>JAOXYM010000021.1:18304880-18322620 GCA_028567055.1 Leptatherina wallacei
ATCTATCTATCTATCTATCTATCTATCTATCTATCTATCTATCTATCTATCTATCTATCTATCTATCTATCTATGTCAAGAAATATAAAGATGGAAAACAGCTACAGTAGCTTGGTTCTGTCCAAAGTTCAAAACTCTACAGCACCTCCAAAGCTCACTAATGAACATGTGATATCTTGTTTGTTTAATCCGTATTGAAAACAAAGTGTACAGTTAACACGATGTGTTTTAATGGGGAGGATTATTTCCCAGAATATTTATTTATGGTGAGTCTTGTCAAGACTCAATTCATAAACTGTACTAGGCCAAGAAATATTAACATACTTGATCCCCTAAATTGTCACTTTATCAAAGTGGGGTAAACAAGGGAGAGGTTATGTGTTGATTAATGAGCTTATAAGCATAAGTAGGCATTTTTTGTTACTTTTGGAAAGAGTCAGGCTAGCTGTTTCTGCCTGTTTCCCATTTTAATGCAAAGCAAAACTGTTAACAAATTCCAGGGTGTACTTTCATACATAACCTCTTCCTGTTCTGTAAATTTTTCCTAAAATGAGCTGCTCAAGAATCATATGGAGTAAACGCTTGATTTTGATTTCTTTAAGTAACAGATGTTGAAAGACACTCAATTTTTTTGGCAACCAGATGTCTGCAGATGACTGGGCAATTAGTTGGAAACCACAATCAGACCACAGCCTGATGCCTAGCCAAGCCCTTGTCCTAATTTGATAATAACAGCACCAAATATGGATGTTTTACAGAACTTTTTTAATTTACGACAAGCAGAAGAGGGCCATGCACTTTCTACAACAAGGACTCATTGGCTATTGTAGCTTGTAAACTCCAATTAACTCAAGTAAGGTGTTGATTTAAATCAAAAATGTTTGCATGACAGACTTATAAGAGCGAGTATGTTTAAGATGAGGCCCAGGTGTGAGCTCAATAAAACAGTTGTCAATGAAAAAGATAATTTTTGTTGGGGGGGTGACTCAGTGGAGTACCACTGTATCTACTGGTCACTGAATGGTCAAATGTTTTACATCAACTGAATCACAAGCGTCTTAACTTTCTATTAGTATGTCACATGTGCAATTTCATACACAGCAAAGTTCTGTGGAAAATAGCTAATGGTTGTTTCAAGGGGTTAGGGTACGCATTTAAGTGGTGTAAATCTAATCTTTTGTGAAAGTGCATCAGCGTGAAGCTTTGAATAGCTTGTTTCTGTTGAACTGTTTGTTCCCTCACAAAGGAAATATTTGGACATGATTCTTTTCGATCACTGGAAAACAGAAGGAAAGACTCAGAAGACAAGTTCTGTGTCACTGCATGCTCGATATTGTTGGTGGACTTCTAAGAAAATATTGTCAGGATTACTAATGCATGTTCTATAAAGGATGCATGAAAAGGATTTACTCAGCGGCATCCACTGTGCGTCTTATCATTAAAGTTGCCGATGTAATGGTCCACATTCTTTGCACGCTCATCAGGAGACCTTCTCATACGGCTTGATTCCACCATGTTAAGCATGAATAGTTGCACCATAACTTCTCAAAATTGATTTGATTCTGAGCTGTTTGTCTTGGCTGGGGCCTGCTGATGTGGCTGTGGTCTAAGAGGGAAAAGCAGAGGGCAAAAGGGGAGGAGGAAAGACTGTAGAGAGAGAAGGAGAAGAGGGTGGTATTTAGGGCATTATGTAAGACTTCAAACAGGCCCAGTCTGGTGAGGAGTGTTGATGTGAGAGTTGTGGGCCCCTTGGGTCAGGTGGCCTCTCTCATAGCCTCCCATATGGTCTGCATTTCCCCTCATTGCCGCCGCCCTTCGTCTAATTGCCAGGTAATGTATCGTTGCTCTGGCATATCTTCCCTTCCATCACTGTTATTCTTCTCTTTTATTAATGGGAGGCACGGTCGTGTGTTGGTTATGGTCATGGAGGTGATAGCAGCTCTAGGTTTGGCATCTTGCCACGGAGAGGCCCCAACACTGACACTTTATACACCAGCAGGTTTCACCAAGGTGTTCATTTCAGGAGCGTCTCCTCTGCTTCAGCTGCTTCTTTTTCTTCTCCCTTCGGCTGTGGAAGGTAAATCAAAGCTTGCGCTGATACAGGAGACCTTATTCAATCTCAATGTTACCCGTGCTCATCAGACAGTTGGTCTGTACAGATGGAAACATATACAACCTTACATACACATAGATGCTTGTTTGCATCCACACACACACACACACACACACACTGTGTGTGTCCTTTAACATTCATCACTCCACCTCTCACCATGTAATCCCACAGTGCAGGCCTTTCTTTCCATATCCCACTCACAACTAGCCAGGCAGTTTTTCTTTCTTTCTTTCTTTTTTACAACCTAACAATACACCAGAATACATATGTTTTTCATAAAGTAGAAAGCACAAAAATTACAGTTGTTTACGCTTTGAACGGGGTTCAAAAAGAATTATTGTACACCACGTTTAATTGTGCGTTGTACTAAATGCTCATAATTCTCTAGTGATTTTCAACTGCTGTCGGACAGTGTAAGCCAAACAACATGGGACAATCAACCTAAGTAAGCCTTTTTAGTAGCAGTAAATGCCAAACCCTGTTTGTTATGCCTCACAGGCCAAGTTTCTCACTGCAGCGAGTCCATGTATGGGCCTGGAGCTCCAGTACATTCAGAATCTGTGTCAGTGAGCTGCTACAGACATTGCAGTAGCAACATGAGCCTGACTGAATTCATCAGGTCTTTTTCAGGGGCATAAATGTACATAGGATTTTGCTAACATCCTGTGCTGCAGATCAAGCCAACATTACCGTCTGGTACACATGGAAGAGCTCAATTACATAACTTAAGACTTTCATTAGCCTCTCTGCTCTATTGAGCTCTCTGGGAAAGGTCCAGATGTGACTTCATGAAGGGCCCTCTCTATGTGGAGCCTGTTCGCTCTGTTCCGCTATGCCCCCCTGCTCCATCCTCGCAGCTGTAAGCACTCAGAGGAAAGCAGGGAGAGAAGGGAGGCAGGCTGAGGGCTTTGTTAAAAAAAATCAGACAGCCCATAGACCCCCCGATCTCCTTTTAAAACAGTCCCAGCCCTACCCAGAGCAGGCCTATAGTTCTCCCTTCTCCCCCCATAGGTCGTCTAAAGTAGGCCAATAAGTCTTTTAGCATGTGGTCTCCCTGTCAGTCCGAGGTGGCTGACTAGACAGACTGCTGCTCCAGGCGCAAGGGCAGGAAGTGGGAGCTGGCCAGGAGACACTCTCTGAGAGGCTGCCCAAGTAAACAACCCTCCCCCCTCAGCACACATGCTCATACGCATTTGTATGTGTTTTTGCTCATACACATGTTTACATATGGCAGGCTTATACACACACACACACACACACACACACACACACACACACTCGGACAGTGTGACACCTCTACTTCTCACAGGTTTTCATTTGGAAAACTATAAATCTGAATAGGCCCGTCTTACTGTTGATATCATTAGGATTGATGGAAATACGATTGACCTTCATTTATTTCAGGATTTTGGTTTCGGTGAGGCCGCAGTGCCCTTCTGAGAACTCAAAACTGGTAAGATCCTCCTGATTGAATTATTGGCCGACTTGTTTTGATTGCTTGTATGCAAAGGATTAATTTGCACAGCTGTGTGTGCACCACCGTGCAACGTCATACCAACATCGCTTGCCAAAATAGCAGTTTCTACCTTGAAGGGGTGGTCTGTTCCACTCGTTTCTGCAGTTCACTATCCAAATCTTTCAAATGTGTCTTCGTGTCTGAGTATTATGGTCATGATGGTTTTCCAGAACAGGGCAGCTGCTCATGTGACTCTGTATTTCTGGGAAGGCAGTGGACACAGGTGGAGAAACAGTTAGGGCTGTGATTTATCGAAAACTCCTCTGCTTCTCATTGTGCTGCAGCCTTCCTTTGGGCTTCGGCCTCCTCTCACACACCGTGTTCCCCTTCTAGTCTGTTATTCTGTGTCTCTGATAACAATAATGCCTGATTCTCAGAGTGGAAAAGCCTGATGAGTTTCTCTCAGGGAACAAATTTATTGTTTCCCTGCAAAGAACAATAGTGTAGGCAGTTCATGAAGACATGTAGACCCAAACAAAGCAAGTCACAACTCAATCTTTATTAACTACTTTAAACTTTTAAGATACATTGCTTATTCTTATCTGTTACAAGATTTTATAAGGCTAAAACTTAGGAGCTAGAACTTTAGATAAAAACAGAAATGGGCATAATATGCAAATTACCCACAAAGCAGAAGCCTATGAGGATAAGCTAAATGTCTCCAGTAATTCAGAATGACAGCTGACAGGAATAATAGAGATCAAGTTGAGTTCTTCAAGACACCAAGATCTTTCCAAAGGAACTGTTTGAGGGATTGTTAGAAAGGAGAATAAAGACCCCTTTTTTTTTAATGCAAAAGACTATTGAGAAGATTTATCGGACTCTGGAGTGGTAATGTACTCTTCCGCTATGCTGCTACACCTGCACAAATATGACCCTCATGGAAGAGTCATCAGAAGGAACATTTTCCCGTGTCTTTAAATTATCAAATAAATATCCAATAAATATTCACAAATTGAGAAGAGAAAATTGCCTTTAAAGGCCTCGAAATTGGCACTTAGCTACATGAATGGATGCAAGGGGAGGACTTTGCCTTGGCCCTAAAACCTACAAATTCTGATCATCATTAAATATCTGTGGAAAGACCCCAAAAGAGTAATGCATGCAAGAGTATCCAAGAAGATTCAGGAAGTATCCAGGAAGATTCTTGGAAATAGGGGATTTTTTTTTTACAGCAAAGAAGAAATTAGAGACTTCTAGCTTACAACTGTGATATCTGTCCAGACTTTCTCTAGAGATGTTTTGTTGATTTGAAACTGTAAAAAGCTGCAATTTTAACGCGAGTAATCTTTTCCAGGAAACAAGTTTCTTCCATGAACTCTTTCTATTTCCAACACACAAACCACGGACTACACAAAGTTCAAGGGAAGACATATTAGCCTTCAGATTGACCCTGGTATATTTAACGTTATCTTCTGGGATGGGGACTTGTAGCATTGAACAATTCTTATTGGTCTGGCCAGGGTCTGATTACCTCCTTTCTTTCTCAGACATCTCATATTTAGTTTCCACCACAGCTCTGCTAAGTTGCATTGCAGGAATGTTTTTTTTTTTTTTTACTATAAACACAACATTTAAACTCAGAAATTCAAGCCCGCTCTAAATCAGCTCAGGAAACACAGCGCACAGCATGAGCTGCTGTGTTTGGATCAAGCTTAAGAATAATTGAGGAGAGTGAGTAGCTATGTGACAAGAAAGCTGTGAATCAGCCCCAACTCGGCTGTGAGTAGACATGGTTTTTCACACCACAGCGGACATAATTTGCATTATATACCCTATACTGTAGACCACAGTGGAAAATGAGAAAATCCAGAGTTAAAATAATGTTTTAAATCTGCGGCATTTTTGTTTAAATGCAGCTATAGATGCAACCTGATTTTACAGATTTATGTAAAATAAGCACATCTCTTCAAACAGTGTTTTAAATCTGATATGTTATGAGTTTAAATGATGTGCTAGCACCACAGGCAGAATGTCTGTTAGGATATTTGTCATGGTGCCGCTATTTATTTAGATTTTCACAGAAACAGAAAGTTTGACCTGGCATGCCCACAGCTAACTATATAGAACGGTTTTATGTGATTAATCTGGGATGAATGGGTTAGCTTGTCACCCTAAATAACACTTGATTTGATAAATGTCTGTACATAAGGTCAAAATGAATGGAATAAGAGAAAATTTGGCTTAAAAACAATCAGAGTTGTTAGACTGGAACATTGTTAATAAAGTGTATGCGCAGCACTGAGTAGGAGTTGGACAGCGATATTCATCAAATGTTAGGTAACATTAGATAACAGTTAGCAGTAGTCATACCAGGACAAGTAAGGCAGAGGCAGCAAACTCCTGCTGATCTAGAGTTATGGCTGGTGATAGTAGCTTTTCAACCTGAAAATATTTGCATTTTATCTTTTATAAGTCTCTTGACACTTTGTCTTTGATTCACACATTAACCAAATTTTATGTTAAGTGTCAGAGCACTCAAGTCTTCAATTTTTTCTGGTTTTAAATCTGACTTATATGCCTTGGATCCCTGGCTTTATACCCACTTCTAGTAGTAATAATTGAGATTTGGTTGAACTACTTATCGGCCTATGACAAAGTTTACAAAAAGTCCCAGACAAAAGCAGTACACTGTGAACACAGCGCGTTTGACGTTGTATATCCTGACGCCACCCCTACTCAAGGCCTTCTTGTAAGGTTCGCCTTAACCTTTTTTTCCTCTCTACCTGTGTGAGTGCGTGTCGCAGCAGGTAAGCAGGTGAGGCTCGAGGGTGGGAGCGAGCTCGACTGGTTTACAGGTCGGACCTTATCTCGATGGAAGACTTGCCTCGAGAAATCTGAGCGGCAGTCAGACACTTCCAAACAATCTGTGTTGTGTTTCTACAGCCAAATTCCTCAATCATGAGAAGCCACACGTACACTCCTGAGGGAACCCAGTGGGTTCAGTGTCAACTTTTAAATGCGCGTTAGCGTGTTAGACTTGCATATGACCTAGAGCACACATGCGCGTTTTCCGTGTGTGTGTGTGTGTGTGTATGTGCATGTTCCCGTGTGTGCTTTTTCCTGGTGAGTGGGTGTGAGATCTGTGGTTTCTCACAGTCATGTCTTATCTTCGTCTCTCTGAGCCTCAGCCAGCAGATCATTGTGAAATACACGCACACACTGAAAAAAAGAGAGACAGAGATACAGAGTTCACTTTTAACTATTCCCTAACCTCCCAAGGCCAGATATCTAGGGCTTGTTTACAACTCAAACAGAAAAACGATACAGAAATGGTCATATTAGCAGAAGAGGTGACTTAAGTCCAGCCACTCTCTCTCTGTCCCTCTTTCTTTCTTGGTCTGTCTTTACTTTGCCGCAACTATTTCATCATTTGCAGCCTTGAAGCCGATTGCCTCTTATCTTGTCACAATTTCATAATTTTCATTTAGCGAAATATCATCATGTGACTGCGTTGAGGGTTAGATTGCAGATATAAGATGGCCATCTGTGCACAGCGTAGACTTGGCCTCGCTACAAGACTGAGCAAGGACTTCCTGTAAAAGTATCACTGATGTCATTTTCTGTCTGCTTTTAACTCTATTAGGCCTGAGTGACTCAGAGAGACTGGTTAGTCATCTATGCAGATCTGTCCTGGTCCAGTGATTGCATATCTGCAGGCAGTATAAGTGTAGGAGTATGTTTATCTCAAGGCGTGTGTGCGTGTGTGTGTGTGTGTGTGTGTGTGTGTGTGTGTGTGTGTGTGTGTGTGTGTGCTGAGGTCATAGAAATTGGCACATTGAAACTGAAAACTGCATTTAAGAAGTGAGAATGAGATTGTTTTCCAGCACTGCTGCAAACAGAGGAAACAGATGCTGCAAAACAAAACTGAGAGTTGTGTGTAAGGAAACGTGCTGTTTTTAGCTTTAGCATGGTTCAGTGACTTCAAGCTAACCTCATTTGCTGCCATGCATCACACACAGCATTTGTGACCCAGTATATTATTAAAAACCTTTGGCACTAAAAGATAGGACTTAAGGTTTTACAACCTTATAGAATCTGGACTCCATCACAAAAGATTTGTTTGCTTTTCCTTCACCTATTCAGGCATCTAAATATTCATATCATTGAGTTCGCTTCATTGTGGCAAAGACAAAACAATTAGAATTTGGGGTCATGTGAAGGAAAGGTTGGGAACCACTGCTTTAGATAATCAGGCTCAACATTAGCCTTGTTTACAACCTGTCTGATGACCTGCA
Organism: Leptatherina wallacei; assembly: GCA_028567055.1. Classification (NCBI taxonomy): domain Eukaryota; kingdom Metazoa; phylum Chordata; class Actinopteri; order Atheriniformes; family Atherinidae; genus Leptatherina; species Leptatherina wallacei. The sequence continues at coordinate 18,312,748 of JAOXYM010000021.1, forward strand.
TCGCCCGTGCACTGCTCCTAAGTCTCTCCAAGGATTTTCACAAAAACAATGTTGCCATAGCTCGTAGAAAGAATGACCAAAGCTCCGAAAGTACGACCAAAGTTGTGATAATCTGGATTTTTTCAGCCAACATGAGGCTTTGAGTCAAAATACAGAGCAGGTGTCGCTCTGCCCTCTCCTCCCATCCCGCCATGATGTTCGAAGTCACGAGACAGGATAGGTTAAGTGGTTAAGGGCTCATGAGAACCAAGGCTGTGACTCACTTGGCCCAGTGGACCAGAAACCCAAAGCACAACAGTGTCAGGTTCAGGATGGGCTTACCCATTGGTCAGTTTTCATCTTGTGTTTCCACTACAACAGAGTGCCTCGTTAGGAAAAAGTCATCACTTGTCTATTAGCACAGTGCTCATAGAGACTTTGGCAGCTTTGTGTTTGTTTTTATGTCACACTAAGGAGTGGAAGGGCGTGTTTCCATAACCTGTCAGACAGCCATCACCAGTTCTCTCCTCTGTAGCCTCCTCTGCTCAATGCATAAGTGTTGTCTGTCTTTCTTTAGCAGGTCAGGGGTTGCCACTTAGCTGGGAGGAAGAAAAGCACATGTGACACTGGATCCAGCCTCATGGTCATTACCCAGTAAGCAGTGTGTCGTAGCCATAGTTGACTGGATAATAGCGTAGTTGAGTGCATGGATTAAATGCATGGATCAGGGAGCATTTGTGACTAGTTTTTGATGATCTGCAATCAATCTATATATAGTACATATAGCCACACATATAGTCATGGGCCTACAAAAATAAAGCCTAAATTTTGTTGAAGGAAGCATTACATGAAGTGAAACATATACTGAGATTAGAGTGATATGATTACTGATATGTGAAAAGTGGCAGTTACTATTGGAGAGCCATTATTAGATATTTTTTTAAAGATATGTTATTTACCCAGAAATTTGTGTGTAAGAGTAATTTTAAGGTTGAAAATACTGATATCGCTGAGAGATAAAGCTACTGTACACCAGAGCTTATAAAGAGCAAAACAGTTATTTTAGATGGATTATTTATTGTACACTGTGTTGTAGCAGATTTAAGTATTGGGTCTTCCACTTCCTCTGCCGGTAATATGTATTGTTTTGTATTCTGAAAGTAAACTTACCAAACAGTGAAACACACATTCTACAGACTGATAATTGTCAGGAAGGGATTAGAGTTGGGATGAGAAAGCCACCTTGTTAACGCAAATTGTGTAACACATCCCCATAATTAAGCTAAGAATTTCAATATTTAGGAAAACAAAACGGTAACTCCTCACAGCCACCCTCTTTCTGAAGCCACAGTCAAATCTTATGCAGAGCAGAGTGAAACGTGAGTAGACAGCAACGCTGACGTATTGTGACCGAATAGAAGCATAAATGGACCTTTATCAGCAGAGTCAGGGTTATGAGTCTGTCCTGTAACAACAAGGTCAACAGGTTTAAAAACAGACTGAAGACAAACTGCATAGTTATCATAGTCTGATGTACGTAAAAAAGCCTCAGATCAGATGCAGAATGTGACTTTATTCAATACTGTCATGGTTAGTTTGATATTTTTTTGACTCGCAATGCTTTACTGATTCTTCTATTCATATTAAGGTAATGTAGCACAGAGCCTGGGGAGCTTATATCCTTGTTAACAACTACTATGCAAAGCTAAGCTAACTAGCTGCTGCTTTCATGTGAGAAGTCACCTGATCGGTGATAGCAATCCTCACTCTGCAAAGAAAGCAACCCTGAAATGACCATTCCTCAATCTGCTGAAAAGAGGATCACTGGCTCACATCAAATGAGCCATGTTTGCTTGGGTGGATGTTTGAGCAGGTTCCTGAGCACCGGCATGTGTGTCTGAAGGAGGTTAATTGGGCCTCTGTTTTCTACAGACAAAGCAACTTCTGAATAGTTTGTAACCTAACCTGCTCAGTCAATGTTGACCTCAGCTCTTGTTTGGTGATTAATTATCTTTTTGACAACACCTGCAGCATGCAGCAGTAACACACAGTCATACACACTTGCATGTGTGCATGGCTGCAGCTATGCTGGTCTCAGCCGTGACTGAAGATAAGGGACAGTTAGCACATCAGCACTATTTGCTCACCTCTTTCTCAAACAAGGAGGTATACCTTCCTCTGATAACACTTACAAAGAGTACATGCTGCGACATTCTCTTGCCTAACGCCGCAGGTTAAAGGTGAATGAATATCTGGAATTGAGAGTAGAGCAATACACTGGATTCATCCTGCAGCACAGGAAGCAATGAACGAACCACAAGCTTGATCTGTGTCACTGTCCTGTCTGCATGTTGGAAAGGAACCTGCTCTCAAGAGTGATGAAATAATGGAAGTTTTCTTTTTTCTGTCTATCTACATCTCAAAGAACAAACGACCCCCTCCATCCGCCACCTTCGCAGGTTCACAAACCCACTTCCTGGTACTTTGTATCAAGGTGCGTCGATGCACACACACCGCACAAACAGGAAACAGCCCTCTCTCATGTGCTTCAAACTGCACATTTCTAAGCTCTTCTGAAAAGGTTTGCATGAGATGTTCACCTGATTTGGCATGACAGACTTTTTCTTTAAATTTGTAGTTTCTTTGCTTCTGATCTTATTAAAACACAAGTAGAACCGTTTTGAAGTGGCAATCCCTGCCTTCCTTTGAACTTCACATGCACCAAATAAGAAACTATTTCAAGTTTATATGTCTTGTGTACCCTCACAGAAATGTGCAGCATGCTGGGGTAATTAGTCAGTTTTAGTATTGGGTGAATGAAAATGGCCAACTCCAAGAAAAGATATAAGGTGTACAAAAAATGGCATGTTTGTCTAAATGATTGATAAGTCCTTCTCAAAAAAGTACAAGTATAAATGGATCTTTATCAGATGGGTCAGGGTTATGAGTAATGAGCTTTTTTTAACTAATTATAGAGGATGTCCAGGCCTCCATACAAAACACCCATCTCTGCTCTGATAAAATAAAACAACTATAAAGACAGAAATAGGAACTGCTTGAATTAGAGAATACACAAATATCCTCCAAAAGTGACATATTGTATGACCTCTTCTTTAAAAACAGACACATAAATTGTTCGTTTTTCAAATTAACTTCTAAAACACTGCTTTTTTTTTACAGCTTCATTAGTCCAAATGACTGGCTTCAGTTTCTTGTCCACTGGATTTATAATTCTCTCTCCTTTTAAAAATGCACGACATAAACTGGGTCAGTATGAGGTGGTGAGTCATCAGCCCAACACTAGTCATAATCACCTGAGAATATAAGATTGAATCTTTAGAGGCTGTTTCCCACCATCTCCAAAGATGGATAGAGATACTTGAAGAAGAGAGTTTGTTCAGATATGGGTTTAGGGACCGGATAGGGACCGGATGGGTGGATTGGGAGGGAGTAAAGGAGCTAGACAAGAATCTACAAGGCCCAGGTTCTCTTGAATAAAGCAACATGGAGGCCTCCATGGGTCAGCTGTGACAGGTCAGCACCCACCATTGTATGGAGGGAGGGGAGTTCCTGTCCCAACTCCTTTGCAATCTGAGAGAGTATAAACACGGAGAGACGGAAGTGTCCAAAAAGCGAGGAAAAGCAGAAGCAGTGCGGATGTTGAGCAGTGTGTATGAAGGGGGAAGCTACAGTTCGTGTTCCTGAAATCAAACACCTCTGTGCTTGTGTTAATGGTCAAACAATTTATTTTCATTTGGAGAATAAAGTAGATGAAGTCAAACATATTATGTCAAGTATGTTGATTTTCAGTCAGACTGACAAAACTGTTTGTCCTGGTCTTACCAGGAATATTCTCACAAACATTGATCAGTTCACATTTAACCTCAGGTTTACTGATCCGGTCATTGCTTCAGCAACTCGCTGTTTTAAAAGAAAAATTCCCTCCGATCAATATTCCAGCCGAAACCAGGAGGGTTGAATCTTTGTGTAACCAAACCTGTTCAAATCAGACTTTGATTATTCCCGGGTCAATAGCCGTGATTGCAGTCTGAACAGCTCACCAATCAACTTCCACCACAGTGAAACTCCCTTCCACTTGGTTTATTATATAACTCGCTTTGTTTTTACGCAACAGAAATGTGAAATGTAAGCTAGATTGTAATATCTTAAAATGAATTTGAATTCAGAATGTCAAAAGATTTTGCAGAATCATGCTTCATGAACATGATCTCGAGGAGTAGGAAAATCTAAAGCTGCCTGATTTTCCATTCACGACTCATGACACAGTTTAACTTTTCCAAAAATACGGGGTTTATTGACTTAACTGCAATCAATACTTACAAAAAGAGAGGAAAGAAGAGAAAAAAAAAACCAAAAAACAAGTTTTCATTTAAGCTCACAGAAATTACTGTAGTGAAAACATGGCTGGAAAAAAAAAAATACATTCAACAGTTTGTCTTTGTTCAACTCCAAACACACGAAGGCAACATAGAACAAGTGACTTAAAAATGGTCCTCCATTATCAAATATAAAAAGGCTGAAAAGCCTTAGCTACCTGGAATGTATTCAAAGAGGCACTTTCAACTGGTCATAAGGGGGCCGAGCAAGTGCATCAAGCATCCAATCAAATTAAAAAGAAAATATACTTTCCTAAACCCATTTGGTCACAGTTATTGCTTGTGATAACAGACTGGGTGTAAGACCATTACTGACAGAAAACATTAACACAGCCAGTCTTCCAACTTTGAGACTTCTAAACAAGTGATGTATGGTTTGTTCGTCTCTTTTTAAACCTTTACATCAACACCCATCATAGTACTATGAAAATACTTCTCCTCAAAGTGGGAACAAGCTCTGAGAAAAAAAAATAAAAAAATAAAGGGAGTCAAATTAATGTAATAACAGTTAGAAACTGTTACTGTCAGGTTATTGTAAAGTGTGGAGGGGCAACAAGAGGAATGAATATAAGCAAGTCTAGTTTAGATGGAATTGCAGTCCAATGAGAGGGAGTAAGAAAAAAGTACAATAAATAATCAAAACGCAAAACATCTTTTTTTGCATTTTTTTTTGCTTTAAATTAGTTTCATTTTTGACAAAGTGTAGTTGCAGAACAAGTCATTGAAGTACAATATATTAAACTGTGAAAAAAAAGGAAAAAACTGACAAAAACGTCTTCACAATCTTTAGATTAATATGGAAGATCATAATTTAACATAAAAGAAAATATATTCTATTGTTCATTATCCAGATAAATACAAAAACAAAATTAACAAAAAATGCATATGATCACCAATAAATATGTTCTGATAAGTTAAATAAGCAGTGACACGCAAACTTTCTGTCTGGAAAGTTTCTCAAATAATAATAACCGTAATAATAACATTAATAAAAAGTAATTATCAAATAATGAAAGCAAAAGGGATGTAATGAGTACAGAGTGCTCCATGGAGCATGTTGCAAAGTGGGGAAAGAGTAAAGTAAAATAGCTTGGAGATCCGACCTCTTAAGTCGCAGGATGTACAACTGCACCATGGGAATGCTGGAATTCCCCAGATCAGCGAGGATGAAGAGAGGTGGGAGCAGGGAAAAGTTATACAGGTTTAATAATCAGTTTGATAAAGACTTCTTTCCCAAAAAAAAAAAAGGGAGCCAGTGACCAGCAACAGGAGGAGAAAACTCAAGGAAGGATCAAGAGACATAACCAACTTCCAGTTCAAAGTTCTTCCTGCAGACTCACCCAGTTCAATTACATAAGACGGGCCGGAGAAGAACCGTGACAGGGGGGTGGGGTGGGGAGAAAAATTAGAAAGAACCAAAAACATACAAAATAAACCGAACAGCAGTCCATTCACCCTAAACGCATGCAGAAACCACCCCAGGCACTTTTAACTTGTTTCTTTAAAACTATTCATACATTTTCAGGGTCTGTTATCTTTTTTCATTTCTGTCAACTCAGTCTGTAAAAACGTCTGCGGTAGAGCTACAGTTACATTAGTGAGCACCGTCTAGCTAGCTCAGGGGAAGTGGTATTATCAGGGAGGGAAGGGGAAGATAAGGGAAGGGGGGGGGGGGGCTAGTGCAATGCACTCCCCTTTCCAAGGCCACTTGTACTGCTACACATTCAAGAACAAATAAAAAATATAAAGGGGGAAAAAAAACAAAAAAAACAAGTGGCACCTGGCTAAACAGTCAATTTTTTGTTCTCATGATTTTCATTGTTCAATTTCCTCTCCTCATTTGGCACTATGACACATGGCATTTTTTTTTTAAAACTAAATGTGCTGATTTACTGCGATGAAATGATCTTTTGAGTCAAGAAAGTTCCCTTAATTGATTGCATCCTTACCACGGACAAGGAACTAACAGTGTCTTGTGTATGGGGTGGACAGGGATGCTTAAGGAAGGGGGCAGAGGTAGAGGGGAGTGCCATTTTCTCTTTGTGTCATCGAACTTAAGTCACTGGTGGATGCATGCAGTCTAGTCAGAGATGGAAAGGCGGCTGAAGATTGGAAGACGGCGGGTGGTGTCCAGCGTGGGGGACTCAGAGCCACTCAGGCTGCCACCGGAGCTGCTCTGGTAGCCTTCTTGGTCTGACAGAGAATCTGGAGGGCTGGATGGAGGCTCGAACATCTGAGGCGACTCCAACATGGGTCTGAAGAAGTAAGACGTGCTTGTTGGAGAGGGAGGTGCAGGGGTGTTGGGCTCTGTGCCTACAGGACCGGCACTGAGGCTGGGCCCAAACAGGTTGGCCAGCTCCTGGCTGGAGTAGGTGAAGGGGTTACTGCTGGGCCAGTCAGGGACCTCATCGGGGAAGAACATGGGTGGAGGGGTGACTGAGGTGGGGCTGTCTCTCAGCCCAGCTGAGCTGGAGAACCCAGCAAAGCTGTAACTGTGCTGCAGACGAGGCCTCTCCATCTTGTTCGAAGAGTTTAAAGGGGAGGCCTGCTGGGGAGGTCCACGGCGCTCCTCAGCATTGTGGATGAAATGGCAGCGAGGCCCGTATGGGCAGAAACCGATGGTGTGGAAGGTGCGGCACAGCTCAGTTTTGTATTTGGGATGGCGGCTCAGGCTGCGCAGTTCATGGATTCCATGGGCAAACTGACACTTGTCGCCATATTTGCAGGAACCGTTCTCCTCAAAGGGTCTGCAAAGCTCTGTCTTGTAACGGCTGGAGTTCACTTGGCTGCTGCCACAAGTAGGACTGGCAGGGCTTAGGCACTTGTTGATGAGCCTCTCACCTGTCTCAGAGAAGGAGCGGTCTCGCAGGCGGTTCTCCTTGTTGCTGCTGGCATTGCCAACCCCTGAGATGAGCGAGGAGTGGTCCGCTGTCTTCAGGCTGTTCAGAAACTGGTTCTGGCTGAACTTTGTGCTGCTCACAGAGTGCCGCCGTTGGTACACACCTCCCACTGAGGGAGATCCAACCGCCTTCCTGTCCAGCAGGGCTCCGGCGGGATTGGAGATGGGCACATTTGTGCCAGTGCAAGGAACAGACATGGGGTGAGGGCCGCCCAGGTTGTTGTTGTAGCTGAGCAATTTGTTCTGCAAGAAAAACATAGAAAACATCATAAGTACACATATTTTACAGTTTCTGAACAGAACTGGGAAACAACGTCAGGATTTTAAAGAAAGCTTGTAGGAAAAGGAGGGAAAAAAATTTAAGCCTCCTATCGCATGACTGCGTTCTTTTTGGCTCTGGACAACATAAGCGGATACAGGCCTATAGAACAGCAGCTGGTTTGGCAAGTTGCCCTGGTTAGGAATGTGTGCCTGTTTAGTCAATGGAGCAGCAGCAGCAGCAGCACATGAGAGGCCTGTGGGCTGCTAGTGGCTGCAAAGAGGCTCCATCATTTGAAAGATAATAAAGAGTGGCAGAGCGACCTGCTGGATTACAAGGGAAACCTGATCTGCCTCACAAAGCACTCCTCAACTAGAGGAGATGGCCTGTTAGTCACTGATTTACATGAGTATAAAAAGTTAACAGAGAGGAAAATCTAACAAAAGCGGGAAAATAGTGCTGGAGTAAAGATCTCACTCAGATAACTTAAAAATGTGGGCAGAGAAAAAAAAAAAAGGGGGGGGGGAAACTAAACTTAACAAGTTAGTGTTGATTAAACGTTAAGATTAAACGCTGCTGATAACATTAACTGTCCTCCAGGAGCAAAAAGTGGGCTAAAGCTAGACAAATCTAGTCAGTGATAAGCGAACATGTGGCTGCTTAGAGTATTAAAAGTGGCGCAAAAACGATTCTCAATCAAATAAAGCCCATGTTAATCAATTTAAACCAACTTTAACCAACATTTGGCCTGTAAGGAGCGATGGAGCTCGTAAGCAACAGTTAGCTGATGTGGCACATGTTGAATATGAAAACACCAAACTTCACCATTTCCACCAAGCTTAAACTAACGCCACCGCCACGCTTCGCGAGATTTTTATCAACACCATGCCATACGGAGAGGAAATAAAAGGAGTCAAAACAAACAAGCGGTCGACCCAGAGGGACGAGAAAAACACGTCAACACAGCAAAACAACAACAGCCTCCACACAGGCGGCAGAGGGCCGCGGTCATGCAGCCCATCATTCCTCTACAGCGGCTACCTCCCTGCTGCTAACAAGCTAGCAAGAGTTCAACACTGATCAATGGAGGGGGAAAAAAAGTTTTCAAGCTACCTTGTTCATTGCTTCGAAGTCGAAGAAAGGCGTTACCACGGCTGTGGTCATCTTTGCAGCGACCTGAATCAAGTCGAAAGTAGAATTAAAAAAAGCCAAACGGTGCTTGTTAGAAAGTTGCGCAGGTCTGCGGAGTTTCTGATTCGCAGCTCCTGTGTATTTTGGACCCTGCAGACTCCCCCTCTGCCCCGCTTCAACTCCGAGGCTTTATAATCCTTTGCAGGAGGAGCCTCGAGCGCTGGGCGTTAACTTTTAGCAGGCCTCTCTTTTTTTCCTTCTTCTACTTCTTCTTCTTCTTCTTTTCTTTACTCCTCTGGTGCACTGGTTTTGTCAGTTTCCTTGAGATTACAACACTGTTGGAGTTGTTATAATTTATTTGTAAATGTTCGTTTGTATTTAGAAGAAACACACTCAAATCAACTTTATTTACCTCTAACTCAAAGTATAATGTGAGTAAGTTTGTCAGCTTATTAAGAAAGCATAGACTTTGGATGTTTTTTTAAAAGTAACTCATTAAATTTACCTTTGTTGGAGGAAAGTTAACAGTTTTAATCTATTCAAATACAAGCAGTCGGGTTCACAGCTCTCATAAAGTGTAGGCTCCCTTTAACTTAATCTTCCTCTCCCCCCCCCCCAAAGTCTGGTACTTCACCAGTCTGGAGTTGTTTACTGGGAGGCGCTGCATTATCCTCAGGGTTTCAGCTACCATCCACTACTCTGTAATTAATTTACTCTTAATTGCTGGACTGAAACGTCACTTGTGGGACTTTCCGGTGAATTCAGGCAGCCAGGGCTTTTAACTCTTTCCCCACCACAGTTATTTCACTATTAATTCCTTCTCTCTGTGTCTACCACAGCTCATTTGGTATGCCTCCCTAAGTAGCTATAAAGCTCCTCTGCCAAATTGAATATGTGCATATCATGTCATCAGGCAGGTGATAACCTGATACCCTGGTGATCTCACCAGATTCAACCACAGTCAGTCACAATGACGCATGCAGCCACACAGGAAAGAGCCTAGCTGTAGAGAGTGAAACCTTTACAAATCTATTGTGGTCCATTTTCTTCCTTCCTCCCGCCTTCTAAATCCATGACAGAGCAGCCATCGGCCATTAGTTTGTGTCAGCGTTGGGTTCCAATAGAAAGGAGAGGAGGGAGAAGAAAGGGGTGGTGGTGGTGGTGGGGGGGGGGGGGGGGGTTAAAAAAAAAAGTTGGGGGGGGGGATG
>JAOXYM010000021.1:18349889-18381328 GCA_028567055.1 Leptatherina wallacei
AACAAACTCCCAGAAACCTGCAGGTCTGCTGAGACTCTCAGTAGTTTTACATCAGGGCTAAAAACTTTTCTATTTGCCGCCTTTTATGAAAACAAGTGATACATCCTATCTTCTCTGAGGGTTTCTTTTGTTGTTTATTATTTTGTTATTGCATTTTTGTTTTCAATTCTTCTTAATGCTTCTTCTGCACAACGCTGTAATGCTTCTAATGTTTTATGTAAAGCACTTTGAATTGTCCTGTACATGGAATGTGCTATACAAATAAACCTGCCTTGCCTAAAGTTTGCTAATGTCATCACAGTTTAGCCTAAATCAGCACCAAACTGATTTGTTTATTCAATTTAGCTAAATTTCCTAACTCTCCAATTGTGCTTTTTAGGTCTTTCTCTTATCGCTGCATCTGTGGATGTGGACAGAACACCAGTTGAGAGGTCTTTTAGCCTCCTCCTCAGATCAGGCCAGTTGCCGCCATTCATTCCTCATCCTCACAAAATCTCATAATTGTGTAAAATCATTGAACCAATCAATAGCAGAAGATTAAATTAAAGGTTCAACAGTTTGAAAAATTGGCTCCTTTGCCTTCTGGCAAAAAGTTTCATCACATCAAATTAGTATGTATCATCAAATTGATAAGTTTGTGGATTCAAGCGCTGATTGGCTGTCAGAAACAGGAGAGAAACAGCTAGCCTGGCTTTCCACATTAGTAAAGGAAAAATCCCCCTACCAGCACCTCTAAGTCCAATGATTTAACAAAAATAATAACAGCAGGCAGCAAACTGAGATTCTAGGAAAATAGCATAGTGTAAAACTGTTCCTCTTGGGATCTATAGCTTGTATTTTGCTTTCACTTTGCTTTAGCTGAGGTGGCTTCTTAGGAGTGTTTGGGCTTTATGTTGTGTTTCTTGCTGTAAATCACCTCCGATTGATGAAAACATAAAGCTCTGATATGTAATGAATAATCTTCCAACTTTTATGATCACCTTTACATCTTCTTAATTCAGACACAAGACAAATAAACCAGCTGTAGGTCTATACAATGACATTGTCCTTCTCAGTCCAGCTGAGATGTATCTTTGCTCACAGATTGTCTTTGTGTGACAGGAGTTCTTCCTCGAACAACAGACAGGTGTCCAACCGGTTGCTCAGGCCGGCCAACCCCGAGCCCTGAGCCTGGCTCTGGTGCCGTAACGCCGCAGGTCAAAGGTTAATGGAGCAGAGTGGCGCCGGTCGGTCATCCCCCAGGATCCTGGGTGGATTTAGTAAACAGTGAAGCTGTCACTGCAGATTAATACTGAGAGGAGGTAGAACAGGGCCGAGCACACAGGGGGCTAATAGCTCCCAACTCAGCCATGAAAGTGCTTGTCATCCCCATTCTCCTCTCTCCCTCATCTCCTCAGATAAGCCCCTGCAGGTTTAGGGAGGGAGGGGAGGATGTGGGGAGAAGGGATGGAGGAGGACTTGAGGAAAGGGAAGAAAATGGTAGAAAAGGGAGTTTACTCAGAAAAAAACGTAGAAAAAGGCAATAACCATAAGTGCACTTGAGCACTTGAAACTCTTAAGGGTGAATACAAAAAATGTCTTAAAGGTGCGGAACCTTTTAACATGCTAAGAAGTTTAGCTTCTTCATATTGTATGGATGTAGAGGTCATTCACTGGTTACAGCTGCCAGCTCTCCTCTGTGGGGGATCTATGGGGACTTTTCTATTATGAAGCCTTGACACGACGATTTATCTGTCTTTGCATCTTAGATATGAGGGGGCGGCCCCACTTCATATCCAGCTTGTGTACAGGCAGGATATTGTATGTTATGTCGCTGTTTTGCTCTACATTGTGGCTACACTTTCACCACAACTCATGCAACAGAAAGTGAGAAATAAACAGATATAAAGTCCCAGTTAGTGACTTATCTCAGAAGATTATATCTTAATTACTTCATATAATAATGATGCCTGTTTTTCCCCACATTCCATTTATGCAATGTGTGAATTTGGACAGTTTGATCATTTTATGTGCAAAATATCATTAGTATTAGTATTTTATTGAACTATTTTATTCCAAGAAAGATGGCAATCATGGAAGTTGTAGCTTTAGTTACTTAAATGGTTAAGATAAGATAAAATGATTATGTGTTCAACATTTATTGCACAAAAATGTTGGGCTAAGATTTAAATTAGATTATGATTTTGGTTAAAAATATAAAAAACTAATATAGGCTCGTAATGAGTGAGGCTAAAACCAAACTTTGGATTTGCTCTTGGCAAATAGTCACAAACCACTTTGTGACAGTGGCTTTTTTTTAAATATGGAAAGTCAGCGTTTGTTCTGCTGCCACCAAGTGACCAACGAGGTCAAACAATACAGGTTTTACTTGAAAATACTTGAAAAACCTAACAGAGCTTAGTTGTGAATATCAGGAAAATTGTATTAACACTTCTGTGTTAGATCTGTGCCTAACATTTAGGCCTCTGCTCACAAATTGCTTACATATAATGAAAAGATTATCTCTGATATCACAAAGACTATTTGAATACTTTTGGAGTCATAGTAAAGGATCTGTTAGGATTGTTAGGATCTCTCTCTCTACTGTTTAACTATGTGTTACTGGTGAAGAATAAATGAAAATTAGAAAAATATCAGACTTGACTGAAAAAAACAACACTTTGAGCATGAGTGTAAATATCCCTTCGGGAAAATGCAGTTGTAGCTTTAAACCTCATGCGAATCATTGCACAGAATGTGAACATTGTCTCTGCGAAGGCCTATTCTAGAAAAGTAGAACAAAATTAGAGAGGTTTTAGAGCAGACAGTTCAGGCGAGATCTTCTAAATGGCCATTTTGGCTCAGTTTGGCACAATTTGTTCTCAATGTCCCCCAATTTGGGGACCCCAGGTTTTAAAAAGTTAAAGAAATTCAGGAACATTTCTGCATTAAGCTGACACTTAGTAAAATTAAGCAGCCATCATGTTTCCCACTACTTGTTCTTGTTGCTGCCGGTCACAGCAGAGGGAATTATTGACAACAGCCCACAGGCAACCAAAGTCACATTCTTGTATAAAAACTTGACCGCACACTGAATCCGTAAAATTGCTTCCTGTTTATGCAGTGGAATTTTTAACTCAATGATGTATGTTTTTGACCGGACTGAACTTTCGTCCTGATTTGTGCATGGGTAACTGTAACTATCTCTGTGTGACCTATCACAAGATCCAAAATAACTGTACTTTACAGTATGCAATCCCCCTCTTTTCCATCACAGCTATATTGTCAGTTGGTCTCCGGGGGGCTTATGCTATTGGAGGAGTAGGGTTGTCTCAGAGGTCCATTGTACAGTCCTTACAAAAGAACCAAGGCTTTGATCTTAGAGGGGTGCACCTCTTCTCTCGTTTTCTTCCTCCTCCTCTTCGTCCCCCTCCTCCTCATCCCTCTTCTATTTCTTTCACTTGTATCCCAGCTTCGACCCTCCACGTATCGCCAAGAGGGCAGAGAGAAGAGAAAGGAAATGAAACACTGATTGAAATGAATGAAAATATAATGAAGTGAAGAGAAGGGTTGAGCATAGAATACAGGGTGAAGAAGGGAAACAAAAATCACTTGTTATTCCTTCCTTATTACAAGGCCTGAGGGACATGCTAAGACGGCTCTTTGACAGATTGTTTGTGGTATTTTATTCAGTCCCCCCCCCCCATCTTTCTTCTGACACAGAGCAGGTGCTGCCACAGAGAGATGAACCTGGGAGACTCAGTGATTGGGAAGTTTAGCTGGCTGGAGGAGCCAAGGCATATGAAAAAAACAGAAGGACCTCTCATATCTTTTGACCAAGTCTGTTAGATCAATATTAATGTACTTTGTTACTGCACTGTAATATAACCACACTCCTTTACTAGCTCTAGTTACGTCATCATGTTTTCTTAACTTTAGAAGACATGGGGCTTAGCAACCCCCCACTCTGCCCTCTTTATCCTTTTACCCAATAGCCCAATGCTCCACTGAGTGTGTATAAATTTCTGGATCCGCACAGTGTTGCATTGTCTCCGTTCCCTGGACTTCTGCCAAGAACCAAGCCAGCTTTGCTAAAGTTGCACTTCACCAGAGCTTAATCTTTTCTTTGCTCCACTCCTGCCTCCCTTATTCTTTCATTTCCCCCTCCCTGTCTGCAACTATTTACAGATGCACAGGCATTGACAGTTATTGTGTTCAGCAGATGGAGTGCAAAACACAGAGTGGCGGGATGGTGCACGGGCTGCTGACTAAAGTTGGACATGCATGTTGTACAGTGCAGACAGATATAAAAGAAAGGGTTAATTCACTCAAAGATCTTGAATTGGCATTTGGTCTGATTTTGGTCTGAAAGACAGCCGTGCTGTTTCCACCATCTGTTTTTGACAAAATGAAGTAGTTATGCCAAGGTGGGAAGGTTGTCCTGCAAACCCCTTTCTCACAGGAGAGGAGATTTTAAGAATAGTCTGTTAGATGCTGCATGATTGGGGACTTAGTTCTTCCAGTCTGAGTTTGCTTTCACACTGCACATAAGAAAACCGGAACTTTTAAACAACGTATTCCCCTCCTCGCCAGGGGTTATTTTACTCCATTGATTTTTTTTAGCATTTAATTGTAATAGAAATTAAAATTAAGGCATCAGTTGATAATTTAGCAACAACATTAATGCTGCTGTGTGCAGATGGCATGCTGCATTTAACCCTAGAACACTAAAGGTGGGTATATTTCACCCATGCTACATTGGTTTTGAATGGGTAGAGTACACAACGTTAGTGTTCTAGGGTTAAGCAAAGTAAGTACCCCCGACTGCATTTAAGGTTAAACTGTTGCAATGACTTTGTGGATTAGAAAAAAGTGTATACACGGCTCACATGTTATGTTAATTCTGCAGCTTTTTCGATCGAGAACTACTTATAGGAGCTTGTTAAGACTCAAACAAGGAGTTAAAGAAAATATTTATTTGCAAAAGTTGCATCAACAGTCTTTTTTCCAAATTACTCCAGAAATACAGCACAATCTCATGGCAAATAGAAAGTTACTTTGGGCACTTTTCAAGTGCCGCTTATATGCATTTTAAGATTTTGGAGTGTTATTAATAAAATACCATGTACCATGTCATATGGTTAGGGTCAGGGTACGTACAAACACACTACATGATTTTGTTGTACAACTCCTGCTATATAAAAATAAATGCTGAGAGATGAGACCATGTGGTCCTTAGCTTAAGTTGCATGTAATCTTAATATGTTTGGAATGAAACAGTTCATACAGCTTGTAAAACTGATGAGTAAAGTGTTTGTGCTGGTTGTTAAAGAGCCACACCTCAAGCAAAAAGCCAGCAGCTGTAACCTCCCCCTGGTTGCATCACGCCACCTTTTCTTAAGAAAGCTTTCAGAGCTGTTCTACATGGATGAATGACAGGATTAATCATTCCAGCAGATATCAGGTAACAAGCCAAGAAGCTGTTTGGCAATACAAAATATAGCATTTCTGGAAAGAAACAATCGAGTCCAATACTTTAAACATTATATTTCCTGCTTTTTTTTGCACCAAAAATAACATCATACATCGTATTGCATCAATGACAGATATCTGAGATAAATTAAAGCCAATCATCTTATATATTTTCAGTCATTTTGATGAACTGTCCCTTTAAAAAGTTATTTCCCTTACTTATATGACTCATTCAGTATGTCAGTAATGCATTAACTAGCTCTAAATCTTTTCTCTCTTTGGGACATGATAAAACTGCTGTTTCCTGAGGATGCCTCGGAGGACTCAGGATAACTTTCTGGCCTATCCCTGTACTCCTCCACCCTGATGCAGGCCACCCCCCTCCAAGCTGGCTGACAGTGTCACCTATCCCCAGCGGCTCCTACACCCTCGGGGGTGGGGAGTATCCCATCTCGACAGTGCTCTACATCCCAGACATAAACATGGGTGACAAATGGGCCATAATATCAGGTTTCAGTATGGAAGATTTATAAAGGTAACAAAACAATGGGAGGCAGACAAGAAGGCATCTTAAGGCACTGCAGGAAACTCCACTTTGGTTTGAGCAGCCATGGCGGTAATGGTTTCGGCTTTAATCCCTTCAGTTTTCTCATCCATGCACCACAGGTTAGATGTTCTTGCACAACTGAGGTCCGTGGTGGTGTGCTGATTGAGAACAGAGAAGTCAGCCACAAGAGGACTTGTGAAATGAAGGAAGTCCCTTCTCATGGAAAGGGAAGTCAAGAGGTCAGATAGAACTGGTCCGGAACTGGCTGGAGCAGACAATTAGTTGGCCAACAGAAAACGCATATTTCTTTGTACTGAACAGACTCTGAAAAGTTGTTATTTTTCTTGTGTATGAGCAGTGTGTATAGGGAGAAAATACTTAGGATGTGAGGAAAAAAGTTAGTCTGACACTCCCAGTTTGGAAACAATTAACTAATATTCAGACAGTGTAGACAGAGCTTCATAATCAAGTAAACACCATGGCCAAGCCAATAAGGACATAGATTCTGTGTGCTTTTAGACTGAATAAAGATAGATATAATGATGTAACACTTAAAGCACAGCTGAAATCTCAGATGTTTGGTGAGCAGAAACAGACATCCAGTACACAAGAGGTCCTCTCATCCATCTCTGAGGCATCAAGGTGATGACAGGCGAAAGAGGAGACGAATGTGTGGGTTGAGGAGGAGGGGCGCGCTGGTGCTGCGTGCCACAAGATCCACACAGATATTCAAAATGGTGTTCCTGACATGTGAAAATCCTGAATGCAGTGTCCAGAGCGCGCACACACCCTTCTCTCCTCACTCATGAGACACAATTAACCGCCTTCCTCTCCTCTGCAGCACGCCCACAGCCGCCCCGAGGAGACCTGAAACTGGAGACGCAGTCAGCAGAAGTGAACCTCCACCCCGTCATCCCCACCCCTGTCCTTTGTCTGCTCACAATGTGGAGTGGCACAGTGAGTTCTGACACCCACCAGATTCCTCGTGAAGATCCTCTGGGAATAGCTAAAGCTTTTGTAGCTTTGTGTGCATGTATTTGTGCATGAGTTGGTGTGGCTTAGTGATGGCCTGGTGGTGTTTGGTTTGGACTGCACTCAACCTCTTTCTACTTCTTCTCATTACTCTGACTGACTGGGTTGTGAAGGGTTAGTTGATGCAAAATGCAAGTAAAAACCATTTTTCATTGGATTCAAGTTTAATAGCATTGGTTTAATCAGGAGAAAGAAATAACTGTTGACAAACTTTAGAAGTCTGCTTTTAAACAGCATATTGATTCTTGGTTTGATTCTTCACTAGATTAATGTGTATAGTTAAGCAATTGATCCATTGATTGCGGTGAAAAATAGACTATATGCAGTCTGTAACACGTTGGGGCATCTGTACCCATACCGGTTATTTCAATTCAAGGTTGCAGGGAAGCTGGAGCCTATCCCAGCAATTAGCAAGCTACACCCTGGACAGATTGTCAGTTTATCACAGGGCTAACACAGAAAGACAACAACCCACTCACACTCGTTCTCACTCCTTGGGAGAATTTAGAGTTAGAGTGACCGATTAACCTAACATGCAAACTCAACACAGAAAGGCCACTGTTCGAACCCCTCCCTCGCCACGGCTCAAACCAGCGAACTTCTTGCTGATAGGCTGCAGTGCTAACCACCACACCACTGTGCAGCCCAAATGCAACATGATATTCATAATTATATTTTACTCACCATAGAACTGCATGATGATCACTTTTTTTTTCAAACCTTAATGGCTAACTTGCATTATATCCAAAGATGGGATGAGTATCCCTCTATGCTTCTCAGCCATGTTGCTCCACTATATTGCTAAAAGAGCCCAGTACAGAGGTCAAGTCCAAGGTTAAGGTTTCACTTGGTTGCAATTTAAGATTAATTTCATGAGATGCCACTGCAACCTGCATACTGGACATTTAAACAAATTTCAGCCCTTTGTTTTGGTTTACTCTGAGCAGTTGTGCCTTGAGAAGTAGAGTCACGGTCTTCTTCTCAAGCCCTTTATGCATGGACTGTGTTTAGGCAATACACCAACTCCACTCATCGTGCACAATGTACTCATAGGCCTGTGATTGTTGTGATAAAAAGCACTCCATGAGGCAGGGTTTCGTTCATTTAAAGACGTTTTATGCAGCTAGCTCTTAGCTGCATGCAGCCCTTTTTCTTGTTCACCACTGCTTTTAAAGGCTAGTAGAGCCAAAATAAAATGAAGTTCAAATATATAGTACAAAAAGTACACTGTAACTGTTTGTGTGATTCAGAAAAATATTGTAAAACACTTTGTACAACCCAGATAAGGTCATGTGGACCACTTAAAGCTCTCAGCATCACTTTACAGCTAAAGAACCAACTGATAAAAAAGACTTACTTTAGCAACTAAACAGTAAAAGATTTCTCTCGAAACTCAAAGGAAACCAAAGAGTTTTTAAAAAGGAGTGGATGTTGGACTTAGAAATCCTGCCTCATATTGATGGGAATGTTATATTGTGTCCACTGGAAGTGTAAACAGGCAACTGTTTTCTGACATGTTTGTTCAACCATCTCAGTTAGGTGATAATATGTCCCTGTTGTCTGGCCCTAATTAGGAAATCAATTAATCATAGCAAGTTTAAAACACACACACAAAAAATTAACAGTTATGGTAATTTTTCAGATATTGCTGTCACTAAACTAAAAAAACTACAAGAAAAGGACAGATTCTGCCCTAGAATACTTTTTCAACAAACCAGCAAATGAAAACTTTGTGTTTTATTATCTAGATCTATTATATACTTACACTAATCCTATTAGTGTTGATAGAAACCTCAGAGATGAATCTATGAAAATATATGTATAGATCTATACATATTTTATTATGTAAACTAAAATTGTCATTATGACTAGGTAGCCGAAGAAGTAACATACCCTGTGCTCAAAGTTTTTAATCTATGACCAAAATAAGTCGTTTTAAATCACTCAATATAATTCATACAAACCTAAAACACATATAGTCAACTAATGAAGTTTGCTTCATGTGATTTATCACCATAAGTCTCATCTTCATTGCCACATAGCAGAATTTTTTCTCTCGTGTCCCAATGTGGCTTCTCACCAAATTCTTCAAGTGCCCCCCAGTGGGTGGAGTTTTCCCAGGGGGGTTGCTAATGTTTGACCCTGATTGGTTGACGGACACAGCTGAGGTGACTGACAGGCTGTCAGAGGGGATCCATCAGGAGACAATGTGCCCACTGAGAGGCTCAGAGGTCAGCTTGCTAACAACGGCTCCGCTGGTGAGGTTTGTTTTCTCGGGAGGAGCCACCCTTTCATGTGTGCCACTCATTATCAGAGCTTGTGCCCCCCACTGCCCTAAACAAGGCTCTCTATGTGTACCATTGTGCATGTGTGTATTTTACCAAAAACCTCTTTATATCTTGTAGTGACCCTGTTTTGCCAGAACTGGAGCGCGTACAATTGGGAATCTGACTCAGGTTGAGCGGAGCTGATTGAGGTTCGTCTGTGTTTTGTTTGGCATCAAAGAAGGGCTGGAGGTTTTATCCAGGCAACTTCTATCAGTTGCTGTTTTACTCTTGCTTTCTCAGGCCTTTAATAACCACAGCCAGCATCATTTCAGATATTCCCAGCTGTCTGAGCTCCAAGCTTTTACATAATCGGTGTTGCAAAAGAATGTACATCTTGAAAAAGGCTGTGCAGATATGGAATAGTTCCCGGAATGTGGCTGCCACTGGGGGGATTGTCAACAGAATCAGATCTTTCAGAGTTGCCTGAAGAGCAGTAAAATCAGAAGAAACAGTGGACGTCCTGTGGAAGACCAGATGAATTAAGATCAATTGCTTGAAGATAGAGCGTTATTTTGGGTGAAATCCAGATAGACACAGGCCTTTTATGTTAAAGATGAGAGAAAGAGCAATCCTGTTTGAATTCATGGTGTTTGTGCTGAGATGGTGTGTATATGTCTAAGTGCAAACACTGCATGTGCATACGAGGATATGTGTATACATTTCTGTGCATGTGAGGGTTCAGCTGCATGTGTATGTCGCTGTTTGCACTCATCAAACGAGTCCTTTTCTCCAGAGAAGAAAGCACTTCACTGTCCTCATGATGACCTGCTTCTAAAGTCTCGCCCCGTCAGGCCTGAAACTGGGGCTCGCGTTGCTGGAGCTCAGTGTCTCTGCACGCTGAAGACGGGCCTTGTTCCCAGCTGTTTGTTCAGCTGGCCCACCAGCCGGGGACACCAGGGACTAAAACCCCACCCCTCCCAGGTCCAGTCAGACACCTCCGCCATTGCTTCCACCCAGGTCACCAACCTCCTGACCCCCTTACCAGAGGAGGTTATATGCTCCGAGGCCATCGTTTAAAGCTGTTTTGTTCTGTTGAGTGGGACGACCTAAGCTGGGCTGAGCATGGCAGGATCAGGAGGGGGTAATAAGGACGAGGGACAGAGGTCAGAGTCCACACAGAGCAAACACAGTTGGGCATTCACGTTCAAATATTCAACAGAAAATTAGTGGTTGTTTGAAGAGTATTGGATCAAGCCTGTTTAGCTGAGTCTGTCATGTTAGTTTCATCCCCTGTGGCTTTGGTGATGCTGCAGCTCTAAGATCAGTGTTGTCTTTGACAGCACTCTCTTTGATTCTCACTAACGGACATCTCTGCTTTCATTTTGTTTACTTTCCTTCTTATAAAAAGGTAATTTCTGCACTCCATAAGGCTTACAAGAAAAAACCTAAAACAATGTCTCTACTAGATAAAACTAATATTAGTCAATACAAGCAGTCATTAAAAGGCATTCGAGAACGTTTAGTCAGCTCATTGGTCCATTGTGTAAAGTAATTCCAAACAAGATCCGATCAGCCAACATCCCAAGAGAGCAATGTACTTTTATGCAAGTCCAGGTCAACTGTTAATTCCACTCATCTGTATTCCCATACGCAAACTGGCTGCAGGAGACATTTAAATGATGTTCCCAGCACAAGAGAACGACTCCAGAATTAATATCTGACTACACTGAGACCACTTTCTCTCACTGTGCTTGCTTTGAGCCACATCCAAGTATGATTCCTGTGTCCACATGTGACAAATTAATTGTACCAAAGGGGGAAATTAGCCAGAGTCTGATTCAACCGTACTAAACACAAGAGGTTTGGAAATGCAGTCAAAGAGAGGACAGAGATGAAGAATCTCACAGGGTGGTGGTCATTTAGCATAGATATCCTGACCAAAGTTAAGAGCTGCATCCCACAGCGCTGCATGCATGTCTGAGTGCACGCATGAGTTTGTGTCCACGTTCATGTGTTCATGTGTGTTAACATTTCCCTGTGTTTATCAGCCGAGGGGCCTTATAATTACAGTCTTAGTGAAATCTAATACTCCCACCACTCCCTGTATAAACTGAGAGTCCTCCCTCTTCTAGGTCAGAGATTAAGGACAAGGCCCTGCTGAATGAGCTGCTCATTACTTTGAGACATCCTCAACACTTGTCAAGGGAGACATCAATAATATTAGAGGATAGAGGTTTGCCTAAGACCCGAAGATAAGGAGACAGAGCAGTTAATGACAGACAAAAGAGGGGTTACCTTTAATCACTCACACAATTTGTTGTAGAATCTTAACAGAGAAGCAGTGATTTGAAATAATGAACAGTATTATATATCAGTGTAATGTGGACACATTGTGCACATGCGTGGTTAGGGGCTCTCTTTACATATCTGATCTGAAAGGGCTTAGAGGCTACAATGAGGCCTTTGTTTTATAGCTTGTTTACTGCAAGCTGATATTTTCCACAATTTGAGCTGGTTTATGGTGTGAAAACATTTCTCCCAGCAGCAGAGTGAAATTTCCAAATGCATTGGAAGTGTGTCATGTAATTAAACAGTGCAAATGAAGCCATCCTCTCTGAACAGAGTTCCCTTTTTTTAAGCAACACATTGACCCCTTGCTATTCTTTGTCACAGGTCAGAGTTTACAGGGTTAGGGCGAACACCATGTCCTCCTATCCATCTTCATTCATTAGAGGTCTGGAAATACTCAGTGACCAGACCGCCTCCTCTTCCTTTTACAAACTATCTGTCCAATTCAGATAAACAGATACACCAGAAGAGAGGTTTTAGCAGTGTCAACACAGAGCTGCATGATATGATCCACCAGTGAGGCATTCTCTTCAGTAAACAACACCCACTATCTCTAAGATGCTATCTCTGTGGTGAACTGATTCACAAGATAAGTCACACAGATTTCCAATTGTAGTTTGCTGATTTCAGGGCTGAAAAGACATTTACTGGAAGCTTTACTTCCTTCTTGGAGATGGTTCGCCATAATGTAGCTTGGTTTAAATGCTGACAAAGGCAATCCATGACAATCCATCAGCAGTCAGCAAACTTAAACCCTCTGTGATCATATAAGCAGGTAAAAATTAAGAAAATCATTTCAGTATACCATTTAGAATAACTTCTTTACTACGTTATTTTGTTACACTAAAAAGAAAAGTCTATACAGATGCAGCCTTATATTTTTATTGTTATAACTCATTAAGAAAAATGTTCATTGAGCCTCATTTAATCAAAAATGAACTCAAACAGGAGATATTCAGACTGTAGGGTATATATGTTTTTAATCTTCCCTCATTCTGTTCTTTGTCATCCAACATTTATTTAAATGCAACACTGTTGGCACTGCCTTGGTAGCCAGCATAAAAAGTTTAGATTTTTAGACAATTCATCAATTACGCAAGATAGTGAAAGTGGTCCCAATCTACACCCCCAATGTCACCTTTATTAACCTTATTCTGCGAGTTTCTAAGGGTTTAGATGGTAGAAATATACTGCGATAACATTTTACATCATGGATTCTATTAGAAACAGAAAAAAGAAAGCCATACCTCAGTTTATCTTATAGTTTTCATTGCATGACTTCTTATTTTTGCATCTTTTAAATGAAACGTTGGAGTCTGAGATGTCTGTTATGCTCTGGTCAAAATACAACTGGGTTACAGTAAAACTGCTCCAAGAGATAGCAATCACATTATAGAGGGTGTCTGGAACATCCACCATGGACACAACTCCAAACCCCTCTCTGATGACCGAGTTCCTCAGCTGGTCCCTAAAGGTGAGCCTAGACACTCCCTAATTTGCCTCAATCTACAGCTCAGTTCTACCCCCACTCACAAAAAAGACCCTGGGATTCCTAAAATCCTCCACTTGAGGCAGTGACTTACTCATAAAACCAAACGGTGCAATCCATCCTTTACCAGCACAGGATCATGACCTCATGGAGGTGCTAATTCTTATCCCAGCTGCCCTACTTTCTGCAGGTCTCCACTTAATGTGGTCAACAGGACTACATCATCTGCAAAGAGCAAAGATACAACATAAGCTGACGAAAGTGGAAACCCTCTGGCCTTTGGTTACCACTCAAATTCTTTCCATAAAGTTATGAAGGCTAGTTGGATAGCTCTTAAGCACTTTTCAGTATTCTTGCATAAATATAGAGCTGGTCTAGTGTTCCACCCTCAAAATGCCTGGATCAAGATAAAAACCCACATTGCTCCTCCAGACTCAGAGGTTTGACTATCAGTTGATTCAACTATCTTCCAGTAACTTAGCATAGACTTGCCCAGGGATACAGAGGAGTGGTAACCGCCTTTAGTTCAAACATACACTGTGTTTAAGTATTTTTGAGAGTCACCATCTTTGTAAAGGTTTTAGTGATGACTCAAGAACAACCAACAACAACAGAATGAAGTTGAAGTCGAATGAATTTTATTGTTGACTTGCACAACTGGCTTGGTGAACAGGAAGGCAGTTCCCGAGATATCTAAATGACTGAGAAACAGGTTAGATGGATTCTCTAAACAGGCAATTCTTCAGTGAATATATGGAGATACTCAAAGAGTTATACGAAGCAGAACCAGGGAAGTCCAATTAGGCAGCAGCACTAAGCCAGTGAGCAGAGATGTTTGAATCTAAAAAAAGAAATAGAGATCTCCAAAGTACAATCCGAATCCAGAATCCTGATCGATTAATCCAGGGCCAGAAGTCAAAGAAGGCATGAAATATAATCCAGGAGAAAGTCTACTCAATGAACCAGTCCAGGGTCCAAAACCAGGCAGGCAGTTTGTAGCAGTTGAGATTACTTGAGGATTTGTTTGCATTGCACACCCATAAAACAAATACTTTGAAGGAATCATGAGTACATGATGTTAGGAAAAGCTAAGAACCACAAAAAAGTGATCAAAGAGTTATATAAAGTTGAAACTGATCAGAGTAATCAGGAGCTGATTGCCATGAGCAGAGTGGAAGTAGTGACAACAAACACGACCAAAAAAGGCATGAACACAGAAACTGTGACAATCTTACTTGTAGGAGACAGAAGTCTAAATTTGGACCGTCAGGGAAGAATTCTGACAAGTAAGTACATTTTTGCCATCTGAAATGGCTGAAAACACAAAAAGAAGTTCCAAGAAATGCTATGTATAGTGATTTTTACACCACATTACTTTTGCAAATGGCAATTGTTTGCCTTGTCACTATTTTCTCAACTAAATATCATCTGTGTTGCTCTGCATGATTAAAGTGGCCAATGTCTCCTACCCCTGATCAGCTAAATCTGTCAAGCGTTATGTCAGACTTGTTGGATAGCTTTCTATTGGCTATTACTTAAGCATATTTAAAATACAGTAATTATTTTTTCTTTTTTAGATTTTCACTCACGTTTACTGTCTCATAGCTTGTATTTTGAACCAAACCAGCAGAACTGTGAGTCAGGTGGATTCTTTTAGTCAGGACTTAAAGTACGGCCGATCAACTTTAATTATGTCTTTAATTCCAAAGGAAGGTCTTTAAATATCTTTAATATCTTGAATGTCTAGCAAATATCTTTAAATCCTTATTTTTTGTCACATAAAATTTTAAACAAAGCACTGGCTGAGCATAATCGGCTTATTTCTTTCTAGAGTGACTATTACTGCTGGTGAGAATTTGGTGTGAACAGCAGATTAACAGATTTGCCAAATCTAACATCTACAGTGAATGCAGAATAGTGTTAAGATTTGTGAGGAAACAAAGATGACACAGCTTGATAATTCTTCTTTGACGTATAATGTAACAGTATCCTGCTTTTCCAGGCCTTTCCAAGGCTACGTGACCCCGACCAAAGTGACAGAGTAGCACAGTAACTACCTTCATGAAAGTTTAAAATGATGAACCACTTTCACAATGTTGGGCAAAATATTAAAGATGCATCTTTACATCTTTATGCTGATGTCACTGTTGTCATGCAAACCCTGTTGCCCTAGTCAAGTAAATAGTAGTAAATGCAGACAAAACAAAAGGGTGTGCTGTTTTCGAACAGAGAAAGTACCAGAAGTTCTCCCTTCAATTAAATTCATACCATATTAAGTTTGTAGCTTATTACAAATATTTTGGCATCTTAATAGATGAAGAAATTTATTGAACATCTTTTTAAAGACCCACTCCTTAACTTTTCAACCTTAAATGTCGTTTGATGGCACCGTGACATCTATCGTGTCCGTTTCTAGAGCCGTTGCTGTCCAGTTGTGTCCCCACGGCTGAGTAACAACACTATACAACTTTTTCATCCGGGACGCTTGCGTGACGTTGCAGTTGAGTTTCGCTCTGCGCATACATCACGCGATAGTAAGCGGATGTAAACAAACCGGCAACTTTGAACACACACCGTGGTGGATTCAGCAAAGAAACGAAAAGGAAAAGGGAGAAAAGAGAGGAAACAAAAGTGAAACAGACAGAGCAAGACATAAGACAAAAGTCAAAATAAGATGGCAAGATGGATGCCGAATTAGCCGTCGATAGGGGGTGCATCACTAAGAAAATGGCAAAAGTTAAGTAGTGCATCTTTAAGTTTATTGCTGCCAACGTCTTACCCCTTATTGACTACAGCTACATATTATTGTTTACTCAAACACCTCTGTCAGTTCTCTACAGGTGTTGGATAATGAGGTTCATGGCAGGATGAGACCCCTTGGTTACCACTGCCCTTGGTACTGGTTAACTGGTCATCATTATCCATATGTATGCTTATACATTGTTATGATTTCCTTTACAGATCTATCCTCAGTTTTCTGCTAATATATCTACATTCTTGCATGTTGTGTAAGAAGAGAAGAGATAGTATACGCTCCCATTCCTTTATTACCTTTATCATTCCTGTAGAATGTATTAGAAATGTATCATATTTGTGCTATCGTTATAGCTCTCTTATAAAAACACATTTATTTGTTAACAAAGCTGCTCATGCTAAAGCTACCACAGACATTTAAGCAGTTATTTCTTTGTTATTTAGGATGTCCAGGACATACACTATTGAACATCTGCAGTGAAAATAAAACTGTAGGGCTATGCGGATTTATTTTCTGAAATATCAAAGCGGCCTCCAGGCCTACTTAAAGCAAATTTTATTATAACTTTCTTTCATTCGATGAAATATGATCATTCTTGTTATGTGGTTGCCATAACAGAAAACCTGCAGGTTTCTAATCTCAAGTTCAAGAAATTGGCCTCCAGTAATGCATTAAACTTAGTTAAAAGGAGACTAAATTAGATTGAATCAGACACTTGACCAAAGCCGAGCAGACACAACATGTGAGGGGGACTGTCCCCTCTTCCTCCCCGAGGTCGTTATCAGAACAATGACATCACTACTGAGACATTACCGAAGCTGTGATGAGGTTGGGAGACTGAGAGCAGAGGAGTGGTGAAGACAGGAATGAGACAGAGAGAAAATGTGAGAGGTGTTGATGAAGAGAAAAATGCATTGACAGAGATGCAACAGTTCCAGAGAGAGAGCAGAGAGAAACCCTCGAGCAGTGGCTTGGCTGAACTCACCGTGAACCTCTGCAGATTTATTTTCTCCGGAGCCTGTTGCTTGCTCAAAGGGGGCCAGATTTACATGCCTCTCCCTGGACTGCTGTGAAGCTCGGCTCGGGGAGCTGAGGATGGGATGAGTGAGCCGAAGGGACGGCATGGGGGCTTTTTTCAGGTTATGGAGGTGACTCGGGTGGGGTGGAGGGGGGAACATTATTTGCTTTTTTAACAATCTGTCCTTAAGTTTCACGTGTCAGGGTGGAGCATTTCTACTTACCAGTTCGCCTTGATAATTAGAAACAGTCCCTCCATTAACTGGGGTGTTTCATTTAAAACCCTGTCATTCTTATTGACGGGGTTGGTGTGAGCCGATGGAAGCCTGCTTTCACAAATCACTCCCGCACCCTTTACTGTGATGTATATTTGTGTTTTGTTCTCTTACTATGAATGTTATGTAATTGTTGGACGTTTTTGCTTGATCTGATCAGTGATATGATGCTCTGCAGTGCACACACAAACATTGACTCACACAGACATATTAACAAATGAAGGTGTTTCAAGCTAATCTGTGTTATCTTACATAAATAAAAAAAAAAGAATTCCATCATAAAAAAGGTGTCTGTATAGTGATTTGGGGGGTTGTTGTAAAAAAACAAACAACAACAACAGCAAAAATCTGTATTGATTTCTTCTTGTTTTTGAACAAAGAACCACATTACCCTAGCAGGGGTAATGTGGTTCTTTCAAATGTTGGTTTAATCATTTCCTTTCTAAAGCTTAGTAGTACTGGATCAGGCTATGTTTATAATATAAACATAATTATCTATTTTTAGTTTGCTAGCAGCTCTCCAGGCATGATGCTTTGAGACTAAAGAGGCCATGTGGCCTTAATATTACTAAAATTGATTTGCTAATTGTTATCCTTCATTTCTGTTGCAACAAATTAGGTGGATCACCAGAATCTGATTAAATTGCATTAGTATCATCAAGTCATTGTCATAAGGCTGTAATTTACTCTTCAAAACGAATAGATGGAAGTAAAACTGTCTTTCTAATCAAGCTCTTTGTGTCTTACTCTGGCCTGAAGAAAAGATGACTTTAAATTTTTCAAATTCTTCAAATTGTGTCTTATCAGTATTTCCAAAAAGCTTCCCTGGATGAGCTTACTGCTGCTGAGCTGTTGAGTACATCTGAGGTAAAGCTAAGGAAGAGGGGTAAACATCAGTTATCTGATATGCATTGTGATAGTTTTTGTATGAGGAACAAAATGTTGGAATGTGAGTTCAGTAAACCCCTAAACACTTGTGAAATTGCCATCAAAACATGCATTAGAGGAAGTGAAATTAAGTGCTGAAACCACACAATTTCTGTAAGAAATGATTCACATAGTCTTTCAGTAAAAACATACTTGTAGCCAAGAGGAATACGTCATCATTTAATAATGGTTATAGCAGTTAAATGTAGAATTTATGACAAGTTTGAAATGGCAAAAAACAAGATAATGTTCCTATCATAACATGTTTATTTAATATGCAAACACTGTGGAACATGGAAATTGGTCTGATGAGTGACTGTTTCAGCCTTTGCCAAACACTTCTCCTGCATGGAAGTCATGCAAGCTGCATTGCCTGATGTCAGTGTTTGGGCATTGTGTGAGATGCCCATGCCACACAAGACAAACCTAAGATGATCTGTTCTTTAATATGACTGACTACAGGCTCAGATAATACCACATGGAAGAAAACGTTCCTCTCTAGGTCTGAATGTTACAGTCACGCACAATCTCCTGTGGATTGAAAATCATGTTGTCAATCATTTTTGTAAATTTCTGTATTTTATGCATTTATCATCCCACGAGATAAAGTGTGTAATTTTCTTTGTTTGTAAAGTAAATATCAAAGCTTGGATCCAAGGAGGAAAAATAAAAACTTGTCTGTCCATTTTTCTTGAAATTCTCTGTGTTCATGCTGTAGTTTTAGTATTTTTATTTCCTTGTAACACAGTCTGCCCGCTAGTCCCCTCTCATGCATCTGGTTTCGGTTGCAGGCTCTGAGAAACCATTTTCTTCAATAGTTGTATTTTGTGTATTAAAATTACTGGATATGTAATAATACATTTATTTCAATCTGTTTTTTCCTTTTGTTTAATTCTAATTCAATGGATTTTTGGGGCATTCCATCAATAGCGAAGTGAGCATTGGATGCTGTTGTAGCCAAATGCAACAACAGTATTTCCAAGTATGATTCCCACCTTTTAGCAATTAAACATGCTCTATGTACAATGTTAAATATTGCAGGAAAATGTTGCATGCTCCAACTGCAGTCTGCTGTATTCAGTGTCTAGGTTAAATATATATTTATTTGGGAATCACCCCTTCATTATTACCTACACCTACTATTTTTTTGCCTTGGCAAAAAGCACGATTGGTGTGGGGCTTCTAATCTGTAAACTTTGAACAGTTCTGTGTTTGTAAACCCATCTTGCCATCTTGCATTTCAAGATTGAAATATATTTTGATTTCATGCATTGCTTGCATTTTAATTGAATCATTAGCTGCTACGTGGGGCCACAAATCAAGACTTGGTGAGCTGCACATTGAGTACCACTGCCTTCTAAAGTGCTCATTTAAATCAAACAGTTGTAATGCATGAACTAAGTTATAAGGTGGTTATACTTAAAAACATAGTAAAAAGACTTTTATTTAAAGCAATACACTTTAAATGCAACATTAAAGATTATGAAAAGTGACCACATTTGCAGCCAGATTTTCCCATCAGTGCAAACAAAGGAGCTAAGAAGGCCACAGAGCAGCTGTCCATATTGCATCCAAAAGCTGACTTCACTCTAATTTAAAAAGGATTTCCGCTTTCTTTCTAGCTGTACTTCATGTGCTGTAATTGTAGAGGATAATACCGTATGCAAGCTCACATTGAAGCCCACTGAGGAAGGGAGGAATTATCTAGCTGTCCTGCAACTCTCACTCAACTCCCTGTGAACTGCCTGTGGAACCAGGGGTCAGCGACTCTGGACTTCATATCATTTTCCACTCCTACAACACGGCTGTTTTTGCTGGGGGTGAGTTTAGGAGGGCTTCGGGAGGCAGCAAAGGCTCTCAGCCCCTGATCCCAGAGCTCGCTCTGTCTGACAGTATTTCTCCACATGCATGTAGGAGCGGCCCAGCTGTGACCCAGCGTATGAGGAGGTGTGAGGGTAAAAGGCCAGACAAGACTGGTGTTAGACCACAGAATGAAGTAAAGGGACTGTATGAAGAAAAACACCATTTCTTCTTAATGCTAAATGCTTTTCAACTCAACAAATATTATTCATCTCTACTTGTTTTTTGCAGTCAGCTTCTTTTTCTTCCTCTTTGTGAGCAACAGTTGCCAGTTTGGGGGGGAAGGTTTGATTGCATCCATAAGAAAAACTTGCTAGGCATACAGTTTTACTTCTCCAAACAAAAGTGACACAAGTGCTTAACTAATTACAAAGCCTGAATATGCTGGATTAGCAGACAAAATTTGAGATTTCCATCTTCTCATGTGAATTCAGAAGCGGAAGTTGGAGAGTGAATTATTTGACCCCACAGCAGAAATCCCTCTGTTTGTCCGTCTGTACGTACAACTCATGTTGGATGCTAGTTGTTCAATACACCCAAATGTATTTCACGTTCTACCTGGACATTGGCATAAGTTTTGTTATTTTATGGGCTTACCTAGATGCATTCCAGAGACAGTTATTGAATCAATATCCACTTCAAGTTTTTATAAATTTAGCTGTGAAAGCCATATTATGCTCAGTAGCTTTTGCAGCACAAATGCACCATTGTAATCCAGCATTGTTTTTAGCTGTTGGGTTTGCACATGCAAGTTAAGAGATGCATGTGGTGGGACTATGGTGGTCCCAAAACATTTTTTAATTCATTATTGAATTTTAATCATGACTAATGGTTGCCCAGCTGTACTTAAGGAAACAGTGCTGTCCAGTAGATTTAGAAGAAAGATTAGTGTGAAGAGGAAAGGAGAAGAAAGTTGATCTCCTTGCTAATAGTTGGAAAGCCAGGGAGGAAGTGAGATTACACAAAAATGACTGAGCTTAATTTTTGTGAATCTTGGAAGAGGCGGGGGAAAGCAAAAGCAGAATCTTTTCATTTTTATGTTGATCAGATGTGAGTTTGCAACAGCATGCCACGGAAATTAATTATTAATAATAGACTTGTGAAAACAGGAATGTTTTGAGTTTAGTTTTGAATGTAGACACATGTTTTAATGGTTCTCCGGTCAGCAGGCAATTCTTTCCAGAGAGATGAACCAAAGTAACTGCAGACACATAGCTTGGGATTTAATTCTGGGAACAACTAAAAGACCTGGCTCTGATTACCTGAGAGATCTGGTTGGTTTATACAGTGTGAGCAAGTCAAAGATGAACTGATGGCCAAGGTGTTAAGTGCTTTATGGAGTCTCTACCACACATTTTACCACCCCTCTAATATCTGCACCTATGGAATATACAATAATAAAAGTGAGTTTGGCATGTAATATAATAGTGAGGCATGTACAGCTAGATGTGAGGTGTTGCCATCCTTGAAAATCTTAAAGTTTCCCAGCAACACATTCCTAAACTCCTTTAGACTCTTAAGCTTCCTAAACCACATACGTAGCCAATGTAATTATATTTCAAGACACAAACCTAAAATGCACTGACACAAAAAATTCACATAGCTTTTTTTTTTTTAGGTTGATCCCATCATAACTACATGCACAAACTCCAACACACTCGAGGATAAAGAAAGAGGGGGATGAGATCAAAGACGATGTGGTTTTAAAAGAACACCCAGGGACACCCACCTCCACATAAACAGGGGATCTCCTTACCAAAAACAAAGAGGCCTGCAGCAGCCAGCTCACATCCAGCGGAACAGGGAGGGGAGAAAGGGGCTTCAGAAAATGGGAGGGGGATCAAAACAACACGTTACGTGGGCGGAAAGGTAGAGCGTAATCATTCATCAGTGTAATTACTACCTGAGCCCACTTACTCTTTCATTCAGTAAAAGGAGAGAAGAGGCAAAGGAGAGATTAAACTGTCCCACAGAGGTGTAAACCACATGCTGGGAAGAAACAAATTTCTTTCTTTAAGTGACAAGCGCTCATAACACACAAAGAGCTGCTGTTGTTCAGCAGATGAGCTTTTCCTGCTCTGTCGCTTCTATCTT
Source organism: Leptatherina wallacei (assembly GCA_028567055.1). Classification (NCBI taxonomy): domain Eukaryota; kingdom Metazoa; phylum Chordata; class Actinopteri; order Atheriniformes; family Atherinidae; genus Leptatherina; species Leptatherina wallacei. Next base: position 18,371,953 of record JAOXYM010000021.1, read on the forward strand.
CAGATTTTAATCTGGAGAATTTACACAACTGCTTAGAGGTTATTTGCTTTGTGCCCAAAAGGTTCCACAAGATCAAAACCACTTTCTAAGACTTTGAATAACATGGAAGGCACTGCTCTGCTAACATTTTTAGACACTTTCGGCTCATTGTTTCGGTTGTAAGGTCAGCAACTCTACCGTTTACAGCACTGTTCACCGGCACCACGGGTCAGGCAGATGAAGTGAGTGAGAAGTTGGTTAATATAAGCAAATTTCCCACTGGACAAAAAACCCATTAACACACACTAACATCTGGCTTTGGTCTTAGTGGAAATGGTCTGCATTCAGTCTTGTGTCAAATGACTCACTGGTATTTATCGACTCTATCTCAGATCAGCAGTGATGGAAGTGTGACATCTGGCTTGACATGCTCATTTTTACTGGGTCTGTTTGCTGGGAGAGTTAAACCCAGTCTTGAAGTAATTTCTAAAAACACAAATCTCTCAAAACAGCTGTCTCAAATAGGAGGTTGTGCAAATTCTGTATATTGCTGGCTGGTGAATCTTTTCCACTTCCCCTGTGTGAAGGCTGACTGAGGCTGATCTTAAAGAGATATGTGAAAGGAGCCCAATTTCTTAACACTGGAATACATGATTGGGTTCAAATTACCCACTGATACCACAGAGGGCGACACGCTTGTCTTCCACTGAATTTACAACATAAAGAAGTTGTCCTTATCTAATATATATTTGCCAAATGGGCCAGTTTAGCTACTCGCTTGGCATATTTTGCTCCATGATACGACAGCTAAATCAAACGGTAGATAAAACTAAAGCAACAAGAGTTCCCACCAATGGAGCTAAAGCAGAGTTTTACATGTCTGCAGGCTGCTTCAAATGAGCCAGGGGAACCATGTGTGTCTTGTTCTCTGGTTAATAAATCCTCCCTGAGACATTAATGGATTCATCAAACTGTTGATGAAGGGCAGCTAATCATTGAGTCACAGGTCATTTTTGTGCCAATGTTCCTCTCGGCTTCATTTCAACCATGTTATATAGATATGTGTTATTTAGGTGAGACTGGTGAATAAATAAGTGATGCATATCGCTGAAGTCCTGATGTCATATCACATAACAATTCATATTAATGTGCCAAACGTACCAGCGGTGGATGGAGGCAGCTGAAAATATCACTCCTCATCATGTCTACGCTTGTTAAACAGCCTGTGTTAGCCGTGTGAAGGTGTAAATGCTCTGCAGTAACAATGACTTGTTATCATCCCGAGTAGAACGCGATCCTTTACTTCACGTGTGGACACCATCTTTGAGTTGAGAAGTTGCACCACCACATAAAAGCGAACATCCTTCTGCAATGTTCTTTGTAAATTGGCTATTAACAACTACATATATAGAATATTTTTCCTACATGGCTCATAATTAAAAGACCAAATCCATGTTATGCCACACAGTAAGAGCGTGGTGAGCGTCATATTTACCAAACAGACACATCCTGCCGCAACCTTTGTTGCTGTGAGATCAGATTTAAGCTTGAACATGTTCGGATGAATTTGAGAAGATGCCATTTACCATCAAGAATGAAACCCTAGGTTGCTTTAAAAGACTGCAAGTTATTCTCTAGTAAAAGTTTCTGCAGGGTTAGGGTTGGTTGTGTAGGACGACCTTTTATTATTTAAAACAACACCAATTTATCTCCTCAAAATCTCACAAAAGAAATGTCTTTTCACGCGTGTATCTGACTACTTCTATTTTTGTTTGTGGACTTACTGGAATAAACTGAATCACTTCATGATGGCTCCCAGTCTCTTGTCTTTTTACAGCCTCCTGTCAATATGTTTACTTTGCTCTCATCTCTGTGTCCCACAGGACTTTTTAAGCACTGCCCTGAGTATCCCTCTGGGGAAGGAAACCTTCGGCAGAGAGGAAGGGAAACAGTAGCGCAATAAGGGCTGAAGACAACAACAACAACAATGCCAGGAAAGTTCACCTGCCGAGCCACAATCAACTGTGGTTTCAGCTGAAGCTGCTTCCAGTCATTCAGAGGACCTACAGGTGTTAAATTCACAGGAAATAGCCCTCAGGCATCCTGTAATTCAGTTAAGAACGCTATAGTGAAAACACATAGGGAAGTACATCAGGCATCTGATACATACGGAATATGTAAAGAACATGTAAATACTTGTTAGGACTTTTGTTGATGTCAGTGTTTGATATTTTTATGTAATTTACGTGGTTTAGTGCTCTGTATGTGGTCCTAGTGTCACCTTTGACATGCTTGTATGGACACGCTAGACACAGATACCACTATAGATGTGTGAAATTTCCAATTTAATGCTCATAGAAAGAAAAGTAGACATTGTTGTACTTTTGTCTGTCATATGAGCAAAGTCACAAACAGAAATCAGAATATTACTTTTAAAAAAGCTCATCTACAGGGTGAGTGAATCTCTGTTGAGGAAATCAGTGCAGAAGCAGAGCACAAGTGCCACCCGGTGGCCAGAAATGGTACTACACCCTGGCAGAAAGTAGCAAATCACAGCAGAAAGGTTTTAGAGCTTTCCTTGGTGACTCATTATGCACTTCATCTCACTTATCAAAACAACATCTCTTGATATTATTGCTTTATTACACTATGCATCTTTATTTTGATTCAAATTTAGACTCAATCGGATTCCACAATTTTCTTATTCTAATCAATCATCAGACTAGTAATCTAATTAACTGAATGAACCAAATCTCAATGTGTATTTCTGGTGGAGACTGAAGCTTCACTACAAAACAGCTCAAACAGCTTCAGCAACACAATCTGTTGCTACTTTATTGGCCTTTTATGTCTCTAGTCCACCCAGAATCTGATTAGAAAAAGCGTTTATAACAAACATTGTTGCCTGTAAGCCAGAGAAAAAGACTGGAGAGGCTTGTAAATTAGATTAACACTTTTTAATACACTCAAAGGCCTTCTAAGTTAACCTAAATACAGTACAGATAAATCATTTGAGCCTTTATAAGACCTGAAAAATACCCTGAATTTCCTGTTTTTCCTTGTTCAAACCATTACGTGTATGCTACACATGGTTGCTAGCACACTCACCAAAACACTAAAAGCTAAGATTATTTCAGTGGAAAAATCTGTAATGGTGTGATATAGAATAGATAAAATGTATGAGACTCATGGCTGAAAAGACTGTTGTAATGCATCATATAACTGAAATTATGTGGTCTAATTCCACATCATTGACTCCCCTCATTGTATAATGGTGAATGTATGTAAATGGGACACAGGCAACCCCCTCGGACACAGACCAGTTAGATCGATTCTTAAACATGATCCCATTAATAGACATTTTCAGTCATGAGATAAGTTATTGGTTCCTGTGGTTCTTCACAGTCATACAGAGTCTTATGCTGCTCTCATGATGTTAAAACAGACATTTTATTTCTTTTCATGGACTCCAGGGTGAAGCAGGATGCCCCCCCCCCTATCTATATATATCTATATATTTCAAAACTTGCAACTCTAATGTGAAGACACAGTGCAGGCCCTTCTCGTTGATTTTCCCTCCCACTTTTATTTATTCATAGGGGATTCTCTTGATTTATCTTCCCCTTTGCTTCCTTTTTTTTGTTTTTAGAAAGAGTTTATGACGTGGTCAGACCATCTTTGACCATCTGTGTGTTTGTCTTCCACTAACCTGAAACTCCTGTGCCTTCATAGATGTTGAGCCTCCACGCCTTTCCAAATAGAAACCAGCTCTCAATGGCTGATTGTATTTACTCCTGCAACGTTACGCCTCTGATCTTCTCTCCTTCCACCCACAAAACTGCTCCCTGTACTACGGCCCATTTGGTTATATACATAGACACACGTGTGCACAGCCACTATATGAAAAACAAATGTGTAATGTGTGCTCTGTGTAAATATGGATACTCGCAGTCGGCCATACACACAAGCATCCAAGCACGCATTCAGCACCGTGCAGCAGCCTCCTTTTTGCTGACGGTACATCTGTAGCCCAGATGTTCGCTGTACTCCTGAGTGCAGGATGTTTTGCATTCCCTCTGTGGAACATGTGAGGCGTTCCTTTGGGCCGTCCGTCTGGCTGCATTAGCCTGTGTGTCATGGGGATCTGTTTGCCTCAGCCCCCTTGTTGGCTGACTCCAGGGGTTTGGGCACGTCCGTTAGCATGCTAATTCAGGGCAGATGTGGGATGCTGAATCAGGTGGTGAGAGGAAACTCTGGCCCTAGCAGGAGGGAGACACTGGTTGCCCTGTGTGATGGTCTAGCCGCATACACAGCTAAATCCTCCCAGCCTAAGCCTCTCTGGTGCAGAAAATGACACTTTAAGATGCCATAGATCTTAAATGAATGACATGAGAATTTGGAAGTAAAATACTTTGTTATTCTTATATTGCAACTACAGTTGAATAATACAGCTTCATATTATTACCAAATACTTGCTTTAAAAATGTAAACTTTGCATAGAAAGTAAGGAAATTTCTGCATAAAGGATTATTTCTTGGTGATTCTTGGCTATAAATCTGAAATCATTGGAAAGCCTGTTTATTTCCTTTTTAAATAAGGCCACATTTGGAAGCAAAATTCGTTTACGAGATCAGCAGCAGAGTTGAATATGTGGGTTTCCCCCATGAAAAACTGTCCAAATCTTCTCCGCCAATGCCTAACAGCCTATTCTGCTAATGACTCTTGTTTTGAGCTTCTGGGACTACAGGTGCTGATAATCAGGTGCATCATTTGATCATTGGAGGCAATCTCAATGCAGAGAGATATCGAGATGAGATTCTGCAACCAGCGGCAATCCCATATTGTCACAGTCTTGTACCACTCTTCCCCACAGAGCAGGATTTATCACTACCACCAGAATTTGGGAGTGGAGAGGATGGAATGACCTGCCTGCAGTCCTGAGCTCAACCCCATTAAAGACTTGTTGGATCAGCTTGGGGGGGGGACCAACACAACCACATTGGCTGACTTGTGACAAAAGCTGGTTTAAGAATGGGATTCTATTCCACAGCAGTATGTGACCAAACTGGTGACCAGCATGAGTAAGACATGAATGGATCTTCCACATGCTACTGAGGTCCCAGTTGAATTAATCAATTGTTAAATTACCAATATGTCTTGTTCCTTAAGGCTTCAATCATCCAATCCAATGAATAACTACAATAAGCTGTTTAGTATTGTCAAGTTTTCCACAGGTGCGACTCACATACTCAACTCTGCTGCTCATCCCACAAACGCGTTCTCCTTACAAGTATAACAGGCTTATATATAAGCAGGCTTTCCAACAATATGAGATTTATTGCCAAGAGTCATTGTTATAACAAAAAAATAATCCACCAAACACAAATGCCTTTACCTTTGTGATAAGTTTTATAAGAATTTACTGGTGGAACCATCTTTAAAGGCCATACTAGTTCTGCTCTCTCTAAGGTAATATTCATGTGAATGCACGTTTCTTTAAGCTAGAAAGTGTCATGGATGAAGCTGAGATGAGGAAGTGGGACCTAAACACAGGACTGAAACTTTAGAGGCAAATGAAGGTAGATTGAAGGTTAAATAAACAAAAGCCACAACTGCAGACTAGACAACAGAACTGTCCGGACAACGTGACAGACTGACGGCTAACACACACAATATGATTTGTCAATGAATAAAAGAAACCAAACGAGGAGCAGGTGAAGCAAATTAGCTAATGAAACCAAGAGTGTAGAGCACAGGAAGTAAAATCAACAGAATACAGAAGGGGATAAACCTACAAAATAAAACAGGAAACAAGGAAAGTGACTTAAACATCAATTGTAAATCCAACAAAACCCCAAACCAAAACCAACAGATCATGAGAGGAAGACAAATAATTCAATATAAAGTTACAGGATAAAGAAAAAAAAACAATTTTCAACTATTTCTAGAACCAACCAAACCAGAGTGATTGTGTTAGATGACTAGAAACAGCAAAAAAAGACATTTTCAAAGTCCAAAAATCCTCATTCAGAATGCAAGTAATGAGCAAACACAATATTGTATCATCAAACGTCTGTGAACACTGAGAACACACAACATCCCTGCCTGCTCTGTTCTTTGCATTGGTCTTGGCTTGGTGTGGAAAATGTGTGTTTAATGCAGCATGAAAACAGCAAATGCACATTTCACATGGTGTGAATCCCAGAGAGGAAGTCATAGAAACACAAAAAGAATGTAAGTGGAGTGTACTGCGTGTTAGTATGGTACATACAGCGTGTGTTAGAGGGAAGAAAAGGATATTGCATGTGACTGAGTGTATTTCAGTGTCACGGCGTCGCCACAGCACTTGTGGTTTAAAAGGTGTGCGTTGACAGTCATTCAAGGTAGCTGTCGTCGAGTTTCATGGTCTGGTTGAGTTGACAGACTTTTCCCCATTTCCAGCTCCCGCATCTGTCTTTCTCCTGGGGAGCTCCATTCTGCACATCAACATTGATTTTCTAGCCATAGTGCAGACCACTCTGCCTGGAAAAATTGGTTGCATAATGTTTACTGTAGCTCTTTACTGTTGTCATGGCAGACAAATATCCCAGGTGATGTCATCATCTTAGCTTGGCATAGCTTTTAAAGGAAAAACTTGCTAACTGGGCCTGTGGAGCATGAAAAACAAGAAGACAAGGCAAGGAAAAGTCCTATTTGTAACAATTTTACAGTTGGTTGTGTTTTCAGAGGTTTGACAAAAAAAACTCTTGGATATTCCTGCACCGTTTCTCAAAAATGATCAAAGCATCACCTTTGGAAGCATCTGTCCCTGGCCTCAATGCCTAGATGGAAAGTGGACGCTTATTAGCTGGGTTTAAGCTCCAGATCATCCGTAATGTTTAGCAGATGATCCCAAACAGGATTATAAGACTACCATCCATCCTCTTTTCTCTCCTTATTCTGTTCAGAGTTGCCAAGATTGAGTTTTACTCTATCTGTCACTAGGCAAAGAGATGGGATTCAGAGTGGAAAGGTTTCCAGACTGTTACAGAAACACACAGAAATAGAACAATTAAGAATACCAGTTAAACGAATGTGTGTGCATCTGTAGACTGTGGGAGGAATCCATCAAACCAGGAACCGTCTTATGAGGCCTTCCATCCTGAGTATCCTCACATTTGAAAGAAAAGAAGTTCTACATGTGCTATTTAAATGTAAAATGATAATCCAGGTACTACTTGTTCATTTCTCTGTTAGTCACACTCAGTTTTTCCATGCGTCCCAGTCTCTGATCTAGTTCTGACTGTTTAAATTGCTCCTGTCTCTTTCTCCTTCCCATGATCACACACTCAAGTCCACCAGTTCCAATCCCTTGACTTTTTTTCTTCTCAGCACCATTTTGGAGGCGAGCCTTGCCGTTGGTCGGCGTCTCCACAGCTGGCCAAGAACAGATTCCAGCCATCCCCGAGCGATTGTTGCTCTCACACCACCTGCTCTGAGGTCATGATCTCAGAGTGAAATGGCTGAGGAGGAGTACAGTGCATGCTGCTGTACGTGAGAGTCTGCTTATAGAGCAGCGGAGGATGTTTTAACACACACACACACACATAACTGGCGCAGCGTGAGGCTCCATTGTGTCATAATCGGTAAACCAGGCAGTGAATAACCAGTATGTCCTCCATCCTTCGCTCCAGTTGAGTATTGCGAGATAGAGACGGAGAGCAGGAATTCGCCTTTGATCAAAGTGTCCGTTATTCAATGGGATGTGGCGTTGCTGGGGGGGGGGCTGCTGGGGCTGAGCGCAGGGAGAGAGTTCTCAATTGTCTTGTCCCTTTTCCTTACTCACCCCCACCAAAAAGCCGATACCGAGGTTGTGACCTATTGCCCCCGTTCTGGTTCCTCGTCAGGGCTCATAGAAGGACGCTATATGTCACATGTAACTATTGAACAACCTCCTTTCAGAAACGTATCCATTCTAATTGTCTCACACAACACAACTACGTCTTTCTTGCCACCCTGCTCCATTTCTGATGTGGCAAATGAAGTGTTGGCTGGGGGGGTTTGGGAGCTTTTCTGTCAGAGGAGTAGATTAAAGCAAAAACTGACAAGAACTGGACAAAAGACAAATTGACTGCGTCATTGTGAGTCTATTTTAGTGATGGCAGCAGCTGTTGCTGCAAGTATGGTGGTAGTTTTGTAAAAAAAAATGAAAAAAAAGAACCACAATCGTTTTCAGAGAATTGAAGGAGGGGTGCATCAGAAGGGAAGCTGTTTGCTTCAGAGTCTGGTGTTATTTACTCCTTTGTTTTATCTGTGTGCACAGCCAAAGCATCAAAAGAGTCTTCGGTGGAACATTTGGTCATCAACAACAATGCTGTGTTTGACAGCTGTAAAACATATTTTTTCTTGGAGGCATGAAGTCTACACACACGGAGCATCTGCAGCCTGTGGAAAATGTGCAAAGATGCCCAGAACAAGAAACTTAGCACCAGATATCCACAATAAAAGCTTGATGATTAGTATTTACCAACTGACAGCTGTGGCAGTTTTTCAGACCCCCTCATGGTTACATGATTAGTCAGGCAGATTAAGGTTGACAGTGGTCTTCTGGGAAGAAGGATATGAAATATGTCAATCTGTGACATCCCACGCATTTCAGGGTGTGCAGTTGTAGTCCAAGGCAAAAACAATTCTGCATGTCACGTTGTAACTGATTTAATACAGATCAGTCAGGAAGATCACAAACAGCCCTGGGAACATGATAATTCAATGCATGTGAAACCGTCTTAACTCTTAGAGGCTTCATACATTTGATATTATCAGAATTACTATGAGTAGAAAAAGGATGACATCAGAATGTGTTTTAAAAGCCATAAAGTCGGGATAGGAGTAAGTAAAGTTTGACGTGGATTTTTTTTAAACTGTCACATTCTACATATAAACTTGACTCAACTTGAGGTAAACACATGAGAAATTATCAATAGAGCTGGTTTCGGGTCCTACTGCAATAATTTGTTGGATTACAGTCATTATCTATGACTTTGCTGAACTGTATTCTTCTTTAACATCTTGGACAGAATAATTCAGATCTCATCATTCCATCACAAGACAGTTTTCCATTCACAGATCTCCAAGTAATCTTTTCATACAGCAAAAAACAAAGAAAACATTTCCATGACTGGTTTAAAGCCAGTGAACTTGGCTGTGTAGTATTGCCAGAGGGTGGCAGTGTAGGCTACATTGCACCTCCCGATACTTCCAAAACCACAGTAGAAGAAGTTATTCTGTCAGGAAGATTTCTTACCCATCCATCCATCCATCCATTTTCTGTGCCGCTTAATCCATGCAGGGTCGCAGGTGGGCTGGAGCCTATCCCTGCAATTATCAGGCGAGAGGCAGGGTACACCCTGGACAGGTC
>JAOXYM010000021.1:18383282-18419123 GCA_028567055.1 Leptatherina wallacei
CATGCAAACTCCACACAGAAAGGCCACTGTTTCAAACCCCTCCCGAGCCCAAACCAGCAACCCCCTCTGGCTCAGGCTCCGCCCGGGGCTTGAACCAGCAACCTTCTTGCTGCGAGGCTGTGGTGCTAACCACCACACCACCGTGCAGCCTAGATTTCTTACCTTGAAGTGATATTCACCAGGAGAAAATGTCAAAAGCACTTCTTCAGAAATTCCCTTAATCTCTGAGAAAATCTGAGATATTACATCTATTCTGGGACCACCAGAGTAAGTCACTTTGGTTTATTGTTTGCCAGTTTGGTTGACAGTCACATTATTTTAGTCTATATCAAGTTAACTGATATTCAAAAAACTGTCTTATGCCCCCTCAATGCATATCAAGTCATTTTCAAACGGGCAAAAACCAGCCAAAGCAGGTCCAGGAATTTTTTACTCATTAGTGAAAGTTTTTCTATTTGACTGTTTTCATTTACTTAGTCTTGTTCATATTGTCTATGCCTGCTTATTTGAATGCAGGAGCTGAAGCCTATTCTAGCCGCCACCAGGCAAGAGGCAGGGTACACCCCAGACAGGTCGAAAATTCATCACACAGAGACAAACAACTACTCATACTCACTTTAACAGAGAAATTAGAAACCTCAGTTAACCTAACCTGCATGTTTTTGGCTGTGAGAGGAGTACCCAGTCAGACCCCAGTTGGCATTCGAACCAGGAACCTTCTTGGTCTGAGGTGATGGTGCTTACCACCACGCAGCCCTACCCTTCTTCACATTTTCTAAATATGAATCAAAAACTATAATAGTGATGTGTTTAATGATTGCAAGTTGTTCATACTGAGGGACAGCCTGGCAGTCCAAAACCATAACAGCACCATCGCCATGCTTCACAGGTGTTTTGATTAAACCAAAGTTATTTCTCCCCCCCTTGCAGATTTAACATGATGCACACCATTGTTGTTCAGTGTCCTTGTGATGGTGTACTCATGCATGAAATTCTTAAGTAGTGCAGAAGTAACACCGAGTCCCTCTGGAGACTGTTACTCACCTTAATGCTATGGCGACTGACTGATTTGAAAGTTTCATGAGATGGTTATGTAATGTTTTTCCAGTCTGATGAGCATTGATAACTCTTTTTTTTTTTTATCTGAGGTCTTCATATCTCTTTGTTTGTGCAACAATACATTTTCAGCTCAGATAATGACATATTCAGGTGGTCCTCTTACACTTGATTATCATCTTATTTATTCATTTCCTTTTCACATTTGCTAGTAATCCTACAGGTTAACATACTTTTCCCACTTTAGTGTATTTGACATTTATAGTTTTCCACAATTAAATGATTGAGCAAATATATTAATTGTCTAATTTCTTTAACTTGAATAAAAGTTTTGTACTGTAAGTATAGGTATATCAGTATGTACAAGATTTGTGTGACAATCTGATGAAATTTTTGATCATATGCACAAAATCTAGAAAATTTTACGGTAACCCAAAAAGGATGTTTCCAAAAAGTTGGGACTATGTGTAACATGTAAATAAAAACATAATGAAATAATTTACAAATAAACTCATTCATAATTCTCAATGGAACATAAACAATATATCAGTTTGTATCTGTTTTGTGAAAAATTTTAGCTAATTTTGAATTTGAATGCAGCAACAAAAGACTTGAAAAGTAACTGGTTTCAAAAACAGCTGGAGGAGCATTTGACAACTAATTAGGTTAAGTGACAATAAGTCAGCAACGTGACAGAGTATAAAAGAAATTGTGGAACAATTTCAAATAAAATTGACTCAATGTAATATTGGGACAACTTTGTAGATCCCGCCATCTACAACAGTGTATAATGTCATCAAAGGATTCAGGGAATCAGGAGGAATCTGTTTCCAGAGAGACAAAACTAATGGTCAAAAGGGATGCTCGTGATCTTCAGACCCTCAGGCAGCTGCCCAGAAATGCTCTTCTCTGGGCCAAATGTCTGCGTCAAAGTGGAAAACTTTGCTGTGTTCTACGGACTAAAAAGGAGACGGAGCATCCAGCCTATGTCTCTTGATGGGTTGCATTTGTGCCTATAGCTTACACATCTGCATAGGCACTATCACTGGTTTAAGAGCAACATCTGCTCCCATCTTTTTCAAGAAAGCCCTTACATATTTCAGTAAAATGATGCTAAACCACATACTGCATTCATAACAACAGCATGGCTGTGCATGAGAAGCACCCAGGTGCTGACTGGCCAGCACAGAAAAGATTTGATGCACCATGAAATAAAAAAATCCAGCAACAAAGACTCCTGACTGTTGAGCAGCTAGCATCCTGCATCGGACCAGAATGATAACATTCCTCTCCTGAAACTCCAGCAGCTGGTCTCCTCACTTCCAGATGTTTACAGACAGTTGTTAAAAGAAGAGAGGATGCTACACAATGCTAAACATCACCCAGTTCCAACTTTTTTTTAGATTGCTGCCATCAAATTCAAAATGCACCAATATTATATTGATATTATGTCTCAGTTTCCACATATGATGTTGTTTAAGTTCTTTTTGGAGATAGAATATGGACTTATAAGATTAGTAAAGCTCTGTACTTTTTTTTTTACATTTTACTTGGATGTTTTACATCATACTTGTTTCACTTAGTGTCCCAACTTGTTTGGAACTTTGAAACTGAACAAGTTTTTTAAAAGTTGGCTTAGAATAAGAATTGAAACATGGCTGAAATATGTGAGATACACTACTTAGTTGCCCCCCCCCCCCCCCCCCCCAGTATTCAGTATTATTCAGGGAACTTTGTGACATGCTAGCTGCAGCTCTGGCGGCCTCTTGTGGTAGAAATCCATATATACATAAAGGAACAGTACATTTATTGTCCAGTAGAGGGCAGCATGTTGCTAAAATTTGAGAACAAATTCTGCTTCCGAAACAACACCGCAGAGTTCATCTAAGTGCATCTCTTTTTTTTAAGGTCCATCCCTCTTTTTTCATTTACTTATTCACTTATACACTTTCACCATTTGTTTCCCCGTTCATCGATACTGTAATTCATTCACAGTCAGTGGCACACAGACAATACCACACAGGCAGCCAAACCATACAAAGGTCTGTTACTTAAGTTGTGTAGCAGAAAGCCTTTTTTGTTTCTCCCTATCCTGCTGTCTCCTCCGTCTGAGTCTGTTAAAACCATCACTCCGGCCCCCTCTAACCTACGCCCTCTGTTTTTCCTCTCTCCATGAAAATTCTCCATTTTCCGTCTAACTGCTTGTCTCCTCACCCTTTCACCTTCTTGTCAATGTCCTGGTCCCATGATTCTCCCTAATCCTTTCTCCTCACCCATTTTTATTTTTCCTCCTTTACCTTCATCTGCTCTTTTATTGTCCATCCAAATTCTCTCTTGAACATATCAAACCTCCCAAGAAATCTTTATTTCCCTTCCCTTAGGCAGCCGAATGCTGTCAAATTCATTGAGAATGGCAGGTCCCTGCTCACTGAGATGAAAGAGGCTGACATCTGATCTGTTCAGGGGGAAAAAATCACTTGTGCCGAGAGGAAAATGTGTGTGATTGTTAGTTACTGGTGTTTTTTCACCAAGGCAAATTCATAATGATCAAATTTCTGTCTCTTTTCCTTAAAGAATAAGACACAACCATGTCAGAATCTCTTTAAATCAGCTATTCTTACCCAGTGTAGCATTCATCTCTATTTTATGTTTTTGACTTTTAACAGCATTTAAACTGGTTGTGGCTAAAATTAAAGTCAAGTCTCATTTTTTGTAACAAGTGCACCGAAAGAAATTCCAGGAAGTTTTGATCTGATTTCAAAGACATCTGGATCCCTTTCAGGCAAATCTTTAATAAACCATTTCCAAACCAATCAGAACTCAACACCATTTTAGCGTCACAAGCACTTTAACTCGGTAAAGTCTGTCATTTTAAATATTTTGGTCCAATCTGAAATAACAACTTATTGTTGGGTTGCTGTAAAATTTGATGGACAATCAGCTTTGGCCTGCTCGGTGCAGATGTTAGCATGTTACTCAAACAGCTAAACTATGATGACCTGAAACATCATACCCACATCTGCATGCTAGCTGTGACATTAACTTAAAACACTGATGCTGATAAAATCACAGAGCTGTTGACCTGGTGAGAGCTGCAGCATCTTTTAAGGTACATGAGCATACACTCTTATAAAGCAGCTCATTTGTAATAACTTCCATTTGTTCTGTCTGGCTCTTCATCCTTTCGGGTCCCTTGCAAACCTCTGGTGGATCCCTTTAACAACAAAGTCACTTGATATGTGTTTACATAAAGCTGCCCTTCATGGATTCTCTCCCCCCTCTGCAGAGTCTGAGGTGCAGATAACAAATGCCTCTCAGCACTGACTGGGCAGGGGATTTATGGCTTCATAAACGTCTGGTTCGGGGATATGGTCAACAGTTTCCCCTTCAGGAGGTCACTTTGTTCTGGTGTCTGCTCTGTCAGTATGTCAAACTGTTTATTCCCAGTCTGCATCTGTCTATCTGTGTAGCAGCGATGATGATCTCTTATTCAGATTCCCTTCTTGGAGTAAGAATACTCATTTGTCCACTACTCCGTGGAGGGTATAGACATCAAATTTGTAATAGCAATGATGTAAAGAAGGCAGCTTGTATGAAGATGTGTGTGGGCCCCTCTGCACAGCTCTTCCACAACACCCAAAACAAATGCATCTGCATATTGACACAGGCCTCCCCAGAAGCCCAGGAAGCAGAGGTGACAAAGAACACATCAAATGAGAGAAACGATGACCAATGACCAAACGACCAGGTATTTACTAATATGCAGCTGAGAAGTAGTTAAACTCTTTATTTTATATTACATTTCAGATAAATAATAAAACTGAACTATATAGGCGTTCATCTAATACATTTATTTCCTGAAATGGGCAACCATTGCTTCAAATCTGATGTACAAAAACCTAATTTACACAATATTTCTCATACAAATAACAAAAACAATTTGTATTAGACATTTTCTCTCACACCAATTAATTTAAAATGATTGATTTGCAAATTTATTCCTAAAAACATATTCTAATATACAATAAAAACTTAAAGTTTCCATTTGCTTCAGTCATTTCAAGCACTTATTTAAGAATTAACAAGTAGAGAGACTTGTTGCCCCCCCCCCTCCACAACCCTACATTGGAATAAGCAAGTATAGAAAAAGTATTGTGGATGGAGGCAGTGATGAAAAATTGTCAACTATGATCAATATAGCCAGCAGAGCTCAATCGTACCTTCTAAAAAACCCATCTTCACTCAACACAGTCCAGAATTATAACCTGAAGCCTGAACCCCTAAGAGAGAGTCACATGTGAACTCTGTGCAGCAATACTGCCCAATTCTGTGGCTATGAGTTCATCTCAAAGGAACAGAAAGACAGTGGACATCAGTGCTGTGGTCACATGAGTCCACATTTCAGCTCCTGTTAGGTACAAAATTACTTTAGTTGTACGTGCCGAAGAAAGATCGAGGATATTATTAGTGGAACATGCCGAACCTATGGTTTAACGGTGCATCAGTATCCATGGGATACATGATTGCATGGCTGAGAGGGTGCTATTGACACAGAGGAGTATCAGTGTTGACATATATCGCCATCAAAGCAACATCTTTTCCCAGGAGGTGCATGGTTATAGAAAAAGTGCACGCTTAACTGGCCTGCCTCAAGTCCATTTCTGTCCCCCTATTGAACATGTATGGCACATTATGGGGAGTAGAATTAAGCGACAATAATCACAGAATGTTGAGCAAATGAAAACTTGTATTCAACAAGCGTGGATGCAGATTCTTCTAAAAAAAAGAAAATGCAACAATTAATGATTTTACATGAGCTTACATTTTTTCACTGATGCAACAGTGTTATCAACAATATATAAATAGATTTTAACACATTTCAGTAATCATAAAAGTTCCCAGTTATAAAATGACTTTATTGATCTTTCTTTTGATTCTTTTCTACTACATGGCACCCAAACCTCACATCCTCTGTGTGTCTGTGTCAAACAAAGCACTTGTCAAAACTGGATCTTATCATCTCTGCATGAAAAACACTCACTCTGTAGCCACTGACACAGAGCAGGACCACAGCCAAAATCTCTTCACAGGAGTGAAGCCTTCAGGCCAGAGAGTCACTATTTACAATGCTGGGTTTTCTCCGTTTTATGCCCTCATACTCTCCATTGTCCTCAAGCGTTCACAGCTCCCCATCTGTGGGGTTTCAAAAGATCCTGTGACATTGCCTCATCCCTCTGTTTGCAAGACGACCTGTTTTTTCTACCTCCACCCTGTTTGAGCAAGTTTGTTTTTTGTCAGATTTTCTAAACAGACATGCACATTATATTGCACTTTGCCATAATTTTATCTTGTACTCTATCGTCCTTTTTTCTCTTTGGGTTCTTCCACACTTCATTTATCATTTCCCAGCGTGAACAGTCATTATATTGTGCCCGGGCAGATCTAGTCTGTCATTGGTGTTGACTGTTTTGTCTGTAAGAATCACCATGGTAGCTTGAGATCCCATCAATGCCTGTGTGAAAGCTGATGTTTCTCACTCCCTCTTTTCTGTGTTGACACTACACAAACAAAAACATTGGGCTCTTTTTTTGTTTTATTTTTTTGCAAAGTGCCATGGCTTCTTTTCTTTCTTGCAGTACAGAGATACAAAGGGCTTTTTTCCCCCAAAAATGTGTGACTTTTCTCCTTATAATAATCAAGGCTTGATTTGCTTTTAAGAGGGTAAAATATCTTCATTTGTTTTCTTGCTGAGAACCAGATGAAAAGATAAATAACACTGTCAGCTGTGTATTTGTTTGAAACCATAACCAGTTCCTAACCTTGTTATTTTAGCTTACCATAAGGACTGCAAAAGCGGAAATATGGTTTTAATTAGGGACTTTGGGAGGTAAGTGGATTTAGTTACTGGTGGACAGAGCCAGGTTTGTTGTTTTCCCCATTTTTTGATATTTATGTTATGCTAACTGGCGACTGACCGTGCCATGCTGGCATGAGAGTGGTTTAAAATTCACATCTAACACTCAGTTGGATGAAAACTAATTGGATTGCCCATAATATGAAAATAATTCAGCATTGTAAAACCTGACAAATGTCTTTCCAAGGCAGCAGGACAGGTAAATGAGACCATATCAGTCACGTGGATGCAAAGGTTGCGAATACCTCAGCCATCTAATCCCTCAGAAAACACATATTTCTTCTAGTACACATGTACACATGAATGTAGCTTCTCAGAGAAGTTATATTCTCAACTGCATAATCCAGTGAGGGCTTAGAGTTCTAACTAAAACAGACATGTGAATGTGGATAGTTTCACAGTCAGGGTGGAAAACTATATTCAACAATTGTGGTCTGGTGGTTTTGGAGATTGGCTCTGATTTGCATCCCAACCAGTTGTAAACAGCTGGATCCCCTATGGTAAATCTCTGCAAAGCTTGGCCACAAGATTCTATGTTGTAATCTTAATCTTTTCAGGGCTTCATCCTGCATACAGACATGCTTATTCTACTTCATACTCACTTATGTCCTTCAGAGATACACAATCATGCATGCAGGTCCATGTGCAGCTTAATGAAATGAGTGTTATTGTGAACCTACTAAACAGTCATCACTTCCTGGACCTGTGATTTAAAGATCACTGTCTGACCACACTTACTCCGTCTGCCTCCAAAGCCACTGTCACCAGACACGCTGCACTACATCTCACTCAGCAGATGTATTTTCCAATAGCCCCTAAGTGCTGATGATGTTGACAGTGTGACCATGCCAGCTCAAACCTCTGCTTAAATATCTATTACACATGCCCAGGATTATGTCATTGTGTGCACTGAAGTTCGACTTTTATTTGCTAGTAAGCCAAAAAACAAGACTCCAAATGAATGATAATGATGCTCCCTAACTGGATGAGTAAATAAGCAATTCATAGTAACCAAAGCAGCTTAAACTTTGACAATATGCCAATATTATGTTTACAACTCTGTTTTCTCAAAGTGGTTGAAAATATAATTAAACAGCTATTATGGTACTATAAATCCATCCTCTATGATTATGCAAATGTTAAATTAATGAAATAAGCCACAGTGGAAAGCTCTGCGTTTAGAAAAATAAAAAGACTTCAAATGTGTTAAATTAGCCTGTTATACTGTTGTTACTCTGTTGGGTGGAAACATTTGGGAATAGATTCAAAGAAAATGGGATAAATTCCAGTTTAGACACGAGGAATAGATTATACTGCACTTACACCTGCAGATGTGACCTTTTGTCCCCCCCCCACTCCGGTGGTGAAAACAGTAACAAAACCACTGTCAAAAAGGCTTATGGCACATGCTCAAAATAGCCACATCAATACTAATCTGTCTTTATCCCAGTGCTTGAGTTTCTTATTAACCTGGAGGATAAGAAAGTTCTTTTCGACAATGCCTTGGTTTTCCCACACAGACTGTTGCCCCCAGTCTGAGGAAAAAATGCAATGATACTATGATACTATGTTATATTACTTGTTATTAGAAGACAGCTTTTGTCTCTAAAGGAAAATCAAAACACTCAAAATAGAAATAACTCAGACTTTTAAAAAGTACAAGTTTTCTTGTGGACTCCAATGTACAGTACATGTATGGATTATGTGCCTAAAACAGCATCTATAAGGTGTACAATACCAACTGTACCACACAGTATCAGGGAAAAACTGTGATAGGGAAAGTTAACCTGGAAGGGGATATGAAGCTCAACAAAACCTAATCCAGCAAAGACATATAAATAAATAAATAAATAAATAAAAAAATAAAAAAATAAAAAAATAATAATGGAATAATGGTGGAAATAATGGGCAGAGGATGAACCTCTGCCCATTATTTCCATCCGTTTTGCTTGTGATTTTAATGTTGTAAAGCAACATGCGAAGAGCTTAAAAAGCTAAAATGACATACAAAATGTGCAGGAAGTGGCTTACACACAAAATCCTGAGAACATATGGGCCAGTACACTACTACATCTCATAACTTCTAAGGAACTTTAATATAGTGAAAAAAATGACAAAAGAATGAACAAGACAAACAGAAAGAAAGAATAAAGTTGACATTTGGTATTATAGCTCTGAGTGTTTTGATATGGTTTAATGTCTTGCAAATCTACCCACGATGATTGTTTTTTTTTATTATTTTATTTTCTCATTCCCTCATTAGCTTTCAATAGTGTACAACAGATTCAGTGTCAGTTTAAGGTCTGGGCCTTTTATACGGCCATTAGACATTTGACTGATTTCTGTTTTAGCAGTATATGTGGGGTCATTTTCTTACTAATAGCTGGAACTCCTAAAAACTCTTAATTCTCAGGAAGACAGACAGATTTTCCTGAAGAATGTTTCTGTATTCAGCACCATTCATCACTGATTTGATTCTGTATATTTAGAAAATATCCCCACAGCATGATGCTGCCGCCACTGTGCCTCACTGTGCAGATGACGTTCTCATGTTTTCCTTGCACTCCAAACATTATTTTATTTATTTATTTATATGTTATATAGGTTAACTTTTCCCTTTCACAGTTTTTCCCTAATACTGTGTGGTACAGTTGGTATTGTACATCTTATGGATGCTGCTCTAGGCATATAATCCATACATGTGCTGTACATTGGAGTCCACAAGGAAACTTGTACTTTTTTAAAGCCTGAGTTATTTCTATTTTGAGTGTTTTGATTTTCTTTTAAATACACTTTATTCTGATGTAGGATATTATAAAGCCTTTGTAAGTCTAAAGAATGTAACATTAACCCCATCTGCCAGCAGTGATCTGGATGAAGGTCTGTCCCTTTCAATTTCTTCTGTTTCTTTCGATACCTCTTTTAAATTTCTGAACAGCAATGGCTCGCATTTTTCCTCAATAGTTGAGGCCAAAAATGGAAAAGCCTTTCACAAGAGAGTCTGAAGACTATTGCTAGTCTCAAATGTAAATGGAGCTACATCTCCGTCCCCCCAAGTGTAACAGCTTTTCCCTCTTCCCACCACCATTCAGGACAACTTTAAACTTTGATGTTGATGACCTATAGGCCACCGTGTCTACTTTTGTTTTCTACCAATGGGTAACATTAATCCTATTCTTGTATTTGTGCTACATTAATCCAGTCAATGTAAAATCATCTAGTCATTTAGAAAAATCCCAACAGTGACTTTAGCAAAGAAGTGTTTTTTTGTTTTTTTTGTTTTTTCCTTTCACATCTGTGGCCAAAAGAAAAATGACCCCTACCTGCAACACAAGCCTTTGTCAACTAGAAGCCACGCTGCTGCTCATCAAGCAGACCACACAGGGAGTGGGAGGAAGCACAACAAGCCCAAATAGGAAGCAAAAAGAAACAGGCGAAAGAGGCAAAAGGGAGAGGAGTTAACAGTCTTGTTATCACAGAGGGGGGAAAAAATGAAATGGTGAGTAGTTTTTTCCGCCATAAAAACTTATAATGTATGTTCACCGCCTCCCCCACGTGTCAAGTGTATTATCCTTTGCATCTCTCATCCACAATACAGTCTTCTTTCTCACAATGTTGCTGTTAAAGTAAGTTTGGTTTATTTTCTTTTTATATGGAATTTCCATCACGCTCCACTCCCTCAGCGGTTCCAGCACGGCTGGCCAAATGGCAATAAAATGCTCAAAGGACATCAGAGAGGGAAAGGAGACCTATTTGTTAACCTAACAAAATCTCCAGCGGTTAAAAAGCCAATCAACATGCAAGAGAAAGAGAGCAACACTCTGCGTAAGTGATGTAGGAAAGGCCAAGACAAGTGGCTTTAACAGCTGCAGAGAAGTTTCTCACCACCGTCAGCGTCTATGTGAAAGATGGCTCAGTCGTCAGCCAGACATTTGAATTCAGTTATTTATTTTAGGTTGCCCTTTTTATATACAAGGGCGATTATAATTTAGTAACGCCGCAAAATATTAAATAATAAACACGTTATAATGCACATATTGAACAAACACAACTTAAACTGAGGAAGCTTTGGTTATGTGAGAAAAAGATTAAAGTCAATATGAAAACAAGTGCTTTCGATAGCTTTGCAAAGTAAGAGTGGGATGAATGTGGATTTTGAAGACCTGGATGAGAAGGGAAAGATTTTTTTTGCTTTATTGGGATTTTTGGAGCCTTGAAAATGGATCTGTTCTCAC
The DNA here is from genome assembly GCA_028567055.1 of Leptatherina wallacei. Taxonomy (NCBI): domain Eukaryota; kingdom Metazoa; phylum Chordata; class Actinopteri; order Atheriniformes; family Atherinidae; genus Leptatherina; species Leptatherina wallacei. Next base: position 18,394,488 of record JAOXYM010000021.1, read on the forward strand.
AAATCTGTGCTAAGAAGACCAAAGCATATGCATATGATTTGCACATGCAGCGGAGGATTGAATCAACATAAACGGTTGCAGTAATGCAGGAGCTTGTCAGAAAGCGCATCGCTGTCCTTGATGGATTTTAGGAGAAAATGGATGTCAGTCTTTGACCACACAGAAAATAATCAATCACTTGGTTTTGCTCTTTTGTTTATAGAGCACAAACTGAATATCACCAGATGTAAGATATTCTTTGAGACAGTTTCAGCCACCAAATAAACAGCTTGTCTTTGCTTCTATTTTCTCAACCTATTATGTTTCTCTGTCCTGGAGCACTTCCTCTCAGCCATGACACTGGTGCATGATGGGTCATTTGGATCTCCCAGCGCTGCTCAGTGAACCAGTTACAGTCTGGGTCATCACATAGCTCTCTGGAGGTTAAATAGCTGCAAGAACAATCACTAATCTGCGAGCACTTGATGAAACTGGTCTTAAGCTCCCCCTTTACTGTCCTGCGTGCCCCTCGGAGCACTGGCAGCCGTGCTGGAGAACAGGCATGTAAACCATTTAGACCTGACACCAGTTGTTTTGACTGAGAGCACTGAGGCACTGACTTATTGTGCAACACAAGGCAGAGCCTTTAGCTTGGCCAGCTATAACGCTGAAATCCCTGCTGGAAAGTCGCCCTCTTAAAGAATGGAGTTTGGAAAATTTCCCCCTTGAAAAATGCAGATAATCATATCAGAAAGCATTGATTCACATAGTGGAGTGGATTTCTCATCACTGTACACAATGCTCTGGAGAAAACCACACCCGTTACACTCACTGGAGCAGTTCTTATAGCTTTTAAGAGGCATTCAGAGTCATATGGATATTAAAGGGACAAACAAATCTCAAATACAGTTGCTTTGATTTGATTTATCTGGACAGCTTATGACAAGTTCAATGATTTTTTAATGAGAAATGAGGAAAAAAGCAAGCTTTTTAACATGATTGCATCGTGATTCGTCTTACATCTCCGTCCACTTCATACATAGATCAGCAGCTATGCAGTTCTTGTGGTTATTGAACATCTTTGGGAGGGTGTGCCACACCACTGAATGCTTGCTACATTAACATGCCCATGCTCAAAAAAGAAAAAAACAAAACAAATCATGATTCCATTTCAACACATATCTTTGTTAGATTTTGTTTGTTGTCATCATTATATTGACAGATTGCTTTAATTATTTGGGCACATCAAACATAGAATTTTTTATTTTTTTTAAATCTTCCAGATGGAGATGTGTGAAGAGGATGAAAGGATGAAAGGAGAGCGATCTTCCGAGTAAGGCCTCAAGTCATCCTTTCTGATTAAGCCCATTTGTTTCTAAACTTCACTGCTGATTAAAGCAGCTTAACTCTTAACTATTTCTTACATTTGAGGGTCCCCTTGAAAAGTTTCAAGGAAGAAGACCAGCACTCTGAAGAGCTGACCACGCTTGTGTGATCTCAAACCTTCCAAAATGATTCCCTCACAACTCTTTTACTACCCAGATAATGATTCATTACAGTTGCAAAGCTCCACACGGGGGTTTTAACAACTGATTATTCCAGTAAAGCCCGGCCTGCAAGTCTTGCCAACAAACAAACATACTGTAATTAGACTACTTAAAACCTGAAAGTTGGAGTTTTCAGTGCTCTCCCTTGGTGGTCTTTAGAATTCTTGATTTTTAATCAAAGGTAATACTCAGACTGTTTCCCATTTTGGATGCTTGAATGTTACTGTGCAGAATCTGAAAGCACTTTTTACTCATCTACTAATTATAGGAAGTTTTCAAAAAAAAATTTTAAATCTGAGACATGCAGACGGACTAATATAAAGCTAGATCTAAGGACATGAAATAATCAAATATCTCAGATGATACTGCTTGTGTTTTCTTTTGCTGCATACCTGAAAAAGATTTAATTATCTCCCCAAAGAGCCACAGCATAAAGATCAACTTTTCAACTCAGTTTGACTAGACTGTGTTTCGGTCCTTAAGGGAAAACCCAAGGTTTCCTTAATGCAATATCCTGAGCAGCTCCTGCGCACAAGGAGGGGGGCCTGACTCCTGGAGAAATTTGATCCCGCATTCGGCCCTTTAAAGGAAAATGGGATGAGTCTGTTGAATGGAGCCGTGAGTGAGTTTCACTGAAGGCTCCAAAGAAAGCGAAGGGGCAGCCAGCGGGACTGACCAGCACGACGCGTGAAAACACTGCGGGGAAATGAATGAGAGAAGGGAGCGAAATAAATGACGCAGTGAAGGAGAAGTTATGAGCCGAACTGCGACGAATTACCGGGGACGGTGTCCGTGAGCGGAGAAAGCCGACAGAGGGGGGATAGACAACAAAGTCACAAGGTAAAGCCGCTGAGAAAGACTCTGTTATAGGCTGAAGGGAAACTACGGCGAGGGGGTCTGTTTGACTTGTCCTGTTGTGTCCAGTCACTCATTGTAACGGACGTGCTGAAGGACACGTTTAACTCGTTTTCTGGAGGCTGTTAGAAGACAAAAGACGCCGGTGTGTCTTTTGAGAGATGTCCGCTTGAATGTTTTCCTTTTCTTTACTGGCTCATGGTTTAAAGTTGCTGTGCGCACACCTGTTGCATGTGTCCTTTTTTGTGCAAAATTCTGACCACTGTGTGTCCTTGTAGTTGCTCTTAAAACAGTCAAAGCCAGCTTGTGAAGCAATAAGAAGTTTGCACAATTTCAAACTTTAAAAGAAAAAAAAAGGTGCATGTTTTCTCTTGTTGCATAAGCAAGAGAATTAAAAACTTTTTTTTTTCTATGGGTAGGACATACATAACCTGTCCTAGATTGAGCCTATCTCCATGCCCTGCAGTGGTAGCCTACTACAAAGCCAAGACTTGAAAGTGTGTTTAGAGGACAGGAGAGTTGCAGAGGTAGATGTTTACACCTCAGTGCAGAGGAATGTCAGGGTCTGTGTTTAAGGCTGAGACTGATCATGAGAGTGGTCAATTTGCTGAGGCCTGTCATTAACCTGCCCAAGAGGAGAGCTCCAGGTTGTCTTGCCTGGCAAAGGTTAGAGGAGGAGAGGATGCAGTGGAAAGGAGGGAGGGTGGGAAAGGTGCTGCAGGAGGAGCGGGAAGGAGGCAAGACAGATACAGTAAATGTTCAAGAAGCTGTACTGACAGCTTGAGGTTTATAGTTCTTCAAATGTGTAACAAAATGTGTCAGTTATTGCAAGATAACAAAAATCCAGGTTAACTTTTTTTTTAATGTCTAAGGTTTTATGAGATTGTCCTTTTGCACCTTCTGATTTGAAGCTATTTATTTTTCACAGATAGGGTCAGAGGTTAGTAAATGTGTAGCTGCACTGGAAACATTCACCCTTTATTTGTAGGTGTCTGAGCTGCAGCTGTAAAATGCCACTGATTTAAAAATGTGAGGCGTCATTGACCGGATGGGAGTAGATAGAGGTACCCCTTTGTCAAACATATTTAGCCACGCAGGGGAAGATGAGGCAATTTTTTAACACACCCATACTTGACTCCTGTTGCTCTTGGATCATTTGTCTCTGTCACCTTAAGTACACACAGAGATCTGCCACGCTGACACGGATCTGCAGCGACTGACCCAGATTTACGCACACGCTCCCGTGCTCTCTTTTTTCATTTTCCAAAACATAGGGAGGCCAAGTTGGACCTCAGCAGAGACAACAACAGTGGGGATTTAAATTGTCTGGTGGGGATGATATCACTGAACCACCTAATCACTTACATCACCACAGCTGCATGCTCAGCAATGTGTCAGTGCGTGTGCGAGTGTATGTGTCTGCGTGCACGTGTGTCTGTTTCCAATCTATTTCTCCGTATCTCCATCTGTGTCTGTCTGCGCTCTGGTGCGCGAGCACTGAAGAGTTACGACTGCCTGCGGAGTGTGTGTTTGAATATGTGGTGATTAAGGAGGTTCCAGTCAACGGAAGGACTGACTTGAGACTCGCACATGTGCTCACACCCTCAGTCCTTCTCTCGGTGTGAGGAATAAGGCAGAGTGCAGTCACAAAGCGAGAGAAACATCCCTCACCGTCCCATCCAAACTGTTTTACTACAATCTGCGATAGCTTCCAGGCTCCCCGCTGGATATCAAATCTCATTCACTTTGAGGAATGTTACAATATAACTGTCAGTAGTCGGTGGAAATCACTCGTCTGCGATGGCAAAACCATCCTGCTGGGATCGTTGCGGTGGCGTTTCCACTCCATCTTTTTTTCCCAGTGTTTTCTGGCTGTGGCTGTGTGCAAGCTTTTGCAACATGTTGGAAGCAAAGAAACTCTCGAGGCTGTCACATCTGCCTGAAATCCAGGAGAGTACTCACAACTCTGGGCGACATCTTTCCATTCTGGGTGGCCCAAATGTTAACAAACATGAATCTACAGTGTAGATATTTGAAAGCTTCCTGTTACACCTTAATGTCTCCAACTAATGTCAGGCATACTGAGGAAGAGAATAGTAGTGGTCAAATCATGTTTGTAACTGGCTTGACCTCATTCCTGACACTTGTGCTGTGAAGTTGAGTTCATCCTTACCTGCTCTGATGGAGCAGAGAGGAGTTATAACCATCTGAAAACTTGGCAGCCTTGTCGCCTCACAGCTTTGTGATCGTTCAGCTGGCTTCCTGGCTCGGTTTGGCACAAACTATAAAAACCTTCCTGCGTCCAACAAGTCGGGAGTGCTACAGGAATTGCTTCAGGGAGAATTATCATGGCAGTGCTAAGAGTGTTTAACCAGCAAATGGCTTGTTTACACCCATCTGTTTTAGTTCCGGCAGGAAGGCTTGGCCTTGTATGTCCCCTGTGACCCTGACTTATTCAGGCTGACCTATCCCACCTTTACCCCTGAGTTTGCCCCGGAGAGAGGGAAGATGTTTGTAGTCAGACCTTGGCTGTCCAGTCTGGGCATGGCGGTTGCCTGGTGAAACCTCTGCAGCATGACTTCTGTAATTTGTTTGCTAGCTCTGTATTTATGAGCATGCTAATTGTAGGGAGAACCACGGTGCACTTATATTTGCTGGACTTTGAACGGCGGGCTGTTCTGCTGACAATGTCTTGTTGCACTTTGATTCCCTCTGCAAAGTAAACCCTTCCAAATTCCCCAAAAATGAATATTGGTTTCATTTTGATGATTGAATATCATCACTGCTCTCCTTGTTAAAAGTTCACACTGTCAAGACTTGCATCTTTTCATGAACGTGTATCATGGCAGAGAAATTTGGCACTTTTGAGTCCACCTCAGGTAAAAATAACTTCACCGCCCCAGTTTCCCACATTCAGCGCTCAGCCCATTCATTGTCACACATTCTTTCCTCCTTTCTCTGCAGAGGCAAGCCGATGCCCCCCCCCCCCCCTCTCTAGCTGTGATGGGACTGTCATGCAGAAAGACACTATTGTGCTGTGCAGGATCCCGTTTCGCTCCTTCCTTGTAATTAAGAAGGATTGCATGGCCAGGGAGTTGTAGGTGGGGAGGGGGCAGAGAGCAGAGGATTGGGTTAGTAGGTAATTGGGCTAAAAAGCAGAGTTGACCTGCTTTGTGGCTGGAAGGCCTGGGAGCCAGCACACATGAAGCAGCTCCCCCACTGACAGAGCGTCCCTGCTGAGGTTTTGTTCTGTGTGTGTGGGCATGTGGAGAGCCGGTGGATAAAAAGAAGAGGAATATTCTGGCTATGGTGATCTGCTAAGTTTGTGTGGACCCAACATGATTATGTATAAATGTTTGTTTATATGTAAAGATGAAATACAGAAAGTGAGAGAGGCTTTCATTCAAATCTAGTCATCTTTGACTCATCAATAATGTTTGCTTTGCTCATGTTTCCTCAGTGAATCATGGAAAATGTGGTCAAGCGTAGAGGATGTTAGCTGTTGAATCACTTAAATGAAAACAGAAGCTGGATTACTTAAAGAAATGCCATCGCAGGACTTTGCAGGTTAATATAAAGGCTTTTTAAATGGAACGGTCAAATCACGCAGACATGAAAATCTATTGTGCTTTTTTCTGTCTTCCAGTCCAGTCTGAGTGCAGACGCAGAGGCCTGAAACTTCACCATGGCTGACGTGTTGGAGAGCAGCGGAGCGGGAGCCGTAGGAGCGGCCAGTGTGGACTGGCAGAAACGCTGCATCACTCTTGAAATGCAGCTGCTGAGATTCCGGCTGCAGGCGGGAAAAATCCGAGAACTGCTGGCAGAGAAGGTGAGACAGAGAAGCAAATAGAGGTTGTGGGATGAAATGTTTACTAAAGCATGAATATTGGAGAAGATTGTTCTGACAATCTGGTCTGGACTTCGCTGTGCTTCACAGCCAGAGATGCTGGAAAAACTCCAGAGAGAGCAAAGGATGCAGGATATGATGGAAAAAGTGCACTCCAAGGAAAATGTATGTAGAAAATAACAATAATGTCCTGGCTGGCACAAAATGACCAGGACATGTTACCGTTAACTGTTTGGACACTTTGTTAATCCAAAAGCAGATAATTCTGTATTTCCACAGTATATGCCCGGCTACACTGAACAAAACAGAGAATGGATAAACCAAATTTTATTTATTTATTTATTTGACAGGGACATTGTATTTCTACATAGTTACAAAAGATTTGTCACTGATGCCATGCAAAGAGTTTGTAGCTAAAGCTAATTCTCAATTCCTGTCCCTGGTTGGGCTTTTCTACACTACATTAAAATACATTACAAAACCTATATAAAACTTACCCATACAGACAATAAAAAAATCTATAAATCATTCATTCATTCACACACGTACACAGTACTATTTACAAATAGTTCTGGTCTGTTTTCAGCCAAGACTTAAGCCTAGAGGTGAAGGTTTTAAGCTCAGATATGGTCTTGAATGCAGTCGGTAATGAGTTCCACAGCTTTAGACTTTTGTAAGAAAAAGCAGACAGAACCAAAAGTAGTTCTGCAGTGTGGAAGCTTACAGTTCTGGTTGATGGAACCTCTGGGGACTCTGTTGCTGTTTTGTCTCTGGGCAAATTAACTAAGTGGCTCTGGTGCTAAATTATTGATGTATTTGAATATTAATTTGAGAAACTACAAGTCACTAAAACTCTCAAAGCTTAGCAATTTATACTTCATAAGAATCTTGCGGTGATGGTAGTGGATTGGCTTTTTTTGTCCATAAGTTTTCTTGCTTGATTATACAATGACCCAATGCTCCTTGTGGCTGAGGGAGTGTCCTGGCCCCATGCTGTCATGCAGTATGATATATGGGAAAATATCATAGCATGCATGTATAGGAGGGCGGCCTGGTCTGGGATATGATGCCTGATTAGTTTAAAACAATTAAGATTGTTTTGTGTTGTTTTTTAGATTTTCTCAATGTGTTTATCAAGTTTCAGTGGGGGGGTGGGGGGGTCAAGGACCAACCCAAGATATTTAAATTCTGTTACAGATTGTAGATTTTTATTTTGCTGATTTATTTGGAAACTTTGTTCTATGTTTTGTCTTTTAATAGACAAGTCACATCAACATAGGACGATACCCTCTAATTGGTAACAAGTTATTGAATGAAATTTATCCAAGATGAGTTATTAAGTACATATTTACATCATTTCTAATCCCAGTGAGACACATAGATTAGAGCCATTGCTGTATGTGGCTGTCTTTCCCTTTACTGTCCTCCGCTCTCATGGTGCCATTTTTATAATTCAAAAAGAACTGAATAACAACAACATTGTTTAAATGTGAACATAACACGGGCACAAAAGCACATAACTCAATATCACAGGGGAACAATCACAAAAGTTGAAATTCCTGCAAAAAAGGGATTTCCCATGAGGCTTTGCGGTCTTTTGCACAGTTGGTACTGTGGATCTATGAATCTGGAGAATCTTGGATGACTCCAGAACACAGGACTCCAGTAATGTTTAGTTTTGAGAAGAAATTTTGTTCATAAGGGAAAAAAGAAAGATAAAATACTGTTTAAAGTTACTATGGAAAATTCCTTCAATTTTTTTACGGTACATTTGACCCTATTTTTACAAACTTTTCTTGGAATGTACACCATTAACACTTTTATACAAAAATTCATTTTTAAACAGTTTCTTTTCAGCTGATAAAACAAGCTGATTAAAACTTTTTTCATAGCGTAGTAGTTGAGTTATCATCAGTTCTTTGAGAGCTAGAGTTTACAGGTCCAGAATATGTCTGCTTTCCAGAGAACTGGTGGCAATGATAGGATTACACTGTCGGACCACAATTTCTATTAATTACAACTGTCTGAGATAATCAGGCTACTTTGCTATTTTAACTGGACCACAAACATTGTAAGATATTATGGTTGATAATAACCATAATAGAAAATGGCAGCTGTGCCCATTTTACTTGCCCCAATCACAACATTCTCATTCCAGATTAGCGCATACTCCTGAGCTTTGTGTTCATATTGATACCAAGCCAAGCTGGAACGTGCCACTGTTGCAGATTTACATGTAACACTAAATGCCAACTAAACAATTCCCCATTAAACCCAAAAGTCAGATCTTTGCAGATTTTAGTGAATTATTTATTCTTTCTTTCTTTTACTTAACCTGTATTAAAGGGGCTTCACAAAACTTCTATGGTTTCTTTAAAGACTGTTATAAATGATAGATGGAGCTCTCTTATGACATATCCATTCCACAAATATTTGACTATATATATTCCTCAGGTCAAATAAAAAGAATTGCCACCCAGTGTTCTTAGTGGCTTGTCATAAGTGCTCACGAGTATTTGGAGTGGAACAGTCACTGACCTCTAGGCTTTTTGATAGACAGCTGACTGTGTAATCTGAATTTCTCCACAAGAAGTCAGCCATGAATATAGCGGATCATTTGCGTTTACACCTGTGGTCCCACTACAATAACTTTTAATATTTCAGGGCTGCAGTGCACTTGTAAAAACAGTTTGAGGGGATTTTGACATATCGGTATTCATTTCAACTCGATGTTGATCATTTATTTAAACCAGGACTGCACAATATATGAACAAAATGTATCGTTATTGCATTATCAACATGTGCAATATCAATCCCACAAAGATAATGCGATGAAAATATGTGATTTATCTGTACTCTGTCCTTGAATCTGTACTTTGTGTTTTTACCAAGAGTATTTTACTGTGACAAAACTGTGGATGATATGATACATTTGTCAGAGCTGTTCTCACAGTGTGTACAGATGATACTCTATAAAACAAAGGGAGCTCTCCCTCGTGTAAGCTGCGTGGCTCTCTGCATAAAACTTATAAAATGCAGCTGTTATTTGATGGCCCAGATCTCTTTAGCTTGCATAATTCTCACATTAACAATAACAATATCTCAAGGACATTTTGAAATAAAATAGGCCGAGCACAGGATCATTAACATTGGCTGCATGCTGCTTTCTGGGAATTGTGCTTTTCTGCATGTTCTACAGCGAACTAGCGTGCACATGTGCAGAAGTGGAATGTTGCCCATGTTAATATTTCTCAATTTAGCACCATATATTTAAGTTTTGTTTATTATTTTATTTAACTTTTATTTAACCAAGAAGTCCCTTGAGACTGCCCTCTTTTTCAAGGGAGACCTGGCCTATGAGGCACGCTGTAGCAGTTAACACATAAAACACAGCACACAATGAAACTGGTTCAAAACACATAAAATCATCTTCAGATTAAGTAGTCATTTATATATTAGAACTAAAATTATTATCACAATACTCTACAAGGATGTTGCATTTCTACTCTGCAGCCATAATTTCAACCCCAGAACTGTTTGGTGTAGCTGACTGTATGAGGCAAGTTAGCAAAAACATGCATAGCTAGTCTTGATTCAGGCGAGTCACTCCTGCCGCTGTGGGACTTCCAGACCAACAAAATAGTAATGGCCAATTAACCGGTCATCATTGTCATGGATAAGCAGGAAAGCCGTTGTGATGGATGTAACCATCCCAAACGATGGCGATATCAGGAAGAAGGAACATGAGAGGAGAGAAGAGTTTATTTTTAATAAGCAGAAAATCATTTTCTATATTTTAATCATGATATGTAGTTTGCTAATGCTGCCAATTTCAAAAGTATACTAATAGTCACTGTAACATAACGCATATATAATTCCTCTTTAAAACTGATGTAAGTGTGCTTTCTGCATAGATGCTGGGGTGAAACCTTTTCAGGTGATTAAACATTAGTCATGTTTCAGATAAGCTGTTCATCAACCAACGACAAAGTTTGCACATTGGATTTATCTGTTTTTCATCATTTTTAATGAATCCAAACCACTCATTGCTGATATAGTGGCCTTTGTTATCAACTTCAATCAGTTTGCAAAGATAAGTTTAGTTTCAGTCTCACCCCCACTTTCGTAGCCCTCTTTAGCAACACTCATTCTTTCTGTTTTCTGCTCAGTTCCCCTTCTCAGTCAAATGGCAGGTCATTGTATTTTGGGTTTTCTGGTTAGCAGGCAGCTTAGAGGTGCATTACCACCAGCTAGTTGAACATGAGTGTGCAGAGGAATACACAGTTGGCTCTATGGATGCATTGACTGAAAATAACTTGTACTTATCACTAATTTAATACTGATATGATTCTGAAATCATTTTATTGCCAAACCATAGCTCGTTCTCCAGCCTTGTGGGGTTTTGGAGAGAAAGGTTTTCTGTGTTTCTATGAATTTGTGGCAAACACGTCAAAGGTTGCTAAATAGAAATAACCCACCATTTAAGTTTCCTTCAGCTGCTGTAAAGTAAATAAACTGGATTGCATAGTTTCACATCATAAACTGAGACATTGTTGATGAATGGAAACAAGACAATGCAGAAAATGACATAAATAATAACAGCATGGACAATGAGAATTGGAGAAAAGCCTTCAGCAATGTCATTCAGCCAGGTACGTTGCAGTTTGCAGATCTTTTATGTTATCAATTATGTGAATAAAGTGTCAACAAGTAAGAATCTATCTGCAAATCCCTTCTTCCATCTCATCCTCTGCCATCACCCAGCAGCAACCACCCCAGATGAGTATAAACTTTTACTGAGCATGGCGTGAGAATGAAAGGCCATTATTGTATCATAAGTCGACACCAACTGTTATCAATAACTTTAAAATGTCCATAAGCAAATTAAAGATGGTTTGATTACAAAGTTCAGTCATTTTTAGCAGGATTGAGGTCTGATGAAATTTTCAGAAATACAGGACTTTGATTTTGTACAAAGCTTTCTGTTCATCTGAAGTTACATCATATGTCACATGTTTGAACTTATGATTTATTATAGCATTAACATGTCATGCTCCAAAATATGACATGCTGCTAGATATTCTAACCAAACACCGTGCAGGTCACACTGCTTCATGGTTTTCTGTTTTTGTGATTTGATCATGTTTTTAAGCGTAACACAGTTTGCACATGGAAGCAATTAGAGCACATGGATCAGTTTGAAGTACAGATATGTTTAGTTGCGTGAGTAGAGGCTGACGAGATTGCCTGGCTTATTGTGGTAAACACTTGATCCACTCATTGTGTGTCATCAGACGTTAGCTGCAGTTTCAGGAAAACAGCATATTTAACGTTTAACTCATCCCTTGTGGTACTTTCACTCAAGTTGGGGAAATAACCACCAGCTGGCGGCCAAATGCTTGTAAAACTGTGGCTGGTGTAAAGCTACCAGACCGACAACCAGACACTTTAGAAAGTAATCAAATGTCATCAGATTATTCACTTTTATTCTTTAGTGGTTTGAAGAGAAGACTTGAAGTGTTCGGGTTAGAGGAAAACGTGAGTTAACTATTAGAATTCTTTTTCACATGATTTAGGAATTCTTTTTCTACTAATACTTTACTGTATCATCTGTAATCTCAGAGCAGTCAGTCAGCAGGATGTTTACAGTCCAAACATAACCCTGTGGCTGATAAGAGCAGGACGACTCCCTGATGTGTCCTATGTCAAGTCCTGTAAGGCCTCCAGCTTCTCTGTGACATCCCACAAGCACACACAAACACGCACATACCGACATTTAGGCAAGGCAAGGCAAGGCAAGTTTATTTGTATAGCACATTTCATGTACAGGACATTTAGAAAGTGAGACCAGATTATTGATGAAGGGACTCTTTTTATTCAAATATTCGCAGATGCTTATACTCAATAGTCAAATTTAGCCAAATATAGTTTACCTTGCTGGTGTTTGGTGCAGCAGTAAAAACCTTTTCCTCACTGTGCCTAAGCCAAATGTGCAGGAAGAGATCTTGCTGAATGTTTCGTGTCAATCTGAGATGTAGCTTTTCCTCTCACACACAGCGGACGGCACAAAGATGGTGTCCACTAAAGGAAAAAATTACATTTTTCCAAAATTTGATAACCACTAAGATCATCACAGTTAATGTAATTTAGTGTAGTGCATTGTATGTGCTGCTACAGTTTTTTTTTCTTTTTCCTTTGAAGCGTAGACCTTCATTATTGTCCAAAAAACACATGAAATTAGAAATAAGTCCAGTTTTAGGCTTATTGATAAGTGTATCCATTACTTGAGTAAACAACTCATAAATCAGACTCATACCATCTTTCTACAGCTAACAACCTGTCATCATGTTGGGAAGGTAGTTTCATATGTTTCTTTGACTGCTCATGGTGCACATGCTTACAGAGTCTAGAAATAATCCATACGTCAGTTAACAGCTCAGTTTGAGATTAGGCAGTGTTAGGCTTGCAGAGAGTTGGTTTTTCAGTCTATTTGTCAGGATGATGGAGACGTTTTACATACTTGCTAAACCAAACCTGTAAAACAAACCCAACCAAATGAATTTTTTTCTATAACTTAGTTGAACTGACGACTCCTGACAGTTCAGTTTCTTTGTTTGCATTTGAACCACCGAGTGTAATGATGAGTGGACTTGACAGCTTGCTGATGGTTGGTATAGCTGCTTTGAAAAGTTGTTGTTTTTTTGGCAGGAGTATAGAGCAATGCTGGCCATATCTTTATTTGGTAATAAAATAGAACAAGTTACCAAAGTGACACCCTCACATGTGCAAACATCAGCTATATGCTTTTATTAGCTTTTTGCTTTGTAAATTTCCATTTCAGCCATGATGCCACAAAAGTAGAGTTCAAACTTGAAAGTGGACTAATTTGTCTCTCTTCTTCTTTTTCCCACTCTTCCAAAACATGCACATTTATTGTCAAATGTTGTTTTTGGCCCTGCTACCAACAACATTTTGAAAGAATAATTAATCTTTCACTTTTCCTTTTCCTCCCTGTGTTATAAACACTCATGCATATGCTGCACTCAAACACAAACAGAGTGCTGTATAAGTGGAGGCCCGTGCAGCCGAGTGTTTCTTTTTGACGGGGGGGGGGGGTTGCTGAGTGACTACCATGCCGTCATGTTATTGCTGTTTGGAAAGACTGCTTCATGCTCTTCATCTCTTCTCTTGCCAAGTTAGGAGTGTTTTACGCATTGACCCACTTTGGTATGGAAAAACATGAACTAAAAAAAAAAAGTTGATGTGGTTGCCTTTGACATGGCATTTATCTCCAGCGGCTGACTGTGAGTCAGAGAGATGAGAGGAGAAGAGATGGAGATGCTCCATCTGCCAGGACCAGAACTGCATTTAAGAGTGTGTTTCAGTTCAGCAGTGACATTTTGAAGTAAACTTCCTTGAAAACACTGTTGTGCCATCCTCCAACCTTTTAAACCTCCAAATGTGGACTTTTTCCACCTGTTTACTTGTGATGCATTGGTATATTAATGGGTATTTGATAAAAGGCTATGACACTGCGTTCTTCAGCTTTTATTTTTGTTAGAAGTAGCACAATTTAAAAGAAAAGGAAAAAAAAGAAAATCCTGTCCTGTGGACACAAATTGAATGATTAAGTCCATGAGACTGCGTTGGTGCATAAGAGACTACAAAACGACTGACAGCTAAGGCATGGTTTCAGAAAAAAAAATAAGACTGACACCAGAATAGCCTGATAGAAATACCTCTTGGAGAGGTGGTATTCCCTACTTCAAGGTCTTTTTGGACTAATTGAATTTTTCACAAATCAGATAAATCTCTGCTGTAAGTCTCATGTGGTTCGAGGAGTGTAAAAATGCTATTTGACTTACACTGCTGGTATCAGTCAGGGAGGAAAACAGAGAAAGCCACTGTGGTGTCTATAAACATCTGTTTTCAGGAGTGACGTGCTTGGCTTTGCTTCTTTTTACTATTTCAGTAGCAAAAGTCTGTGTTTCTTCACAATGTTTAACTGTCTTGGAGACAGGGGCGAGTTAGTCTCTTGGAAGGTTTTATCAGTCGCCTGTGTGATTAAGATACGGCCCCTTTTTTTCCCTACCAATGGATTTTAAAAATGGATTTATTTAGTAGATAATCACCGGGTCTTAAGCATAAGAACTGTTATGGATTATTTGAAGTAGATTTGGAAGTAGTAAATGTTGATTTTGTCTGTGCAAACATGCCTTAACTTTTCCTGTATTTTAGTTTCCCTCGTCTGGTTATCTCCCCTTTGAAAAGGCGGTTTACTGATTAAACTGGAGCCTTTTCCAAACATCAGCTTTGTAAAGAAGGTTAATGATTAAACTGTAGATGTTGTAAAGAGATATTTCAGTGTTATTAATTTTGGATGACATTTCTTAGACAATACATTCACTACTGTTTACTTGGTGCTCTATCTGTCCAGAGTTTCCCGTGTGTACAGATAAACATTCAGACTTTCAGAATACACAAATGGTTCAAAATGAAAGCTGAAATCTCACTGAATTAGATTAACAAGCCGCTGGATGAGATCAGATCCTAGACCCATGCTCAATAAATGGATATGGAGATCCGTTTGCTGTTTAAAAAACAGACGATCTTCTGTATTTTGTCTGCTCTCATCTTATCGCCACCTCTCTTGATGCTATCAGTTCCCCAGAAATTCACACTGAAGCAGCAAGGGATATCACCCTGCCTGTTTACAGAATATCTTGGAAATGCTAAATTAAAATGCCATTTGTTAAGATTTGGTGCTGATCTGTCATTTCAATCCAAACACTTTCAACTACTAGGCCCATGTAGATTGATTAGTTTGATAATATTGTCAGCCAATCCTTTATAAAGTTTCAGTCAGTTTTCATATCTACTTTTTAAGTTCATTAAAAATGTCTTTGACTCTTAGCTTCCTATTCATTAAAACAAGTTAAAAATGGACTTGAAACAACTTCATACTTTGGTTTCAGCAGTTATTGATTGTTTTATTTGCAAGGGGAAAAAATATATCAGGAACTGTATAAAGACAAGTAATTAATAGATATTTTTACTGGTTTTGTGTAAAAAAAACATGTACTTTACCATCAGATTGATCTTTTCAACTCAAACTGCTTACATGCAACTAAGAAACATGACCCCTAGCCTCTGCTGTTTTAGCAGCAGAGGCTAGTGTGTTACTCCTCGGACCAAGCAGATGCTGGATAGCTGGCATATTTGCCTCATGCCAGCTCAGCAACTCAGGCTCAAACAGTTGGACTTTAATAGAGATACACATAGTGATTTAAAGCTATCACCAGCTACACAGTTTATATCCATTTCTGACTTATAAGCCAGTTTGTTGCCACCAGCTCAGCCATTTGATTAATTTACCAACTGTTTTTTATCATTGCAACAGTATTACACATTCAACATTTTGATATTTTATAAGTTTTGCAAATCTAAGAAGTGATATGCGATACATTACAGCTCATGTGGTGATGGGTGTTGGCATCACCTGGTAAGGCAGAGGGGGTATGTCTTACAAAATGGGAAGCAATAATACAAACAAGTGTATTATATGATTCTCCTTTAACAAAATTGACTAATTTCTTTTGCAAAATTTAGGTCAAACCTGTTATCTTTTCAGTTTATCCTTTAAACTCAGTGTGGATTTAAAAGACTTGAAGTAGCTCTGCTCTGGTGTCCACGCAGCCACTTGAATCTGCTTTAGTAAAATGAATTCATGCCTTTAGTCCTAAATCTGCATACAGCATGTGCATCGTCTCTGCACAGACTAACTCATCTGGTACAGACTAACCCTGTGGGCTAGATCACACTTTGATCTCGTATCCAGTCACCACCGTCTGACTTCTAAACAGGACGTGGCAGCTGTTCAGAGTCCCATAATGACCTCTTCTTATCTGAACGGCTCACATATGACCTGAGGGCTACTTTTACGTTCACCTTAAGTGTTTGCTTCTTCTGTTTTTATTTAAAGAATGGAGGATGTATACTATTTACTCTTTTCTGGCTGGAGCTTGCTGAAGCCTTTGACTCGTGATGAGGGCTTTTGACCCCGGTGTGAGGAGCCATCCGACCGCTAACCACTGGTCTCCTTCCACGCCTCCTCCTGCAGATGCACTCTGGCTTTAGTGAGCGTTAATCTGACTGCAGGGAAGCGTTCAAATATTGTGAGTGTTGTGAATTCTGGGAATCAGGGGGCCTTTGTGGAGGTGATGAGGAGGAAGAAAGACAGAAAGAGACAAAGGCAAAGGGAACCAAAGTTACGGGAGGAATTCGCATGCATCTCTCAAACAGAGTGAATCCATTAGTATGTTTGTTCTCCTTTCAACTGGGTCACTGAATTCAC
The DNA here is from genome assembly GCA_028567055.1 of Leptatherina wallacei. Classification (NCBI taxonomy): domain Eukaryota; kingdom Metazoa; phylum Chordata; class Actinopteri; order Atheriniformes; family Atherinidae; genus Leptatherina; species Leptatherina wallacei. The sequence goes on from JAOXYM010000021.1 coordinate 18,411,070, forward strand.
AAGAAAGGCCATCCTGTGTTGAACTTGTGCGTGTGGAAGCATTTAGGGGTGTTTTGTGCATACTCCCTCTGTATGTGTGTGTGAGTGTGTGTGTGTGTGTGAGAGAGAGAGCAAGCGGCTGGCTGAAGGGGTACTTGCAGATGTGTGCATACTTGCATGATGGACAGTATTTGCCTTTGAAAGCATGAGCATGCATGCTTGCACAAAAGATGACGCAAGCTTGTGCACACACACACTCCAGCATTCTTCTACCACTCTGCCTTTTAACCAGCAGTAGCAGTGTGAAAGATGTTTAGCCTCATACTGAAGATATTTCTTCAGTATGTGTATGTCTTTCTGCTTCAAGTGCAACTATCAGGTTTTTTTCCCACAGTGGGTCACTTCTTGTGGGTTTAATTTTATGGGTGGTTTTTATTAGTTGAGACATTTTTAAGGTTCCTTTAAGTACTCATTCACAAACTTTCTCTTCATTAGAAAGTCTTTCTCAAAACAGATTATTTCATTTAGGTTTTTCTGTGTGCATCTGTAAGTTCGAGTCCAAGCCAGACAGGCATCTGGCTTGGTGGTCTGTGTAATTCTCCTGATTATGGCAGGCTAAAGTATTTAAATTTAAAAAAAATGAATAAAAAAGAATGTAGTACTTATGACAGTTAATTGCATTTTTTTAAAATAAAATGGAAAAACTGCCAGTGGAGATAAAACTTTCACCAAATGTGGACACTTTTACATCCAGGTTAAACACATCTGCCTATGCATGAAATTTGCACAGTATCTTCAAACTTATCTAGACTTTAATTGAATTATTTTCCATGATTTTTATTATGATTTTTGCACACCCTTTTAATTATGTCTTAGTATGATTTTGTTTCTCTTTCTGTTGTTTTATGTATCTTTTAATGCCTCTTCTGCACCCGCTAATGCTTTCATGTTTTATGTAAAGCACCTTGAATTGTCTTGTACATGAAATGTGCCATACAAATAACCTTGCCTTGCCAAAGAAGGTGCCTATTTTCTTTTTTCCCCAACGAAATAATGTAGTTTAACAATTATCTTCTAAGAGGTGGGATTTCATATTGGTTTGCTTTTCAAAATCTGAATGAGACGTAAATGCAACAACTTGCAAATCAATGTTTTATTGAAGCAGAAACAAAGACAAAATAACTTGGACTGAGTTTGTGTGGTTTTTTTTTGTCATTTTCCCTCAGTTTGACCTTGTTTCTTATTTGCAGGGTAGAATTACACTGAGAAAGGCCTTCAGTGTAATTCTGATCCCATGCTGTGATTCCCATAACAGAATTATGCCAGCTTTAGAGGTCATAAGGATCATGAAATAAGCTGAGTTCCAACACTAAATAAGTTGTCTTTATACTCTTTAATTTCATAATTTTCTTCTTTTTTTTGTTCAATTTCACATTTTACAGAATGTCCCAATGAATTTTAATTGAGATGCAAAATGGAATGGAGCAAATCCAGCATCAACCCAGAATTAATCCTGACTTCGGCAATCCATATAGAAATAACTGATCTGTGTTGGAAAAAATTTTAACCCGTGTTGCATCTATTCCAGATGCAGGAGCTGGAGCAGAGGGTAACGGAGGCTGACCAGAGGGCCGAGAACGCTGAGAAACAGGTACAAGGACTGTTATCTTTTGAACACAGATAGTGGTAGTAACATTGCATTCATTCACATCACTCACAAGTCCTGCAAAACATTAGCCGAATTTCTTCAGAAGAGAAACCAAAATTTGCCTAATGTCAAGACAAATTTTCAGCAGAATGGTCTGTAAAGATATGCTGAATGTGGGATCTGAAAAATCAAAAGCAATGGCGGGTTTGAGGATTAGAAGCCTCATATGTATCCCACACGCTCTGTCTTTCTTGCTGTCAGGTTTAATCGCCAATTTGCTGTCATTACTGGCTGTTCCAGGTGTTTTCTGTAGGTGGTAATTTAATGGTGCCCTTTCTTTAGAAACATAAAATACCTAAGGGCTTAGAAAGCTTTTTTTCAGCCAAGTTGGCAAATTTTTTCCTCTTGGCTTTGTCTGGTGCCCGTCAAAGCTAAATGAAGCATGCAGATCTCAGCTGTCTTTAGGCTTGGCTTGTGTGTTCACTCCTCTAATTATGCATTTCAGATCCATGTCATGGAAGAAAAGCTGAAGTCTGCAAACATACAACCCAGTGAATCGGAGAGCTCGTTGTACAGAAAGTATCAAGACCAGCTTCAAGAAAAAGATGCTGTAATAAAGAGATTAGAAATGCAGCTGGAAAAACAGGTATGGACAGAAGCGTCAAATAAAGAGGAGAAATGCATGTGCACAAAGTGCATGTTTAATGCCTGTTAAACCTACTTTTTGTCAACAGATCTTAGTCAGAGCCCAGGAGGCAAAAATTATTGAGGAGAAGGCTGCCAAGATTAAAGACTGGGTCACCTTTAAGCTCAGAGAGGTAAACTGAGACATGTGCAGAATCATCATTAAGTACAGTAACACACTTTTTTCTGCAAGAGTTTAAGTGACTGATAAATTCTCTCCCATGCATCTCTGAAATTGCTCTGTTTAAAAGCCTTCATTTCAGGCCAAAATGGACATATTTAAATGTTTTCACAAGTATCACAATGGTACCATGTACTTTGCATTTTTTAAGTTTCATGTTAAAACCTGCATATACTTGCAGATGGAGCTGGAGAACCAGCAGCTGAAAATGGCAAACGTGAAGCAGACAGAGCAGATTGTGCTGCTGCAAGACAAACTACAAAGTGAGTACTTCTGTACGTGTTCAGAATGATTCTGGAGACAGTTTAAATTAATAGAAATTGTGACTTTGTGTTAAATAAAACATAATAGAACCCATCTATTCATTTTGAATGAGTAGATGTGGCTGCTGGTATGATATATGGTTGTTTTTTTGTTATCAGCTTGCAGTTGTAGATGCATTAAAGATCTGATTTCACTGGCGATGATCTTTAGAAGTTTTAAAAGTGATTCTCTCTGCAGAATCTTGTCTGTTTTTAATGTGGTGCTGCCTGAGGGTTCATAGATCAAATGTCAGCCTCCAGCCTGATACAGGTGTATAGATATTTCTTCAGAATCTGTGAATCTTTAATCGTATGTATGTGTCAGAGATTAAATCACTGCATTGAAAATTGTATTGCTGACTTTAATTTCAACACGTGATGAGTTACATTTATAATGTTTCCATTTAAATGTAGGGTTCATGTGATGGCAGTACATTTGCAATTAATATATATTATAATATTAATATTATAATATACTATATTAAGACTCATGTTAGTTAAAATCATCACAAAATATACTTGTTACAGTAAATAACTATACAGACACTCAGCTGAACTCTGCAACCTGTATTTCTCCTCAAAGCTTGGGAAGCATATGTACAGTTAAGGACAGTGGTGAAGCAGGCTGTCACTTAATACTTCTCTGCATTTATGTTGATACACTGCATCATGAGCAGAATTTATATTTTTAGACTGAAAGTAATTGCTTTTTCAATTTTTTTTCATGGCTAACATTTATTTATTCATTTATTTGATAGGGACAGTGCACATTAATGAACATCTATTCAGACGCTTTTAATAGACGTAAATATGCCGGATTATAGCAAAAAATGCTAATTTACATCCGCAGTCCCTAGGCAGGTAACAGAAAGACACAACAAGACATAAGAAAGAACAAGAGGTTACAATAAAAACACAGTACAGTACATTACTAAGAAGTTAAGAGTTAATGGTTACAGAACATTAGAGGAGATCCCTAAATATTGTGAGATTAATCAGCTATTAGTTTTTTTTTCTCCAAACTATCGCATTATTAGCGATTAACCACATTAGAAACTTTGATACCTTCTGTTTCAAGTATAGAAAGTATGTCTTTTAAGTCAGTCTAAATTTTGTTAATTATCACCAGTGTATTACTAGACAGTTGTCTATATTTTTCAGCTCTCTTAGAGAAGCCATCATCCTCTGGATCTCCTGCCACGTCCCCCATAATGGATACCCACCTGGTGCCCAGCAGCCCACTGTTTCCTCCCAGCTGCCCTGGCACGCCACCTGCCCAAGATGAGAGCTGGAGACAGACATGTCCTCGTGGTGCTGCCTCCAACATCAATATCCTGCCAACAGGTGTGCGGCCCATGATTTAATATATTCTGGGATTGGAAGCAGGAAGCTTTGGAATTAGAGGAGGATGAACCGATCACATGACATGACAGAACCGGTGTAGAGGTTGTGAGGCTGATTAACATTTAAAGATTTAAACTGCTCTTCTGTGACAAAACAAATATATTTAGCCTTCATCTTCACCATACTGTGTTGCACTTAATATTTTTAGTGAGTTCAAAATACTTAAATCATTCATTACATGCTCATACAGTATGATTTAATGTCTAGGCTTCCACAGATGTAATTTATCTAAATTTAATCTCCTCAGATGTGAGAAGAACTCCTGAACTGGTCAGTAAGGGCATTTGCCTCGGAGACCTTACAGCCCGTGATGCTCCAGGTCGGAGCAGGGAGGGTCCCAACAGCTCCATTAGTGGGCCAGTGGGCTCTGAGAGCCAGGCAGAGTGCTCTGACAGAGACAACTCCTCTGATGAACTCAACAGCAAGTTCCGTTCTCAGTGCCTTCACTCATCCTCATCATCTTCATCTTCCTCGTCTGCATACGAGATGGCACACGGACCCAGTTCTCCAGAGTCAACCATCAGAATAACACCCAAAAGCCCACTCCTCTCCCGCTCCCCTTCCACTAACAACCCCTTCCCCAATCCTCCTAAGCCTCTAATTCACCAGTCAGGCACCAGCATGACTTTACCCAAAGTACGGACTCCACTCACCCCGAGAGACAGCATTCAGCTGGTCAAGAAGCACTACAGCCAGCCTCAGCCCAGCCTGGACAGACTCCACCACCTCAATGTTACCATTGACATCATGACGCCATCTTCCGCTTCCTCCACTCTGAAGAGCATGGGCACCACCACCTCTCCATTCTCTCAGCTTGTGGAAGAGACAGACATTGATGACGGGCTTCCAGACAGCATGGATGGCGTGGTGGAGGGGCCACAGTCAGAGGAGCTGTCTCGGGATGGGGTCTCCTTTGTGGGACTTGCAGAAGAAGTGGAACGGTTGGATACAGACGTTCTCAAACCGCCAACTCCTCCTTTGCATCGCTTCCCTTCATGGGTATAAGATACCAGCTTGGCTCTTGTTTTATGTTACATAAAATATGTTAATGGAAGAGTTTTTGAAGAGTTAAAACAAAAAAAAAAAGAAAAGAGAAACATTGCAACTACCTTAACAGATTTATCAGGCTAAAATGTAAAATCTCTTAAGGTGCCTGTCATATCTAGGTAAAGTGATATGGGATATCTCTGCAGGAGAGTCGGATCTATGCTGTGGCTAAATCGGGAATGAGAGTATCGGAGGCCAGTTGTGGAGCCAGAGGCCCCGGACGAGGTGAGACACCAGAATTAGTTCATTCATTGACCCAATGATGCAACAGTAAGGAATCAGGTCCATACTTATATTCCTTTGTTATTATTTTTAACCTTGTGTGTGCACTCATTCATTTGTGTGAATGGCATGAGTTGTGGGAAATGAGTCAGCACTTTGAAGAGACTTGTCATTTAACTAGTGCTTAAGCTGCTGTGTGGGACAAGTGTGGCCTGTTTGGATCCGTCATTGCTGCTTTTGATGTCACTTCCTCTGGCCTGAGGCTCCTCACACCTGTGCAGGTGTGGGCTCCTCTTCAGGAGTTTTTTTTTTTTTTTAGATCCATGGAAGATAATGGAAGGGAGGAGGAAAAGTGGAGCATGGGAAGAGGCTGCTTTTTAATCAGTTGCGATGAAGGGACATGGTCTGGGTGTAATTACTGCTGTGTTTTCTGTTCCGACATCATCCATTTTGCCAGGATGCAGACAGTGAGGTTTGACAGAACTTTGACTATTAAAGCTCTGACTGCCATTTTCATGCGGCTGACTGCCAAATTGCTGTGGCGGATTAAGTTTTAGCTTGCCTCAGCTTACTCTGCTTCCTGCCATCTTTTTGCCTTAAGGTGCTTCTGTTGCAGATTTAAATAGTCATCCCTACAAAAGTAAATATCATGTTTCGCCTCAAGACTATAGTAAGAACAAAACTGTGCGAAAGTAAAGCAGAACGAAGATAGTTCTTTATATTTTTCTTCCATCCAGAGGTGGCAGTTTACTGTTTATCTACAGCAAATAAACAGTATCTGAAAGTGAAGTTCGTGAATAAACCGGAGAGATGTATCTGGACCTTCAGTTGTTATTTAGTTAGCTAAATATCTCATCTTTAATTGAAGTAGTTAGCTAATTTGTTAGCTAAGGTTGCAGATTAGCACCATGCAGGACGCAGACTGCATGGCACTGTCATGTTAGCTAGCTGTCTTTCATATTTAGCTAACACACTGTCATAGTTTGTCAGCTAACGATGAAAGTTAACTAACTTTAACAGATATAACTGCATGACTTTGCAAAGTCCTCAAAAAGAGTGTCTGTTGGCGTCATGGAGGATGTCTTAAAATTGGTGTTGGTTAAAAGATCAATGGTGGAGAAAAGGAATTTAGGATTGTTTTTATTGACTGTGATGAGTCGTGAAAAATGGGATTTGTCTGTTGCAGGGTCCAGCTTCCCCCTCTATCCTGCGGCAGGTCCGTTCACCCAGCTGATCTATAAGAACATCCATGTCCCAGTCTACACCACACTGAAAGGTGTAAGTAAAATGTAGCTTGTGGCTTTATCAGGTTTTCCCTTAAGATTTGCACTACCCTCTGTCATGCTTCAGCTTTTGACAGTTTTAGGGAATATTGATTCTGTGTGTTGTCAGCATGAGAGAAACTCTCATGTTTCGTGGTCATTATGTTTTCTTTAGAAAGCCACTCAAATCAGCAGCATGCCCCTGCCGGATGATGACTCCGGGTCAGAGGACGACAGCAGCTCTCTGGCCAGTTTACGAACGTCCATCCTGAGCCCAGACAGGAAAGGCAGCATACCTGGGAGCCCACGGGCTGTCAAGAGAGGTGAGGATTGAAGATCTCTGCAGGAAAGTGTTCATCTATTAGGTGTTAGCTGAACAGTTATCAATTGACAATGTTCTTTTTAAATGTAATGTGGCTATTCTTATCTGAAGGGAAAAGGTAAAGGAAAAAGATGTGCTTGTAGACTCACAGGTAACACCCCAGCTTCTGATGTAAACAAAGAATCAGACAGCCATTTTCACACTGCCTGTTCGAGGCAAGACTTGTATCTTCACTGCTTACAGCTGTCTCTAGATACGGAGGCAGAATGATCAAATGTCCTGCTTTATTCTGCTCTGATCACAATTGCAGTTTTGCTGTTTAGCTGTGTACAATTGGGGGAAATTGGAGTTACCGTACAATCACAACTTGCAGCTGATTTCACAGAATCATCATGAAAGTTACCACAAAGAAGAGGAAATATAATTAGCTCTAAGCTAAGGCAGAAATCTAGTGGAACATGAATCTCAGTGAAATTTCCCTGTATTTTTTAACAAGTCATTTTGAAGTAACACAATACAAGTCGGCCTCACAAAAAACTGTATTGCTAAAAAAAATGTGTATATGTTTTAGTACCAGTCATTTTATATTGTAGTCCTCAGTTACAAAGGTGCTGGCACCTGCCTTTATTAATTTAGACTTGATACCAAAATATTGAACTCCCTTTAGGCACTGCTACCCTTCCTTCATCCTTCCAAACAAACAGACTCTTTGTCCCATATTTAGCTTTTTTGGGATTTGGTTACAACTTTTTTTATAAGCTGCAGTATTCTGTTGCCAAACACAAAGCAGGCTTACTTCTTGTGCTGCAGGTGTGTCCATGTCCTCCATCAGCTCAGAGAGCGATTATGCCATTCCTCCTGATGCCTACTCCCTGGACAGTGACTACTCTGAACCAGAACACAAAGTCCAGCGCACCTCCTCCTACTCCTGTGAGAGCATTGGGCCTGTGAGTAGCCCCCCCCCCCCCCCCCCCCCCCCCCCCCCCCCCCCCCCCCCCCCCCC
>JAOXYM010000021.1:18422210-18445778 GCA_028567055.1 Leptatherina wallacei
CCCCCCCCCCCCCCCCCCCCCCCCCACACACACACACACACACACACACACACACACACACACCTCCCCCTTTTGAAAGTGTAACCATCTGATGCCACTTTCACTATGATGCTCTTGCAATCTAAAAAGTCTAACTAATTTGATCCAATCACTGACATGGGGTGGTGCTATCTGTCAACCATTGGAATAATTCCTGTTTGTGTCTGAAGGAGATGCTGGAGAAGTCTGGCTACCTACTGAAGATGGGCAGTCAGGTGAAAGCCTGGAAACGCCGCTGGTTCATCCTGAGAAATGGAGAGATCCTCTACTACAAATCTCCTGTGAGTACGTCTCACTTCCAGCGTGCCTGTCTGCTTCCTTCTAAGGTGTTGCTATCTGCTCAGAAAACATTGCTGGAATATTTCGAAGGTTTTTTGCGTTTACGTGGATGGCAGCAGTCAAGGCACACTTACCATCTTTACAGACTAAATTGAACAAGAATGTAGATCAATGAATTTACAGTCCTTTTTTTTTTTTTAAAGCTATTTGGCTGGAAATTTGGATTTGTGTGTGTGTGTGTTTTCAGAGTGATGTGATCAGGAAACCTCAGGGTCAGATTGAGCTGAACTCATCCTGCTGTATAGTTCGTGGAGAGGGAGCACAGACGTTTCAGGTGAGTAGGAACACATTAGTCTTAAATGATTTGTCTAGACAGTGTTTAAAGGTTTTGAAACTATTAATGAAGATCTACGGCCTGCGGCATACCAGAGAAGCAGCTCGAGATGACATCAGGTGTAGCATTGGACTGGAATGTTTTCCCTTCTCTTCACAGACTGATTGTGATCTCTTTTGACATGATGTTGCTATCTCTGTAAGCTTGGTTTAGCATTTCCCACCCCCTCTCTTATTTCTCCTTTTAGCTGATTACGGAGAAAAAGACCTTTTATCTGACCGCTGACTCACCCAACATCCTGGAGGAGTGGATCAGAGTTCTGCAGAACATACTCAAAGTCCAGGCCAGTGGCCCGATCACTGTGGAGACAAAGGCAAAGCCCACTGCGAGAGGTTGGCTTACAAAGGTCAGAAGTCATGATTTATGGTTTAAACTGATCTTTAACTCTTTAAAAAAAAATCCTAACTTACACATGCCATTGTGTAGTTGTAAGAGATATAGATAAGCTAGGTTTTTCTTCCTGAGGATGATGCCAAAATTAGCTAATTTCCAGTCCTAACGTACCTTTTCAGGCAGATATAGTCTGAGATAAAGACGGTTTCTCACTGAGGTGGCGAGTTGTAGATAGAGCACTCTGAACACAGAATTTTTGCATTCGGATACAAAAGCAGAGCAGCTGGAATGTTGGAGAGCTCCTTTCCTTCCACCCCCCCCTTCATGTTAGAGGCCCGCTTGCTGTTAAAATAGACACTTTTGACAGGCGTGCATGACTAGTCTCTGACAGATGACTGACGGCCTCAAGCTGAGATGATGAAGCCCACGTTCTCTCACCAACACCCCAAACCCTTCCTGCGAGATGGCTTTGATCTGCTGGTGGTGACATGATGGTAGTTCAGACAGAAGACGCTCTGCCTCTCAGAGTGCATTTAACCTTGGCGACCTCTGCTCATGGATGCACAGCTGGCTTCGTCTGGAAGCCTCTTGTGACATCATCACCCCATTCACATTTCTGCAACTCTCTGGGAGAAGTCATAATCGGAAAGAGATGTGTTGTTATTACCTCCAGCTGCATCCCTGGTTTAAGTTGACTGTGACAGGGGAGTAGATGTGCAGATGGACTGTTTTCATTTTTCAGGAATTAGTTGTCTCTTTGCTTTCGACACAGAAAGTTGATCCTAAGTGTTTTGCATGGCTGCTTGCACATTTTTGGGACACCTTCTGTTTGGATGTAGACGTTTCCTGATAAATGCATGTCAAGTTATTCTAAAAATCTTGATCTAATTTGTAAGAGAACACATAGTCTGTTATGAATGCTAATGATAAGTAGCATTGGAGCTTGACCTGGAACTTTTCTCATGTGTTATTTATTGCTGTATTTTCTTTTGCAGGTCAAACATGGACACTCAAAACTGGTTTGGTGTTCTTTGGTCGGAAAAGTCTTCTACTACTATCGCAACCAGGAAGACAAGGTTGATATAAAATAAGTTTCAATTCTCCTGATATGAATTGAATCTTTTAGTCGAAATTTGTAAGATAAATCTCAAGGAAATATTAAACCAATCCCTGTTCCCTAGCAGTTTTATTTATTGTATGTTTCTACTAGTTACTGATTTTTTTTTCTGCCTCAGCTGCCTCTGGGTCAGCTGCAGATGCGTGAGGCATTGGTGACGGAGGTCGATCGCTCCTGCGATTCAGACGAAGACTACGAGGCGGGCACTCGAGGTTTCCTCTCCTCCCACTGCACCTTAGTGGTCCAACCAAGAGACCAAAGTCCTACATACCTGCTCATTGGCACCAAGCCGGAGAAGGTAGCACAAACGGAAATGTCTCTACAAATTTTCAAACTGGCCAATAAAAAAAAAAAAATTCTAACATTAATAGTATGTTTCATTTTATAAAGGATACATGGTTGTACCACCTGACTGTGGCAGCTGGTAGCAGTGCATCCTTCAAAGTAGGCACAGGGTACGAGCAGCTCATTGGTAAACTACTCGATGCAGATGGAGACCCAGGTGAGAAATGTCTGGTCTATAGTAAAAAAGCTAAAGCTGTGTTTAAAAAAAGTTCCCAATGATTTCATTTGTTGCTTAATCCTTTGAAGTCTTTTGTTTGTTCTTTTTAGTGGCAGTACTAGAGCATTAAAGGCAAGTTGGGATGTCACAATTACATTGTAGATATTTTAAACCTGTTAGCCAGTCCATTTAATTTGGATCTAAAGGAATCTGGAAAGCCTGGTTTATTAGAGGCCATCTAGTTTCCTCAAACTCTGAATTGAGCGACTAAAATCCAAACATGTGAGGAACATGTTGCTGAAAAGACTGTAAAAAGTAGTTTTATTAGAAAAATTCTCATTTTTCCAACTTTATATTGTCTAGCTCAAACAATGAAGTTTTAGAACTTCTGCTAAGTTAATCATTTAGTAAAAAAAATTCAAGACAATGATACATAAAGTTAAAAATGTCAGAGCATCCATAGGTACAGTGGTTCAGCAAAATGTTTTCTGTGTGTGAACAGGATAGGGAAAGCCAAAAATGATTTAAAGAATGAAGGAATTTTACAGACATGCGAAACTATCAGGAAACATAAAAACACCAGTGTCTGAGACAGGAAATAGCACACCATCTTTCTCTCTCATCTAATACTTTTACCACAGTCTCAAGGTCATTCTCTTGCTGCATGGCAAAATTTAGGACTTATCAGATAAGTTCCTGAAAGTACAGCATGACACTTTATAATAGCGTGATATCCACATCAAACATAAATACGATGGCTGCAGACTAAGATTTCCAGTGATGACTCATCTGTTTAGAGGACTCTGTTCCAGTCTTCCCATATGAACCACTTCAGTCTCTTCTTTTTGTTTTGGAGGCATGAGCAAACAGTTTCTTTACAAAAGAACAATCCTCCTCCCTGCAACTGCTTCCAATCAGTGGATGCAGAGGCTGCAGTTGGACTTGTCATTAAGTTCAGCTTAACAGAAAAAAGTTATTGTTGGCTCCCATTGTACAGCAGGTCAGAGTGAGCTTCTTCTGAAGAGTGCAGACTGTTGTTTTTAAGTTCCTTATGTTTCCGAAATTCTTTGAAAGTGTTTGACAAATATATGGAAGTCGATGTTTTTAAATGATATCTGATTTGAAAAAGCTTTTGCAGTATGGTAGGACCCTGACCCCATTTAACCTCCTACTGCATTATTAAGTTAAGAACTGGTGTTTTTGTATTCCTTGTAATTATTTTAATTATGTATTGACTTGCACCAAAACTGTGCTGTGAAGCTTGGAACTTTTCAGATGTATTTGCACAGTTTATTCCATGCAGACGACACTGAAAATAGATTTGCAATGCCTGGATAAATACGGCAGATGCATTTACTGAAGGGCTCACACTTGTGGTGTACCTCGACAAGTGGACACCCCCAGTAGCATGTTACATGTTATTTTGATCTTCGCTGTCTGGCAGATCGAGTCCACATCGCAGACGCTGTTTACGACTTCAGAGTTGCGTGTGAATTTTCGTCAGCTGTTGAGCCACTACAGCTTTGAAACCGGATCTTTGTTTGTCTGAGTGCATACGCATTTGCGTGGGTTTAAATATATGTGTGCGTGTTCCTCTGCACGTTTCCCCAGAGTCTGTGTTGTGGAAAAGCGAGGCCTTGAGCTTCTGTAAGGAGGGCCTGCGCTCGCCTCTCACCACGCTGCCGTCTGAAGCTCTGCAGACAGAAGCTCTCAAGCTTTTCAAGGTTGGTCACTCAACCTTTAACCCCTTCTATACTTTTTATTCTTCCTCATCCTTTTATCCCTTTTCCTTTTCTGCCAGTCTGTCTCCCTGTGAGGGTCTGTTGAAGGCATCATCCATCCTCCATTTTGTCCCCACGGTAGCCCCCTCTTTACTCCTGGATGTGCTCTACTGCTCTCTTTTTCTCTCCCTTCATGCCTCTAAAATAGATCAAAGGCTCAAGGCCGAGGGGCCCAGCTCATCAGAAGTGTGGGGGAAAGATAATGGCCTTGATTATCTACTCTGATTGAGGCTAACTCTTCTGTGGTTTACCACCAGTGTGAAGGAAATGTCCTTTAAGAGGAGTCATGGGAGGTCAGGCCCTTCAGAGAATGACAGCAATGGATGTGGAAGATACAGGATGAGGGAGAAAAAAGGGATCAGAGTAGACAGGGGACCTTGTAGGAAGATGGGAATTCCTTTTCCTCTCATTTCAATTCTATAACCCTCAATGATCCGCCCAGGAAGCCCCCTTCCCTCAACAGTCCAAGCTTCAGTAAAATGCCAGCTCCAATGAGGCTGCAGGATTGAGGGCTGAATGGATTGGGTCGGGTCTTTCTTTGCCCAATCAGCCTTATAAATTGTCCCAAACAACGGACAATGAAACAGAATGAATGGGGGTGACACGCTTTTTCAAGTCCATGCCCTACTTTATGTCTTTGAAGTATTAATGAATCTGACAAGATAGATAAAGAGTGTTAAATAGACTCTTTGTCTTCACATGTCCCAAAGAGTGAGAACCAAATAATGAAGCTCACAAATCCTCCTTCACCTGTGTGTTACCATCACCAATGCTCTTTTTATTCACAGCTTTAAGCTACATTACAAATGTGCTGCAGCCATAATACTTTGGATTTCCTGGTGTGTCTTTGTCTCCACCTGCTGGTTAACTTAGCATTAAATACCAGGCTGTGATGAACGCTCTCGCTCTCTCTCTCTCTCTCTCTCTCTCTCTCTGCAGTCCTGTCAGCTCTTCATCAATGTGTTGGTTGAGTCACCATCTGTGGATTACCACACCTCTCTGGCCCAGAACGCTTTGCAAGTGTGTCTGACCCACCCGGAGCTGCAGAATGAAATGTACTGCCAGTTGATCAAACAGACGAACCGGCGGACACCACACAACTACTCCCTCACACAGGTCGGCCTCATGCACAGTCAGTCGTTAGTGATCCTGTTAGAAAAGGGTTAAATAAGGTTTATTTCTCTTTGGTGTAGTGTTGGCAGCTGCTGTCTCTGTGTGTGGCGCTGTTCCTTCCTCAGCAGCATTTCCTCTGGTACCTGAGACAGTACCTGCAGCACAATGCTGACCCCAGGTGAAGTGGTCTTGATTTATTAACAGAAAACTCCAAAATAACTAAAACCCGTTTCCATAATGTTGCTTGCATTTCCATCTGTTTGCCTCTCTGTACAGGACTGAGGTGGGGAAGTATGCAATTTACTGCCAGAGATCTTTGGAGCGAACTCTGCAGAATGGAGAGCGGGAAGCTAAACCTTCACGTATGGAAATAGTTTCCATCCTGCTCAGGAACCCCTTCCATCATTCATTGCCTTTCAGCATCCCGGTTCACTTTATGAACAATACCTATCAGGTAAGATTTTTAAAAATGTTGTTTTCAAGTACAGTGCACAGTTTCTTAATAATACTGTGTATAATGCAATGTTGCTCTTTGTTTTTGTTCTCAATATAAAAGATTATACATGGATGTGGTGGACCTGTGGTTGTTATGTATTTTTTTATGATGTTTTTAACTTGTAACAACTGAGACAGTTTGGACTGAAACTACAAGCAACTGATGCTGCAGCTTTCACCCAAGTGATCAGCTTCCTATTTTCAAAAGCTTAATGCATGCAAATGAGGCTGTATGGGCTGAATTTTACATATATTTTCAGTACACACTTGCTCTGAAATATTTATAGTTGCAAATACAGGTGAAATGATCCAACTGTTGAGTCTCATTGGGTCAGATTTGTGCTTTGATTGAAGGTGGTAGGTTTTGATGGCTCCACTACAGTAGAAGAGTTCCTCAACACTCTGAACCAGCGGATCAGTATGAGAAAGCCCCAGCTAACGGGGTTTGCCCTCTTCACTGATGATCCATCTGGCAAAGACCTGGAGCATTGCCTCCAGCCATCAGCCAAGGTAGGCATACATGGATTTAGGAAACCCACTCCACACCTTTGAGGGTTTCCTTTTTGTACTGAGCCAAATCATCATCATCTTCATCAAGTAGAATTTTACTGAATCACTTAGAGGATCAGCAATGAGTGGTGTGGGACTATTTTGACTTTTAGATGTGGGCATAATCCAGCATTATATGATCCTTTGCTATGAAATTCCACACAGTCATTGCGGGAGTAGTTTTCCACTTCATTTTGGTTTGTGAAATTGTTTCATTGTGTTTAACCAGTCCACAAGGGAAAACTGTCTCCTCAGCTAGCTCATACAATCATACAACAGTATCTGGCAGTTTCTGAATAAATCAGAGTGTCACCTGTTGACTAAAATGAACTGAACTTGTATTTCCTTTGCCAGATCTGTGATGTCATTTCCAAGTGGGAGCAGGCTCTAAAGGAGCTGCATCCTGGGAAAAATGAAGGGACACGGATTGTTCGACTAACATACAAAAACAGGTATGATGTCAGTGAGGAGGGCTCAAATGAAAGGTTGATGCAAATTTATTGGTGTACAATAGTCAGAATAAAGTTTGATGTTCAAATAATTTGAATTAAGTTTGGCAGTTATATTCAGATGCTTTATCAAGTATTAAGTATAAGTACACATGACTGATGAATAATAAAATGCCCAGAGTTTAGACACTTGTGGTGGGCTTTGAGGGAGGAGAGTTTGGATGAACGCACAGTCTGGAAAGAAAATAATCACAGAAATGAGATTTAAAAATAATGGGAAACAGATTAATTTTCTGGGTGAAAGAGGAAACCAGAAGACAATTGGACATAGCATCCTTTAGTATGCTTTGATAAGGACTTCTTTAAAGAAAAACAAATCAGAGACTTTGTCATTTGAGAAGAGATATGAAAAATTGGATTGAAACGTTTTATTGTAGGGGAAATGTTTTATGACACATAATTTTTTTTTTCCCGTGTTGGCATACACAGACTCAGTTTCAGATCTCAGGTAAAAGGGGAGACGGAGCGAGAGCGCCTTCTGCTGGCATACCAGGTGAATGATGAAGTTCAACAAGGCCACTTCCCTGTGAACAAAGAGCTGGCCCTGGAGGTGGCTGCCCTCATGGCGCAGGTTCGTAAAAACCGCATCAAGAGATCAGACTTACTGAAACAAAAGGCTCCTGTTGTCATCTATACTCCTGCAGCTTTGTTGACATTTAAAATCATTTTCTGTCACATTTTATTTTTAAAACCTCATTCTAAGAAATAATGGAAACAGTTTAAATTAAAGAATATTGAGTGAACAAATTAAAATAGCTCAAAGAGAAAAAAAATCTTTAAACAGAACATTATTACATAATGATAAATTCATGGGAGATATAAACAGATATATTCAAGTTGTAGGTTACATCATGTCAGTATCGGACAGGGACCCCTCAATCCTAGTCCCTGAGGGCCGGTGTCTGGCAGGTTTTAGAGGGTTCCCTGCTGCAACACACTGGACTCAAATCAATCGGTTTCAGCAGACTCGTGCAGATCTGCACAAGTCTGAGTCTGAATCAGGTGTGTTGCATCAGGAAACTTCTAAAACCTGCAGGACACCAGCACTCAGGGACTACGATTGAAGATCCCTGCCATAGGAAGAGTAGTTATTTACCTTTGATGCACACATATGCCCACATGTATCCATGATTTTAGATGCATTAACATCTATATTCACATGAGCAAAGTGATGTTGCATCAATGCAAACATTGTGGTTATTCTCATCGTCCCATCTAATATGAGGCTCATCAATAAAATTGTGTGTGCTTTATCTCAGCCACATCCTTAGATAATATGGACTTTGGTTTTATTGTAATGCCTATTTTTCCAATTAATTCTTTGTATTTTAATATTTGATTAAATTTATTGTCTTTTGTCCAGGTTGAACATGGCGATTTGGAGCGATCAGGTGTCTCCTCTGCCACTGGCTCTCATCAGCCTAAATCTCAGCTGCTTCTTCTACAAGCCTTAGAACGTTTCTATCCAAAACGCTACAAAGAGGACTGCAGCTCAGAGCAGCTCAGGTAATATAAACACCACTGCCGTTAACGTTTTCCTTCCCTGCAATGAAAACTTAATCACCTCGTATAACTGCAGATTTGTTTGCAACGACTTCTTGCAACAAAAACAGGCAGACAAATTGGTCAGATAGATTCGTTAATAACATTTAGTTTAAAATGTATTTGAAAAACATGGTAAATGACATCTAAACCCTGCTCTGTTCCTTTTGTCCGCTACAGAGATCTTACTGAGCGTCTGGCCACTAAGTGGTCAATGCTTCGTGGGTGCAGTGCATCTGAGTGTGTGAGAATATATCTAACTGTGGCTCGGAAATGGCCTCTGTTTGGAGCCAAGCTTGTCAGTGCCAAGGTAAAAATAGTTCTCAGCCTTTTGTTTCCCACGTCCTTCAGTGGGTAAAAATGTTATAGCTTCTTGTCAGTGTTGTGTAACTGAAAACAAAAGGTTGCTTTTGAGTCTGACGATGTCATGAATCTGAACACTGAGCCAGTTTGGAATTGTGAGGAAGACCCAGGGAGGAAGGATGATGACATCTTTGTTTTCGTCCCTGTTTCTGCAGCCTGTCCCGCCCTCTCCTTTTGAGCAGAGCCAGGTGTGGCTGGCAGTCAGTGAGGATGGACTGTGTGTGCTGGACTACGCAATGGTGAGTTTCGAGTTGTGTAAAGGAAACAACCCGAAAAGTGAAACACTTTGTTTATTTAGAAATAAGAAAATCTGGTCTACTTGGCATCTCATGATGTTTGGCTTCAAAGCTCAAAAGCTGAGCTTGGTTTTAACAACTGTGTTGCCCAGCTGGGTAAACCACAGCTGCAGAGCTGTCTTGACCCACTGGTCTGGGATTATTTTTATTTTGTGGTGTTACAAGAACCAGAAATCCAAAGTAAAATAAAATGGCCTGCCTCAGATTTGACATCCTTGACCCTGACAGACAGCAGCTCCAACATGTAAACAGTATTAACGTGAGCTCTGTAATTTTCAGGAGCCCATGTTTGATCCATTTCATTCTTTGGTCTGGCGCACACTGTTGCTCATGAGCTTTCAGGATGTAAGAGAGAGAAATAAAGTGAAAACTCTGCCACCCTTCATTATATTCAACATAGCATGCAGAAAAAGCACAAGCCAAAACTAATTTCCCGTTCTGTTTCAGGCTCAGCTGTAAAATCTAAACGTGCTTCTTGTTTCTATCCAATTCTCTGCAAATCTCACACTGGCGACATGTTGGTTTCTCAGCACACCCTGGTCACATACTCCTACCAGTCTGTGATTACCTTTGGTGGCTGTCGTGATGATTTCATGGTGGTCACGAGCCAGCAGAGGGAGCCCGGAGCTGGGAAGAAGAGCGTGGAGAAGCTAGTGTTTGCAATGGCTAAACCAAAGGTGTGTATAAGAGACAAAGTTTTGTCTGATTAATTCACTGTTTTCAATAATATCATTTTTTACTTTATTAATCCCAATTGGGAAATCAGGCGCTGCGTTTTAACCATCTCCAGTAAATTTACTAGAGAGCAGTGGACTGCCATATTTCTTTGCCTGGGTAGTGGTTGGGGGGTCAGGAGCCCACAGTAGTTCAGCTTTGGTGTCAGACCAGAGACTTGAACTCTGGCGCTGCAGACCCAAGCCCACTTCTGTACCCATCAGGCTAACCCCCCCCCAATTCAAGCTGAACCAAGTGGGTCAATGAAAGGAAAGTACATTTAAAGCAGCAATTCTCATCTTTTTCTTATGTGTTCTTACTCGTGGACTGATTAAAATAAGATTTGATAGCCAATTATATTCATATCTGGATAGGGGGGGGGGAAGCATTTTGAGTCAGTTGTTAAAAAGAAGCGATACTTGAATCAGTCTCAGGGCTTAAATAAAGGACAGATTTCTATTTTTAAATATCAGCAGCTCACATAGAAAGATGATGAGGAAGTATTGATTGAGTGTTTATGGAGCTAAAATGCTCAAAGATGTCTCTGAACTTGTTTTTGCTCAGGTCCTCACTGATGAAGAAAACAGATTTTCTCATACTTTATGTTTAAAATCTCGGTGGAACCTTAAAGTAGAGTCGTGTTACTACTGAATGCGATGCTAATGGGGCCAACTTCATTTGGGTTTCCCACGTTTTCACATTCTCTCTGAGAAAATCTGGGTTTCCAGCTCCCCGGACTCAAATGAAATGCATTCATGTCACAATGTTAAAGCCATCAAGCCCGCTCTGATCTGCCCTGTCTGTGCTCACACTTCAGATACTGCAGCTGACTCTGCTCATGGCCAGCTACATTAACCACTGGAACCCCAGCCTCCTGTCTTCCCCCAACCAACCTGTCTGCAACTGGGATCTAGAAAGCAGGCACTTCCCCACCATGAACTATACCACCAAGGGCCCCACATTATTGTAAAGAACAGCAACGGAGAGGCTTCATGACAGCCATTACTGCTAATCTGCATTCACCTGGAGTGCATTGCATTGAACATCCTGGTTTTTCAGTCTTACAGATCAGGTGTTTAGAGATTTCAGTTTTTATTTTTATTGTATTTTATTTTATTTTAGATATGAAGACTGACATATAGAAATGGCAGTATCAGTCTTGTTAGACTATTTATTTCAGCTCTGTTTTTCTTAGTTATAGGTCATTGTTTAAAATGTAGGTTAGAATTATTTTTGAGATATTGTGACGGATGGAGGACTGGGCGCCACTCACCAGAGGGAGAGAGAGAGAGATTCTTTAAGTCACAAACCTCAGCTGTGTGCCACTGTATGTTCACGAATCCCAAGAAAACCAGCAATGAAATAATAATTAAGATTTATTGAAGGAATTGCCCAGTTTAAGAGGAGCTAATGTGATAGTTCAGTTGGATAGATTTTATGTTGTTACACTAACTTAGATCTGCAACTAACCAACTCACCATGATGTTTTCCATCAATACATGAATTCTTTCATCCGTCAAATCTCAGAAAACATTAAGTGTGTCCATAACAGGTTTCCAGTTATCATATTTGCATCAAGTCAATTGAAACTGCTCCAAAACCGTATTTTTTGTTTTCGTTTTTGAAGAGTGAATATTTACATTCGAGTTGCAGGAACTGGGGAATTTTTTTGCAGTTTTTACTTTAGAATAATTATTTTCTAAAATATTTGGAGATTTTCTGTCAATGATCAGTTACTAGAATTTTACTCTTAAACAACTTAGCTTTTCTTGGTGAAATATGGGATGTTCCCTGTTAGAACAGAGGTGTTATTCAATAATCTTGTTTTGTTTTTAAAGAAACCAATCATATTTAGCTCACTCATTCAGCCCAAAAGAATAAACTGAAATATGCCAGCAGTTTAGCTCTGATCTGCTACTTATGGGATGTTAAATCTGTGCACAATAAGTCAATGGGATATAAAGAGGACAGAATAATGAACTGTATGTACACATCTGTGAAAATTTCTTTGATGTTCCATTGATGCCATATTTTCATCTTTCTACTAAAACCACTCAGTGTTTTCATGATCAACAGTTTTTAAGAAGAGCTACCAAAATGTTTGGATGACTTGAACTGCTATGGATAAACCACTGTCTCACTTGTATTCATAGTTATTTATTTTCTCTTAAACATTTTTTGGGAATTTTGCGTATAGGGAAATGTTTTCCACAGCTGTTGAGCTGCAAGTAATTTAAGAGCAGAGTATGTTTGGTTAATGTGTTAGAATGTGCTAGTCTTTATGTTGCTTGTGTGTATGTGTGTGTGGGTGGGAGTGGAAGTAAAATAAATGGTACAATCCTTCTTTTAAAAAATCTTTATCTTTGTCTATATTATTGCTGTGGTCTATATATTACTTCGGGTGCAGCTACTGTATTTCAAAAGTAAGTCAAAATTCCTGTGCAGTGTAGTGAGATTTGTTTCAGTGTTTTTAAAATCCAGCTCCACCAGATCAGTTTCATATACGCAGTGAATATGTCCCTCTGATAAATGCCATACTGATTTGACAATTTTAATAATGATAATATAATACTTTTGTGCTTAGACATAAGCAAAACATTGAATATATGTAATTGCACATGATTTTGTTATGTCTCGACTTTTTTATTTGGAAGAGTGTAGCAAAAATATTACTGTGTGTTTTTAAAGCATCACTTACTTTCTTGGCATTTTTCTCATGCTGACATAATTTGGCAGTAAGCGCTGCATAATATATTTAGGAAACCCAGGGTTTATTCAGCAGTAACAAAATTCACATCTCACTCAAATTCCTCTTGGAGGAAAAAAAGAAAAAAAGGAACACTGCTTTTACACATAATTTCACTAAAAAGCATCTTTTCTGCTTCATTCTGACCATAAATAGTTACCCACTGTGCTGGTTGTACACAGCCTTCCCCGTATACATGTTTTACTGGAGTTGAGTTTGTAAGGGTGGAAGCTGTTCTGCTTTTTCTTATCCAGGGGGGTCAAAACGGTAATGGCATTTTCCTGCCAAATATATGCTGTAAATCCCAGGTTTTTATAGCTTGTCTGAAGCTCTTGTTGTTCCATAGCTGCACTCGTACGAAATGAAATACTCGTTATAGGGCTCACTGCTGAATTTCTGTGTGCTTTCATTTCTCATCAACAAAGATAAAAATAACTTTTTCAGTTTTCCATGCTGCCACGCAGGACCAACTATACGCTTTATACAAGTTTAAATCACGCTGAATTTAAAGTAATAATCTTACAGAATTTTTGTTGTTTTATTTTTGAAGGAATTATGAAAGAAGCAAGCTTTAGAAGTAAATATTTAGATAGAATAGTGTGCATATAGATGATAAAAAAATACATAAAATGTCTTCTGTTCTTAATTGACAGCATTCAGATCACTTATTTTGAGAGAAAAAGAACATACAAGCATTTTTCATTAATGAGTACTCAGAGCTATACTGATTTACTCAGTTAAAAAAAGGGTTTAATTACATAGTTATTTTCTCTATTAAATGTGTATGTTGTTGGTTAATAAGTAGGAGAAATTAATGACAAACACTTGTAGTTTTCCTTTTCTCAACTCAGATATTTTGTGTTACCTTTTGATGATACAAAACAAAAAATATTCCATTTACTATCCTAGAAAACACAGAAAAACTCGGAAAAAGAACTTAGGAAGAAAACTCGGAGGACTAGTTCACACCAAATTATGTCACTAACCTGTTGCCAATTAACCATTCATTCATTTATCTTATCTACAGCTAAGCCCATTTCAAGGCCGTGGGGGGGGGTTGGAGCCTATTCCAGCAGGCGAGAGGCAGGGTACCCCCCCCGAACAGGTCAACAGTCCATCGCAGGGCAAACACAGAGAGACGAATAACCACCCACTCGTAAGGACAATGTAGAGTCAATTAACCCTAAACATAAATTTTACCAGCAGGTTTTTTTTCCTTGCTTAAAACAACTTTTCTAGTCTGTTGTCACCTCTGTCCCAACTTCCTCATAAACAATTTGATCATTTATCTTTTTTTTAAGAAGAAAAAAACCCTGAAACACAGCTTTGAAATTAGTTAAAATTATTAATGGGTATTTTATACTGTATTTCATGTTATGAAGAATAATGGTTTAATGGGAATTTGATAAGTCCTGCATTTCCCCTCCATGCATTCAAATCTGCAAAAACACAGAGTATTGTTGGTTGACGTCCCTCATAAATTATCCTCCATTTTTCTATATTTGTAGTTGGTCGATATGGAAACACTTTTAACATTACTGTACTGAGCAGTTTTTAGTTTATAGCAACAGGTGTCAGGATATATTTTAGAGGATGACTGTATGTCGTTTTTCTTTTTTTTTTTATATTACAGTGATAGTTTGGACATTTCTGCTGTCATTCGTGGAACTTCTCAATACTTGTACCATTTTCCACAACGTAGTACAAAACAGATATTTTCAAAACTACCAAATGACACATTTATATTTATGTGAAGGTCAGAGTAGCCACTTTTTTCCCTGATGACATTATTGCACACTAATGGCTATTTCTCAAACAACTTAGGATGCTTTTCTCAGGATGGTTTTCAACAGGTGAGACATGTCAAAGGTATTTGCATACAGTCTTATTGAACTACAAATAATATTAGTAATAATACTACACCTAGTAATAATCAGTTCTATGGTTATAGAAAAGTATGGGCAAAGTATGACCCATCATAAAAGCTATGTAAAACATTCCAATAGAGTTTCTTCAAGTGCAATCTCAAAAACCAACCAACATTGTGACGAAACAAGTGAGTTCCTTCTGCTGCAGAGATCATTACACTTACTGGCTTCAGAAATCCCCATTTAACATTACACTGCACATTCGTCCATTACTTTGCCAAATTTCCTACTTGACTGATGCCACTTAATCATATAACATCTATATTTGGTATTTCTCATTGATTTATTTTTTTTCTTTCCCAAAAAAGGCTGTTCAAGGAAAACCTGTACTGTAGGTAGGCCAGTGTGCGGTGTTGACAGTCTCAAGTTTACCTGGGATTTTAATTGAGGAAGCAAAATTATGTGCTTATTAAGTGATTGTTTGCCCCTAATTCTCCTCTGACTGGGTTTGTTCGTTCTTTAATCTAAAATATTGCGACATTTCACATTTTTGTTGTGAGGCCTCATTAGGGTAGATTTAAACCAGAAGTTTAGTGCTGGTAATTGACTCCATGTTAGCTTAGCATAGCTAGTGAGCACACCGAGAGATATCACTACTGCTCTCTCCGCAGCGCGTGCAGCCGCTACCGGGAGAGCGCATGTTTTGAACCCGCGAGACAACTTCAAACGCGAACATTCACAGCAGGAAACAACCATTTTTGTGGCGCTGAAGCATAACGTTACATTGCCTGAACCGGACAGTCCAATTTCCTGCAAGTTAAATGTAAAGTTAGCTCCCATTTGTTTTTTCCTGCTTCGGAACCTATATCTTTACCAGTAAAAATGACAGCTGGGAGGCCACGGAGCTTGCTCAAGGAGGCATCTCATCAAATTATTGCCGGTGGATCAGCTGGTAAGTTCAGTATTATTCAACTTATGTTATTTTTATGCCACACTGCCATTACGCAATAGTTTTGAGCGCGTTCAGCAACATGTTTACTCCTAAAAAAAAAAAATGTAGTGGAGATCCTCTCTCCCAGTAAGGGGTTACAACATGTTTATTGTTGCATTCGTGTGCACGTGCGAAAATAATAATGCCTTCTACGGAAGATGTTTCGGTCGCTCAGCCGAGGACATTGAAGCCAAGATCCCAAGATAGTTCCCAGCCGTAGCTTTGTGATGGACATTGAAAGAGGAACCGCCCGCTCAGGAAGTTAGTTGTGCGCATGCGTACAAGCGCATCTAAAAACATGGACGTTTCACTAGTTAGCAAATAGCTACCGGCTTTTTAAAAAAAATATCTCCTTTAAATTACTTTATACACTTTTTATGAAGGGGTTATTTGTTATTGTTGTTGTTTTTCTGCGATGTTGCACTTTGAAGCGGGGTTTCCACTTGGAAGTGTTGTGACAGTGAAATCTAGCCAAATGTTCTAACAACGTTACAGTACAAAGTGGATATAAGTAATACAACCTTAAATATGGAGCAAGTTCAATGTTGCGCACTGCAACGTAAGGGCTACTCATGAACAGGGAGACTAATATCTATGAGTGTGTGTAATGGGCAGTGTAACTATCCAGGAAGTGCGCGGAAGTGAACCCTCACGCCTCTTTGCTTTCTGAGCTTCACACAAATGCCCATTATGGTATAACATCATGTATAAACATCAAAACAGAGATAATTCAGCCTTTGTCTATCATTTAACATTTATTAAGTCATCTGTTACTACTTGTATGTTCCAATTCATGATCTTTCATTGCAATGTATGTGAAGATATGTTTTCACTGATTATTATTAGGGTAGATCTATATAAGAAGAGCATATATACAGTAAA
Organism: Leptatherina wallacei; assembly: GCA_028567055.1. Taxonomy (NCBI): domain Eukaryota; kingdom Metazoa; phylum Chordata; class Actinopteri; order Atheriniformes; family Atherinidae; genus Leptatherina; species Leptatherina wallacei. Next base: position 18,438,724 of record JAOXYM010000021.1, read on the forward strand.
ATGTTTTTTGATTAGTCTGTATTGTGGAATACAGAATCTGTAGCCAGAAAATTAACAGGCCATAATCCTCCTGGGATGTCTTTGGTATGAGGGTTTTCATGGTTAGTCATTGCATTTGAGTAATCATTGACTCTACAAAAACAACTACTGTGAAGTCGTGGGCCCCAGTCTTCCTGATGTGCACTATGCACCTCATGTGTAGCATGCTTGGTAGTTCCAGAGGGTCGCTGGGCATGCATTTGTTTTATATTACAGGGAAAACAAACTTTGGCCTACTGTTTCTATGCATTGTCAGTTTTTCCAGGCCAACAAGCTGACATCCGTTTACAGTAGGGACCACAAATCTATACGTTATTTATGTTGGTTGCTCTTCATGAGCTTATTCAACACTGAAGCCTGTTCTTTGTCTTTGTGTCAATAAAAACTACCATTTCACTAAATTCAGGGATATATTTTTTTGATATTCAAATGGTGTAATTTAATGTATATTACATATTATTTAGTGAACATTGTTCAGTTCAGGTTCAGGTTTTAGAATTATGGGGTTAAATTGGTACTTTATAAATTCCTAGACTTATGACTTATAGTGGGATTCAACACAATCATCTTATTTTGGGCTAAATTGAATTTTAAATGATTCAGTGCAAGATTATAAAAACACAAAATGTTCAATTAACAATTTCTAATTCTTGTTTAAGACATCCTTTCTACATTGTTAAAGTTCCTCTAAAATTGTTTACTCCTGATACCTCCTAGCTGTTTCCAGAAGTTTAGTATTAACTAGGGGTGCACCAATTGCAGTTTTCTGGCTGATCACCAACCACCGATCTTTTAGAAGCCTGAGCTGCCGATTTCGATTTTGGCCAATACTGATTTCTTTTTCTTTTTTTCTTTTTTTTTTTAACTGACAGCATACAGCTTCAATGTTCCAATTTTATTTAATTGAAAAATAATTAACACTACTCATGAAAGCATACAAACTATGAGATAGTGGTCTCAAATATGAATGAAAACGTTGGCCAATGAGGTATGTTGTATTAAACGTTTTGTTAGCGGCCTCGCCACGACTTATTTCTTGCATGAATTTCAAATTGCAAATCTTTGCTGCAGAAAATCTGCTGATTTCACATGAGGATTGGCCGATCATCGATCCCCCAAAATTAAGGAAATCGAGGCTGATCGATCGGCGCATATTAACTCCATTTTCTCCTGCACAGTAACTGTGCTGTTTTTCAGAATCACATAACAGTAGTAAGTTGGATGCTTTGTTTGTGCAGCCAGAACTTGCATAAAGAAAAGAAAATCTGAATTATGTGATTGAGGTATAATTAATATTGATTTGCTTTTAACCAACAATGAGTCAGTTATATTTTTATGAAACATGTAATGCTACATACAGTATTTTAGTGCTGCTTCTCCTGTCCGTGCATCACATATAAAGTCTACTTTCCCACCTTGTTATCACCTCACAAGCCTCTTGGGTCTGACAAGCTGCTGTCTTGAACTCCCATCCTGAAGCTGAGGGTTTCTCGTCTGTCCTCACCAAGAATGATGGGAGCGTGCAGAGGACAGAGGCAGAATGAACTCAGTGTTTCTCCACACCTCCCCCAGTGCTATTTTTTTCCTGTCTTGATTTGCCGTTAACAAGGATGGGGAGAGATAATTTATGTGCAGTCTGGTCACAGGGTTTATGTTAAATGTGATTTAGGTGAAGAAAGCTGCATTCGGTGCTCTGTAAAGTAACCTGATCGTAGTTTCTGTGGCGCAAACTGCTTGTCCAAAGGTTGACGCTCAAACTAAATTCCACTTCCTTGTCAGGATAGGTTGCAAGAGGTCGTAGCTTTAGTTAAGGGAGCACTGCAATAATATGTGGCAGTAATTTTAATATTTCTAAGGTTTTGCAGAACAATTTCCCAGGAAAATTCCTTGGGAAAGTGTAGAAGCCGTTTCTCTATTTTATGACATTTCATCGACAAATAATATGTAGGCTGACCTAAATACAGAAGCAATTTTTTTTTCTTGATGTTGTTTCCAGTTTATTTCTAAATAGCTTAAACCTTGCACAGTCTTGTAAAACTGTTAGTAAAACTTTTAGATTTGTGCCAGTTTTCTTATGCAATTCATATTTTGCCCATAAGGGGGCAGTAGCTGCATGCTGTATGTCTTCGTGATAAAGTTATATTGGAACTTTTCAGTGGCTAAATTTCTGTAATTACTTTTAGACATATAGACTGATGCATGATTGCTCTGTAGCTTATCTTCAAAGTATTTGTGTCCTCAAAAGAGAAAAACCCAGAAGAATTTATGTTTTTATATCTAAATTCTGCTTGATATTATATATTAAACAGAAATGTTGGATGATAAAGAGCAAGTCATTCTGATTAATTACAGAATAAAGCAAATTTAAGAGATAGCTAATCTTTCTAGTTACATACTCTTTGCTGTAACGTTTCCTCTAAGTCCTTTGTTATGTCCTTGCTAGATGCTTTTTTAAAGTTCCATGAGTAAATCGATCTGTCTCCAGCAAATGGACTGTGACGACATGAGACAGACGCCCCATTGCCGCAGCCTTTTCTCCAGACTGTCAGAGCCTTGGTCTGAATGCACCGCAGCCCTTTTGATTTAATTGGTTTTAAACACTGAACCTGAAATCAGTCGGGAAAGAGCAAATACATTCTTTTAGCCTTAATGAAGTAAAGGAAGAAAAAAGGAGAGAGGAAATAAAATAAATAAAGTCAAATAATTGTGTGTGTGTGTGCGCGCGCTTGCAATGGAGGTTTATCTGTTGAGAGACGCTACACTTGGCATTGGATGTTAACTTTCTTTGCAATTCCCGAAAGGCTGCACCAATCACAGCAGAATTAAGCCTAATATTTATTTCCAGAAACAATTGTACATGTTTCGCAGGGACTTTGATTGAACCCCTGGCGGACATGTTGTAGACAGATGTTTAGATGACCTCATGTTTGAAGTAATGTTGATTCTGGATGGGGCTAGTCCTCTAAATCAGCTCCTTCTGCCTCCCATCTTTTTTGTCTGTGTCAAGGGCACTCCAAGGCTCCCGTCCCTCATATTTAATGTGTGCTTTGGCTTACATTAAAGACACCCATTTACTTTTTCTTTTTTTTTTTTATTCCATCCTTGACAGACATATGTCCACGCATGAGTTTGTGGATGGCTTGGTTAAAATGAGCCATGATAGTGCTGAAGGATGGGCTACTTAACCGGACACATGTGTCTTTTGTTCTCTACACGTCCGTCCTCCAACAAGAGCAGGATTTATCATCAGTGCAGCTCGTCTGTCAGACTCGTAAACATGAGAGAGAATGCATCGTCTCACTGATAGACTTACCAGTTTCCTGTGACATTATTTTGGGTGACTTTCTCCTTATGTTTCTGTAGGAATAAAGCATATGCTGCAGGGTGTGCAGGCTATGATTAAAGTAACCCCTCATTTAAATTGGAAAAATGACAACACGCAAATCAATCCTAAAACAAACACAAAAGATTTATTATCTCCGTCAACTAATTACCGTCCACGGTAACTGTGAGTGATGACAATGTCATAAGAAATTAAGTGAATGGGAACAGGCATCAAGTTAAATAGTCTTAATGAATGTAATGCAAATGCCTCACATCCAAAAATAGATTTAAATCCAAAAGGTTAACTGGTGTTCATGTAACTTAGAAGTACTTTTAAATATTTGACATATTGGTTTGAAGCTCTCTCATGTAAATGCTCCAATTTATTTTCTAAAACTATAAGTTGTCTTTGCCAACCACTGTGCCATAGTCCCGTATATTTCACTGTTATGTTATGTGTAGAGAACTTATATTTAGTTGGGATGCAGCCTCAGCTCATGGCACTGCTGAGAAAAAATAGCAGCTAATGGCTGTGTTCCATTTCACTGCCTCATATACAGCCTGCAGTCAGAACTACTTATGACATCTCCAAAATATTTTATTTTTTTTATAGGTTTTTATAGTTTTTTATTTTTTTTAAAGTGAAACTGTAATATCAAAGAATTTCAAAATTTTATAGCAACATAAATTAAATAAATTAACTCCCATTCTAACATTCTAACGAATTTTTCGTTCTACATTTATATAAAAAAAAATAAATAAATATATTATTATTATTATTATTATTATTATTATTATTATTATTATTATTATTATTATTATTTATAATGATAATAATAATAATAATATTAATAATAATAATAATGATAACAGAAATGACCTACCTTAGACTAAAGTCTCTCAGATCTTGAATATAAATAAGAAATAGGCTGTGCTTGGTATAGGATGTGAAACATTATTATTATTATTATCATTATTATTAATGGTAATTATTATAGAATATATTAATTAATAAAAAGTAAAATGTAATAATAACAATGATAATACTTTTTTGGGGGAAAAAAAAAATCACATTTTAGTGTTTTCTAAGATATAACAAGTTTATCAAGATGTACCTCTCTTGATACTGTGAAGACATTTATCCTTCACCTGGCAGAGCAGAGCCACAGTTAATGCTCTGTAAACCTGGACATAAACAATAACCTGTGTCCCACTTTATTGGGCGCCTGTGATATATGCGCTCCCGCTGCACACACGACGTTATCTTAATGACATGATTGATGAAAACGGCTCACTGGCGGAGTTTCGGGAGAACCGGCGGAGGCCAAACATTGGGGAAGGAGGCCAGGTCTGGTGTTATCGCAGAGGCAGCTTCTGTGTGAAATGAGTCCTGGCACAACGCAACAAGCACTTACAAGACTGTACTAGTTTAAGATCACGCGGGCATGCGCTTGGCTTAATTTTAGCTGCTAGCCAAGAGAGGCGCGTGCACTGCAGTGACTTTTGAATAGCCTGGTGGAAGCAGCACTTGATGGCATTATGACTTCCTGTGTAATATTACATTATTGCAACAGTTGGACTGATACATTTAATGTCCCTGAAAAGCTAATAGGTGTACAAATGTTCAGTGAATATGTGATTTTTTTAAAATGATAATTACCTAGTAATTATTCCTACAAAAGCGAATGATAAAGAACAGTGTGACTGTCCATCACCAAGTACTTTAATGCTGTTATAGATGGGTAGACAAAGCCTTTATTAATCCCTGTGGTGAAATTGGGTGTAAGGATTTGCATTTAAACCAAGCTAACAAATTAGTTTCAATCAGATTTCCAAAAGGGATTATGGGATGATTTCTTTCTGAGTTTGATGGCAAGAATGATATAAATCCAGCTGCCCGTAAAGAGAAACTATTTGTTTTGCACTTTTCTGAACGATGCAACAAAGTGCTTTACAAAAAAGCAGTAAAAGAAATCAAACTAAACAAGGCAGGTAAAATTATAAGTCTACATGTGCACAAAAGAGGCAAAGACAGATAAAAACGTATGAGAACAGCCCGCAGGGCTCCATCCACTGATCTGGAAGGTCGGCAGGCGGATACGAGGTCAATAAATCTGAGACGTATTTAGGGATGAAGCCATTTAAGGCTTCAAAGGTGAGCAGTAAGATTTTAAAATGGGACTGAATTCTAACAAGGAAGCCATGCAGGGAGGCAAGTAGAGGGGTGACGTGATCGTGACTTTCTGTCCCAGTAATGAGGTTGAGCATCAGTGTTTCGGACCAGCTGGAGAAAGCAGAGGCTAGCCCTGCCTGATACTTTAGCATTGGGTTTTACAGCAATTGAGACGGGAATAGATTAATATAAAACACTTACCTCTAATCACATGATAGGATTCTCAGTTTTGTAAATGTAAATTTGCTCAAGTCAATCAGAGGGTTTATTTGAAAGATATTAAGTAGACAGTGATGTGAGATGTGGCTATTCCAGTAAGATAAGTACAACCAGTTGTAGTCAGTGATGATGGGGCTTGTGTTTTGATAAGTGAAAGCTCAGTCTTTTATTAATCTCACGAACAGGCATTATTCATAAATGCAAGTTCTTATAATAATAATGATGATAATTACAGTTATAGTAAGACTATATTCAGGATGATAATTATGATTACTCAACATGGGAGTTTTTTCTGTGGTTCATTGGCTCCGACTCCAAAGTACCAGTTATTAAAACCAGGATACAGCACTACAGAAAGCTCAGTGGGGATGATTTTAGAGTGGGGTGCAAAAAGTAGCCAATTTTATCGCATCATTGCATGATTTCATACTGCTAACAAGATGATCACAAAGATCCTCTACACCTTTCGCTGCATGACACTTAGCCATTCGGCATTCCAGCGGGGCAAGTCATTATTATGAACAGATAAAGCAGCAGCAGGCTGAACTGGGAGAAGGACAGATGTACATGAAAAACTGAGATCACTCAAAAATTCCACAGCAGACAAAAAGTGTAGGCAAACATAGCAGAGCACATGGCAACAATAACAAAAGCGGGAGGGGAATCAGCTCAACAAGCAATGCTTAATTGAGCATTTAGACTAAGAAGTGAAGGGGTGAAAAGAGAGCGACCCTGTAAGAAAACAAAAGTATACAGTTGCGAGAGAAGACTGTGCGTGGGTGTGTGTGCGCAAGCGAATTCGTTTGCATCTGGAATATGTATTCGTGCAAAGAAAAACGGCTTTGTGCATGTGAGTGCGTCATCATGCATCGGACGGACAAGTGAATGCGTTTTGTTTGTTTTGTACATTTGAGTGAGATATATCCGCCGGGGAAATAGACATAATTGTGCGTATGTGGGGGGAAATATATGCACACGCACAAGAGGAAGTAGATATATTTAAGTGTGAGCATGTGGTCTGCATGCATTTTGATTATGTTGTCATATCCGTGTATATTTTGGAGTTTTCAACTTTATTCTTCCTCAGCAGAGCTGTAAATCTGTCATCCTTCCATTCATGTGTAGGGTCCATGATATGCCATTACGCCATTCATTGTTGGTTAAATCATAGCAAATACAATTAAATACAAATGGAAGAACTTAACTCTTCATTTCTCTCTTTTCTTTTATCTATCTATCTATCTATCTATCTATCTATCTATCTATCTATCTATCTATCTATCTATCTATCTATCTATCT
>JAOXYM010000021.1:18459407-18473246 GCA_028567055.1 Leptatherina wallacei
ACTAAATCTAAATAATTAAATTGATTTACTGCAAATTAAATTATTCACGGCGACATAAATGTATAAAGATATTATATTTAGCCCTCTGTTTAATCTTTAAATAACAGGTTGACAGTTGAATGATTTCTGATAATTAAACTGGTTGAGGTGTCTCGTTCCTGATAGACGTAATGTAATAAATGGGCGAGCAGCCCTGTAACAAGATGGCAGCTGCATTGGCAGGTTTCTCTAGTGGCCTGCAGCGTTGGATGTTTATGTCCATGTCTGTGTTTGTGATTGGTTAGGAGGAATTAACAACTGTAGTATCAAGCCCCATGATAGTTTCTAAAGATAAAGGATGAAAAATAGTTTTTTCTATCAAACTTTTTATCAACCCTCTTTTTTCTATTGCACACATGTCTATCGTTCGATATATATCGTTATTGAATTATCGGCCAGCCCTTCTTCAAAGTACCCTTAACTGTACTTGTGAGATTGACTTTTGACAACAACTCATGAAGTACATGTTGTTATGGTATTTTGTGATAAAGATGGAAAGTTGTAAAATTTTTCCAGTTGAGTAGACGAGAACTGCAGGTTTTTAAATAAACAAAGCAAAATGTTGGTCAAGGATAGGACATAAAAAGGCCAATTCACCTGATGATAGTCTTGGTCTCACTGAGGAAAAAATTTTTATGTCCAAACTGTCAGACCAGGAAACCTTTTTTTTCCCCTTGGCCTGTTGAGAAGACACATCAGTGTATCTCAGGGATGCAAGGCATTGTGGTTTATTGAATCTTCTCTCAGTGGAGATACTGTTATGTTCCCCTGCTTTTGCTCCATGTTGGATTATTTATGTCTAGTACTGACTGAAAACGGAACAATTGGTTTTAAATAGCTGAGAAACTTCCCTCAAACCTGCCAGATAATTTTGTACCTGCAGTGGAAATAGCTGGCTCTGACACAATGTTTTTGATATTTTAGCACTTTTTTGGAATATGGAAAATATACAACCAAACAATGAAATGGAGAAGTGCAAAGCACACTGCCAGTTGTCCGGGTGATTTAGGGAAGATTTTTCCTGTAACTTCATGGAGAATTATATGTTTAGGACTCTCTGAAGCTACACATGTGTCCTTGTTAGCCTAGGTCTCCTAAAAGTATCTACAGCTGTCTGAACAAAGCTGTGTTGTCTGTTATTCGTTTAGAGCTCTGATGTACTTGAAATTCAGCAATTTCAGTTTTAGGAGAGGAATTATTTTAAAAGTCCTTTCTGTTGTACATGTGCTACGCATTGGAATAGGAACCAAAACTGTATGGGTGGGATATGGGTTAAGGACTTTGAGTATGGGGGGGCAGAATGAGGGGATAGAGAGGAAGCGAGTTAGCCTCGGATGGGCGAGAGTGAAACCTGAGCATGATTGAGTTAGGGGAAAGGAGACAGGAGCCCTGAGGCTGCCAGTCAGATGTTGTGTGTGTATACATGGTGCTCTTGTCATGCTGCCCTGTTAGCATGAGGAGATTGTGATGGAGTTATCTGGCTTGGCCCTAAAAACGGCTTGTCATCTTGTGTATACACAAGGAGGTAGCGTTAGTCTGTGTGTATGCTTGTACGGTGCCAGCAACATTACTCACAGGCCTTTTGGGACACAAGCAAAGCCTTGCCTGGTTCCTTTCCCTTTCAGTGGAAATATACTCATTGCATCCTCTGAGTTCTCAGAAGATGAAGGTTATACAAACAGAGATGGAAATTAGGTCTTAGAGGGGTTAAACTATTACCTTTCTTGTGGGAGTCATCTTCACCTGCTTTTCAAATGGTCTGTGACATAGCTGGAAATGTGAATGAGTCAAACCTGCCACACGTAAAAACAAGCTATTTCATTGGTAAAGCTGAATTCAGCCAAAGTCATTTTTACTACCTTTGAAATGATATTCTTTAGGCTTTACACTAATTTGTTACCCTTCCCACCTTTTGCTCAGTGTGCAAGATGCTGTTTGAATTGAGGGGGGGAAAAAAGAAAAAAAATGTCCCAAACTGAACACAGTATGGAGCCCCTACTTCACACTGCAGCAGCACTAAGCAAAAGCAGATGTTATAAAGTTTACAGAAATCAGAACATTATTTTCCTGTTTCCATTGCATTCTTCTAAACACTTAGTGAACAAGCTTTGAAGTCACCCAAGAAATCTAGTCTGCGGGTGAAATGATAGGATCTCCTGGAGCAATGGAGCCTATTGTATGGGGGAGAGGAGGGAGGGGGGTCTGAGAGAGAGAGAGAGAGAGAGAGAGAGGAACAGAGGATAAGAAGGAGTCTCCAGGGGGAGGATGGTTTGATTAAAGGTGCTTCAAATATGTAGTTTCTACTTTGTTATAATTTAAGCTTCTGATCAGGACTTTTTTTGCACATCCTTTGCTTTCTATCAAACCTTTTTACAAGCTGAATATGATGTAAGTGGAAGATAAGTTGTGTTTATGCAGGTCTGCTGTGGGTCCGACCATAACATCAGATAAATCCAGAGTGTGTTAGATAGCCTCACCACAGGCAGTGTGCAGCACCGCCAGGAGCCTACATCGGACCACTGTAATGCATAGCCAATTTCATCGTAGACCTTCCAAATACATGAGTAATGTAACTGCGTGGCAGTCATGCCCATTTAATGCCTTTTATAGAGGTCCCTTATCATGCATCTGTCTTGCACCTATCCTGCATTACTACAGACTAAGCAAAAAGGTTGCAGACTGTTTTTTCCTTAAACCTTCTCAAATAACCGAACAGTCATGTTCTTGTTAATGCAAAACGTGTGTCGATCAAAGTGGTTGCTACATCATCCGCCCTCCCTCACACACACATACACACAAACAGATACAATTCTCTGCAATGGCAGAAGTAATGAAGCAGCAGTGCAGCAAGCTTTCAATAAAAAGTGTGACTTGTAAGATGGCTACATCTGCAGAGAATTAGAGTTCAAGCACGCTCTCACAGGTTAACTAACTCTTCATGTTACCTCGACTGACTGAGTCTCCTGAGAAGCAAATGAACTGCATTGAGTCCTGATACACAGCACAATGAAGAGCTTCATCATTTTAAAAAGCATTGGACTTCCGTGTCACCACCACTTGGTTTTGATTTAACTGTGCAAATCACCCTTGTTACCATGTATTATGAGCACAGAAGAATACAAATGCCTTGTCCCTCTCTAACATTTCAAGCCAATCTGCTTCCTCTCAGCCCTTGTTGTACTCTAATACAGTGTGGCATATGAATCATACACATAACGCATGTCTTCATCCGAACTTTACAGACAGGACCTCACAGGACAGCCACTTTAGCATTTCCTGCTCTCTCATCTTTAAGGCTTAGCATGCATTCCCTTTCTCTGTGCGTAATTCAATAGAGAGTTTGACAATCACGATTACAGTGAAGACAGAGTAGCCTGGCAGCTTTCCTAAGGTGATATGGGATTACAAAACTGTGCCCATTTATCCACCCATATGTGGTGGGTCCATGCATTGATGCATCGTGGTTGGGTTTGACCCAAAAGACCCCCTCCACTGCTAAACAAAGTGCCTGCAGAGAACTCTGAAAGATGGCCAGATTGGATTGCCACTGAAAACCCATGAGAACTTCTCTATGGGCTCTGAGCCTTAAGGATTTCTTTAAGTGTGTGAGTAGGGGTAAGGGATCTACCTCAGAGCCTGATGGGAAAGGAGAGGATGATGTATATGTATAAAGTAAACCTGCAGGTATTTCCGTCCAAGAGGCCTTTTTTTTTTCTCTTTGCCTTGTTTCTTCTCCACACGCTCCTCTGTTTTCATTGGCTGCACAGGCGATGATGCTGCAACGCTGGAAAACGGCTGGTGTGATTTTTACAGGAGGACAGGGAACATGGGTCATAAAACTTGCCTCCTCTATTTTCCACTGCCAAAAAAAAAAAAGGTGCCCCCTCCCCTTCACCTTCTCTGTCAAAGCACAAGACGTCTGTGGGAAGTCTGCAATGCATGAAGATGTACACTAGCACACACACATTCTGACGAGGAGGTCTTAATTTACACATGGGTGAATGCGCCTCCACACACCACAGGAAAACCCGCAGACGGGTGGGTTGTGACGTGACGTCATGATCTGAATGTTTTTCTGTGATTTTAGTCGTTTTGGTAATGTGATGGTCTGTGAGGGGAATCTTGAGGGACTTTATAACAACAAGCAGCCATCCTGGTCTGAGCTCTCCTGGGTGAGGGTAACCCTCGGCATTGCTGCCTCACCCAGCCAGACGGGGAGCCTGTCCACCTCTCTGCCCTCTAAAAGCCCTGCTTTTGCATGCATATTCAGATGATCTTTGGTCTCGTTACAGTGACTGGATGCTGGCACTATTGTGATAAACTTAACAATGAATAAAAAAGCTCATCTTTCCATTCCCTTTTGCAAATTTAAAAGGCATTTTTACATCTAGGGTAGTAAAAACCTTCAAAACTGTCTGTGTGAAGCTCAGTGGTAAACATTCCCATTGTCTTGACCTTACCCACAGGTCAAACTGACCAATGGGGATTTATCTATCTTCTTTTATGTGTGTGTGCATGTGCACGTCAAACTGCTGCAACAGGAAATCTCTTCCGCTGCATGCTGTTTTGGGGTGTGAAGGAGGGAAAAACATGGGGTGAAAGATGGCCCTGTAGGACCCGAGCCAAGCCATGAAAGTTTAAGTAAATACCGAAAGGGGGGAGATAACACTGGTGGTCTGGGGTCCCCCCCCTCCGCTCCTCAGCTGATGTTTTCCCTCTCTTCTGCCCTTGTTTGGACAACAGTGTGCAATGTGGTATGATGCCCCAGTGGCCCAGTCTTTAAGTTTGCTTTCCTGCAGAAAAAACTACTTTATTTTCACTATTTGCTGGAGTGAGTTATACCTAACTCCATACAGTCACAGGTGTCTTAAGTTTAGATAGATGCAGTAAGAGAGGTGTGGTGAGTCAGGAAAATATACAATAAAGTGCAATCTAGCTTCCATAGAGGTGTTCCAACCTAAACATTTTGTTATGTGCTACTTTAGCATGTCATGATTTTAGTCTTACAGAAGCTGAAGCTCATAAACGCTCTGTCACATGTATAAAAGAGAGTGATGGGTTTTATTTATTCATGTCAGTACATCATGTGATGTAAATCAAGCATAATTCTTTTTTTTTGTCTTGCTCCAAAAACAGTAATGTTCAGTGTTACGCTTTCCACTTTAGTGCTCATTTTCAACTTTTAAAACAGCTCATGCGTAGTAAACATCTGAAATTAGTTTCTGTTGAAGAATCTATTCACACCCCACATTCCAGCTGTAATGTCCAACATAATTAAAGACAGGCCAATTTGCTTCTAAAAATGTAAACACCCTGTTTTTGCTAAGTGTGTTTAGGCCCAGGGAGTTGTAGGCATCGCTGGGCCACTCATTAGTATACTCGGGATGTTGTTGTTGTTGACATCTTCACACATGTGTAACCGACTGTGTATGTCTCTGCGTAACGATGTCTGTCCAGACCCCAGAATCAGTGATTTATTACATTTCTCTGAGAGTTTCCTTTCTCATTTTTTTTTGCCTGACAGTAGTGAGATATTTCTGGATGTGGGTGTGTGTGTTGAGGTTGATCATCTTGATTGAAACTAATTGCAACAAGTCTTATCTTGACTCTATGATTGAATCATTCAGTAAGGATGGCTTTCCAGTATTCAAAGTGGTGAGAACTGTAAGAGATATAATAAAATATGTAAAAGCTTTTGTATTTTGGGGGTTTCCCAATTGATTTCAAATAGGATTCAATTCAAGCTACTTGCAATGAGTTGAAATGAAAAAAAGGCAATTAAATGAAAGGTTTCCCCTTTCTATTCAGAGAAAAGGACTGCCAGAAAACCTGTTTTCAGATAAGTCTAGGGTTATTAGTTCAGTAATAATCTAATTGATGCCTTCTGCAGCTGTAGAATCTGTTATAAAACCATCAATGAAAATAAACATTGGTTTGGACTGCATAAATGAACCCTTGTTTTTGTAACTCAGAAATCACTCGTCCACTGTCAAAATGTGCAAAATAGAAATGTTTTAGCAAAAAGAAATAATCAACAAATAACTTCCCCTAGTATCTTATATTGTAATTTGGTAGCATGGAAAGTGTAACATAGAAGCATGAAGGCTAACATGCTGCATTGAGTTACTTCTTGTGGAGATCTGCCTTTAAATAACACCATCTGTTAGTCCACTCAGCTGTTTTTAGGATCATTGTGGTAATTCAAAGACATTTCCATAGATGAAACTATTTTTGGCTTTGACAGTTACTTTGCATTTTGTTCACTGCAGCCACATGATTAAAATTCACCATCGGACTTGTGAAACGTTTCTCCCGTGTGGAAATTCTCTGTCGAGCAGGTGTGCATTCCTTGTTGAATCTTTCCCACCGTGATTAAATTGGCGTGTTTTCGATTACGCTGTGTTTTTTGGCTCCCCGCCGTTCAGAAGTTCTGTGTGTATTCATTTTGAACTCATTGCTGTTTCTCTTTTCATGCGCTGCTGGGCCGAGTATCTTAGCACGGAGCTCTGTGGCCTGAAACGGGCTACGTTCAAGGAGCCAAGCCTGGACTGCAGCTGCTCACTTGTGTTCAGTGTGATCTCAGGACACCTTGAATTCATAATGATAGGAACCTCTGATAGGATGAGCAAATTCACGGATCTGCTTTCAATTTAAAAAACAAGTTAGGGAAATGTTTTGGGATTTTATAAGTGGTATTGCAAAGTATCCAAAAATAACTACAGATAAACAGATAAGCTTTTGACTAAAATGCCAGATAAAAGCAGCTGTAGTGGCTTGTTGTGATTATATACTCTCGGTTCAGAAGTCATAGCTGTTTTTGCAGGCTTGGAAAAGCAATGGATAATATCAAAAACATTTCAGAGGAAAATATTCATGTTGTTTTTAGATTTCCCTTAAACCAGTTGAGTACTTTAACATTAGGTTTAGGCCTTTTAAAGGTCAGACCACCTTTCTGTTAGCAAACCAAAATCACTTTTGTCACAAATCAAAATCCTTTGACCCCCAAATCTGTCAGAATATAACATTTTAGCTCAAATTCCGACTAGAATTGGCCGTGGCAGCTGCACTGTCTATCCAGAAGTAACAAATCAGAGAGGAAGGGAATATGAACAGCCCTCCGTGCTGAACTCTACCCAATTTTAGGGTGTTCCCTGATGCAGCGAAGACCCTCGGTCTCTATAGCGGAGGCCCCGAAACCTCAGCTCTAAATCTGTTGGGTGGATGTAAGAAGAGACGAGCGGTAAAATAACAGAACGTGCACTTTGTTCACCCCCAGCTTGCAGTAAAAAGCTCAGAGAATTACAGAGTGAGAGACAGTTTAACTTTGGGTCATAAATATGTGTTTGGAACAATTTTGCTTTTTCCTTTCCTCCACGCTTCTCCCGTGACGTCTCTGTTACTGTGCTACACGGAGGCTTCAGCGCATCAGCGTGACTGCAGGAGTTAGTTGTGGAATTTCATTTTTGATGATGCATAAGTTTGATGCAAAGTATTTTTCTCAAGGGCTCTTTTTGTCCCTCTTTGAATTTTAGCAAGGCAATTTATATGGGGAAGCCAAATTGCACCCTGGCTGAGGTTAAGTTTTAGGGACAGGTTGGATAAAACCAAGATTTCTGTGACTTAGCTGTTTAACTTTCTTCTCCTTTAAGGAAAAGAAAATGTGGCAGATACAAACATCAAGTATGTGCCGATGAAGCAGAGAAGGAATTATCAAAAGTACAAATTATGAGGTTTAATTCTCTTGTAATCATGTAATTTCACAGTATTTTCTTCCACTGCAGTGATTTAATGTCCAACTGGAAAATAGGCCCTAGTAAATTTTTTAGCTTTTCAATATTCCCATAATGTAAGACTTGAGGTGCACATATACTCTCTGATGTCTTTTTCTCATGTTTACAGTCATCTTTTCCCTTCAGGAAGTTTCTTTCTTTTTGCCCTTCACTCTTAGATACACACCTAAGCAAACTATGTGTGTGTGTGTGTGTTTGAGAGGAAGAGCTCTCCCTCCTTCCTTGTTTCCAGCTTGTGGGAGAGTCCCTACCCAAACCGCAGCAGGGTAATAATCACTTAACCCAAATCAGTCGCAATCAGGACTAGCCGGGCTGCAGCTGGGAGGCACCCAACCCATGGGGACGAGCGTTGGCAGTGGGTGGGTGGATGGCTGAGTAAGGCGGGGGTTGGAAGAGGAAGGTTAGTTGGGATTACGATGCGGACACTGATGACCAGAAGGTAGATCAAGAGCACCAGCCTTTGTTGTGTCCTCCTCATCCTCATCTGGCTCCAACAGGGAGAATTAATGGAGGGTAGTTGGGGAAATCAGAGATGAGATTCCCCCCTACAGAGTGAAGGTTAAATGCTGCTCCTGTCTGTGGGTTTTGTCTACATGTGATTGTTTCGTTAGTGCTCCACAGGCCCCTGCTGAGTCACTGAATCTGATCCTGTGTGATCCAGTGATTGTGTTTGGAGCTATTTTTTCCGATGTTTGTGTTGTGATGTAGGTCCCGTCACAGCTGCAGGACCCACAGGATGACACTTGAGCAGGCACTGTCATCAGTATACTCCCATACATAGAAGTGTATTGGCCCTGTCAGAGCTGTGCGTCTTTTGGGGACACAAGAAGCCTAGACATGCAGACACACACACACATATACTGTATATAGAGGGTTGGGTGGAAATATGACAGAGCTTGAAATCTAGGAGATTTATTGCACTCCCCTCCTGCCAAAGCGTCTCAAAGCTGTGTCTGTTTTCTCGTATTCCTGCTCCTCTGAGCTTATCTCTTCGTGGCTCACTCCTCAGTGACTCAGGCCTTCCTCTAATCAAACAGATTGAAGTAACACTGTATTCCATAGATGAATATGATCTGTGTATGGATGAGTGTGTTTGTGACTCTGTGTGTCAGTAACCCACCTTGTAGCATATGCCATTCATTTAGAGGAGAAGACAAACAGACTGATGAAAACGACTCCGACCACAAGAACATTTCTGTCTGGATTTGTCTCTTTGCTCCAGACATCTTCTTTCCTTTTTTTTTTCTGGGAGTTGCAAGAGTAGCAAACAGGCACTTTCACTCCTTTGTATACGCAGACATCTACTACTTTTTAAACATAAATTTGTGCGGCACATGGACCGAATTTCAAACTCCAGCTACATCACACAATTGAATTTTGCTTTGTCTAAACACACTCTTAGTGAAGACTGAGATGTAAGAGGGGATTAGCGATGCATCTGTGTTTGATTTTTGTAGGTTTGACATGTGCAAGCTTAAAGAAAAAAAAGATCATAATGCAATTTTGAGGCACATATTAGTGACTTTCCAGGACTATTTGTTGCTGTTGATGCTTTTATTTTTTTGTACATGACAGACTATGCAGGGTGGCCTGGTTGCTATAGAGAAAATATTTCTATTTTAAAAAGCACTTTCACTAAAACTTAGACTATTGCAGAGTTTCCTTTATCTTGATGCCCAGTGCAATTGTTGACTAATTCTTTTTAAAACTATATTATCCAAACCAAATGATCATTTGGTGACTTGGCGATTAGAAACGGAGCAAAAGCCAGTTGTCTTGAACACAATGGGAAGCCTCAGGGTCAGGTTTCCTATATGTAGATGAGGCATAAAGATAAAGTACTTTCTTCACGTCCTACCTGAATTCTTTTTATGACAGAGTGAGGTAGGTGGACAGTTTTGGAGGAGGGTTAAGAAGGGTGGGTGACAAGGTGGCGAGGTGGAGCAGCCCACAGATAAGCTAGATGGACACCTGCCCCCCCTGGAGCAAGTGACCCAGAACACTCCGCTTCAAATCACTCCTCACACATCAGCAGGTTGTATACACACCAGCCTAAAGACATGCAGACACATTGAGTAACTTCCATGCGCACATGTTTATGTCAGACTTCCTGAGCTATTTTCAGACATTTAACATTAAATATATTTTCAAAAAAATTTGCAATATGAGCAGCAAAAGGATCAATAGCACAAATATAGAAATCTTTAATGCACGATGTCCTGAAATTTTGAGACAAACTGTTCAAAATGTGAAAAATATTTCCTTTAAAATGAAAAATGACTAAATGTTTTGGTTTTCCCTGGAGCTCAAATGTAGCACTTCTAGCTAATAACATGCATATCATTGTTTTCAAAACTGAGAGGCAATTTCCTTTTTTTTTTTTTTTTTTTTCTTCTTCTTCACTTCTCAGTTTAGGCTTTGATAAGATAATGGGAGCAGTTGCACAGTGAGTGTATTCTGAAGCACCTGACCCTTAAAGAGGTGCTGAGTGTAGAGCCTGGGCTGGGCTGCTGAGACGTGCTCACGCTCTGTTGACTTAAGCATTCAGACTGAGCCATCAATCATCCAAGTGTGACGGGTCTACTGCTGAACCCCGGAGTAACTTTTTTATCTGCCAGAAAAAGCCTGCTTGCTCAGAGTGTGCATGTAACAACCAGTCCTGATGTGAAAGAGGTAAAGTCACCTTGTTGTTTTTGTTATCCCCTCCTGTCTCCCTGCCTGGCAAAATTCAGGTTTTCTCACAAGCGCGCACACACACACACACCACCTCTTTCAATCTCATTTCTCCCAAAAGACTGGGAATTGGTCTTAAATCCTTCCTTCCTACTTTTTCAAAACCACTGAAGCATTTGGAAAAGGTTCTTTGCAATTATATTTAATCATATGCGGCTGTCCCAATCAAGGCCAACTCTGGTGATCACATTTGCATGGGTTTCAGGTTTTACCCTTTATGTCAGTGCTGTACCCTTGCAGGCTGCAGGGAAAACGACCACCTGGACGATCTGCAAACTGATTCTCTTTGCTTCTCTTTGCTCCTCTTCTGCTGCTAAGCTCACACTGCTTACAGGGTTTTGGTCTTTTTTTTTCAGCTTTGAAGAAGCAGAATAACAGATACCAAGTTTCAATGAAACAGTGAAAATGGTGAAATTTAAATGTGCATATATGCATGTGTGTAAAGTGTTTCAGCAGAATTCCCAGATGCTCTGCCCCGCTAAGTCCAGCTGACCAGCCCACCCAGCCTGTGAGAGAGGTGGGCCTCCATTTTTCTTCTCTCTGCGGACCGCAGAGGTCAGTGCGACTGTGTGAGCATAGCAGGCCGTCATATGTTTGCCTGCCTATTTTTGTGTATTTTTAAGGCTGCAAAGCATGTGTATACATGTACATATGCTTATGAGTGTCACAGGAAAGCTGCTTCTCGTGCCCCTGTCATTTTCCCAGGTGAAAGGCGGCATTATAACGGATTTCCATGACCTCAAGCTGGGGCTTTCACTCCTTTCATAGACTCTGTATATGTGTGTGTATACATAGTTCATAACTGATATAAATTTATATATACGTATGTATGTGTTTGTGTGCGTGTGTTATAACTGCTTTCCATGACCTCCAGCCAGGACCCTCCTCTGCGGCTTGCCTCGCAGTGCTTGTTTAGACAACAGCGGTGCACATGTTGGCTGAAATATGGCTGCTGTGCTCGGGTGAATTAAGCTACGGCATGTGTGCTTAAACCCAGACGGCTTGCTGATTTATCCATATATTTAAATGATTGATTTAAGAGTCATCCAGCCAACACTTGTTGAAGCTGCGGATAGAGGCGGGCTTCAGGAGATGAGAGAGAAGAAGGACAGAATTCAAATCAGAAAATACACAGCCCCTCTCACACAGGTAGTGATATTTATGCCATCCATCGTGCGGCTGAGGGACATGATTCATAGAGCTGAAATGAATTATTCAGAAGTAAAGCTTTACTTTGCACAAGATGGATACTTTTAATGATGTACTGATTGCTTTTTAACATACTCCATTTTCAAATGAGCTATAAAATTTTGTTTATTATGGTTGAGAACATGACATAGGCCATCTATTTTAATGTCAGTAGAGTCTGGAGGAAAACGTATGAAAACACGTCCTCCCATTTGCGGTGATATGTGTGTGTGTATGTATTTGAGGGCGCATGTGCCAGTGTGTTTTATTACCTGTCTCATTATTAAATGTGTTGGAGGCCAGCTAAGCTGGGACAAAACATTCCAGCTCCTTTAATGTCTCCCTCTCGTCTCCCCCGTCCCCCTCGCTCCTCTCTTTGATAATACTTTTCCTTATGAGCCCATAAAACCAGACGCTTTCTGAGAGAACCACCTTTTTCCTCTACACTGCAGAAAATTAGCATCTTAATGCAGTTTTAAATAAAAAAAAAGGTTGAATCAGAATTGAATTTTTCTCTACATTAACACTCAGAAAAATTGTCTGATTATGAACTTAATGTGTTCTGTCTGCACTTCTTACAGTATGTGCAATTTAACCCTATTTAAAAACATCTCTCCCCGAACAGTTCAAGAATCCGTTCCCTTGACTGAAAAGAAAAATGCTCCTGCTAATTTCCCCTGTGCCTTTTTTCCACTCATTTGTTTTACTGCATTTACTTTATTTCAATATTCCTGTTACTCTCATCCATTCCACTCCCTCCTTTCTCCCCTCTTTCCATCCCGCTCCCCTCTCTTCGGCTCTCAGTTTCTCTCTACAGGGTCGAGTTAGGCATAAGCGAATAATTAGGTAATTGCCCCCTTGATTGAGCTCAATAGGAAACATTTCAATTAGGCTAAAACTGCGCAAGGAGGAAGTAGGCTCTTACAAAGGGAAACATTCCTTGTCATGCAACTGTCAGCCCCCGAGCCCACACCACGAGCCAGGATTAACTGGATACTAGAGGAGGAAACGCTGGGGAAGACGGAGGTTGTGCTGAAAAGCCAGGGGGAAAAAACGTCAGGGAATTGGGAATGGAGGGGGCCAGCCGGGAAGCCGGGAGAAAGAAAGTTAAGGGAACCGAGGGTGGGGCCTTTAAAGCGGTAGATGGGGGCCGAAGAGACAGCAAGAAATGATTGCCGCAATTACGGCTATATTTAAACACGCCTTCGCTCTGATATGATTTTCCTGGTGATCCCTTGTCCAGATAAGAGGGAGACCTTTCTGCCTGCCCAGCCGCCTGTAACAAATTACAACCTCCCAGCCATGGAAGAGACACAGTTCCTGAGTGAGAGGAGGGGGGAGAAAAAAGAAAGGAGTGCAGAGAGAGTGAGATTGAGAGGGCT
Organism: Leptatherina wallacei; assembly: GCA_028567055.1. NCBI lineage: Eukaryota > Metazoa > Chordata > Actinopteri > Atheriniformes > Atherinidae > Leptatherina > Leptatherina wallacei. The sequence goes on from JAOXYM010000021.1 coordinate 18,472,540, forward strand.
TGGTAAATGGAAAGCAGAGATATCCATTTAAAAAGTAATATAAAACAGTGCTGGTAAAGATTGGCAAGTGTCTGCTCTTTGTACATTTTAAGTCTCTATTTGATTAAAAAACAAACTAATTAACAACAACAAAAATCACATCCTCACACACATAACTGATTTTTCCTTACGTTTACAAGACAGTGTCTGTGTAAATGTGTGCAGCTCACATGCCCGTCTGTCATCACATTCACCTTTGCAGCCCTCATACATGGGCCATGAAATTGAGGAGCTGGGCGCTGACCTCTAATAGAATACGGGTGCCTGTAGGTGTTTTATGTAGGTGTTAATGGATAGTGTGTGAACGTCTGTGTGGACAGGTGTTAGCATGCAGAGGCGGAGAAACCAGTGCCTCTCTCTGTCAGCAAGAGCACAACTGTCTGTGTAAAAGTGTGTGATGTGTAACGCAGAGTGCGTGTGCACGCTCTAATCTGTGCATGTTTGAATCAGTGTTGATTTATGTCTACATTTATGTGGGTTTTTTTTTTTGTTTTTGTTTTTTTTTACCTCCCAGTTTATTTAAAAAATTGTTGTCTGTTTGTGTAACTGTCTAGTATATCGGAATTTATATGTTCAGATTTGTGTGTGAGTGAGTGTTTGTGTGTGTGTGTGTGTGTGTGTGTGTGTGTGTGTGTGTGTGTGTGTGTGTGTGTGTGTGTGTGTGTGTG
>JAOXYM010000021.1:18501428-18543727 GCA_028567055.1 Leptatherina wallacei
ATTTTCTGATTTGTACTTGTATTTACTGATTTGTACTTGTATTTTCTGATCAGCAGAATTAATAAGTTACAAACTTGAAGATACAAGTCACAAAACATATGTCCCTGTTCTAGTTCCATACCAAACAAAGCTTCTATATTTGTGAATCTCTGTTGGTTTTATTTCTTGTGTTTGTTTTGCACCACACCTGTGTTTTGTTAGTTGATTGCTCCTCACTTGGCTTCCATTAGTTGATTACCCCTCCTTGTGTATCAAGGCTGTCACTTTACCAAAAATAAACTTTGAACGAGTTTGGAATTACACAGTTCTTTACATGGATTTAGATGTACCCCTCACCTACCACCCCCACCACAAAAATACTATGTTGTGGCCAACATTTTTTCACAGGGTTTTGTTTATTTTTCAGCACACTGTTAACCATCAACATCTTGTTTGTTTTCTGAAAGTTGAATTAGCTTATTGACACATTTATAGGACATTTTATTTGGATTAAATATTTTCCTCATAATGTCTCATCTTTTAGTTTAATCTTTATGTTTCCCCTTGTGGCATCATGCAGCTGCACTATATCAGCTGAGACTATAATGCCTTTGATTTTGATTCCAGTTCACATATCTTTACACGTGAATTGAGCTATGAAATGAATGGGCCCATATTTGGAAGGAGAACTAGACAAGAAAAAAATGATTTGGAAAAAAAATTTGTGTTTGGTGGATAATTTCTTTGTTGTAACAATGCTTCTTGGTAATAAATCTTATATTGTTGGAAATGCGGTTTATTTCCCTTTTTAAACGGTGCCACATTTGTAAGGGAAATGTATTTGTGGGATGAATACCAGAGTTGAGTATGTGGGCTGCACCCATGAAAAACTTAGCTAATCTTCTCTGCCAATGCTTAACAGCTCATTATGCTATTGATTCTTATTTGGTGTTATTTGTTTAATTTGATCATTGAAGTCTGGATAAAAACACTTTAACTACTGGCAGTGTAGCAGTTAGCAATTAAAAGGGCCCTCACGTGAAAGAGCCATACACAGCCACAACACCTCTTCCTTATTCTTTGCTCATCTTGATGTCTTTCTACAATGAGATTATTTTGAGTGATGACAAACCTTGTTTTTCCAGTGAGAGAAATGCCACCCCACACCATCACACTGCCTCCACCAAACGCTGTTACACAATCAGTGCAGCTATCAGCATAGCATTCTCTGTATCCTCTCCGCACTTGGACCCTGTCATCCCAACTGACTGCTCAAAGATGCTGCTAATCAGGCACCTAATTGTCAGCACCTGTGGTACCAGAAGTTTAACACAAGATTTGGTAGAATTGGCAAGTTTTATTTCAAACTCCAAGTGATGTTATTGCCTAAACCCAACCAGGAAGTAACAAAGTTTAATCCTAAAGGCCATTACACACCATGACCGATACGAATAAACGACATGAAAATGCAAATGTATTTGGCAACCCGCAATGGCTGGCTCCTATTGGCTGGTAGATGTAAACCTAACGCCATTGTCGAACCTATCAAAATTTATATTTTCAGGCCAAACATAATTTTTTAAGGAAATGCTGTACTTTCATTCTGCACCCCTCTAAACGCCTCATGGAGGTTTTTTTTCTTTTTTAAATATAGCTTTTAATAAAAATGTTCCATATTCAACCTTTTAAAGGAAAGACCAGAGATTAATGTTAACTCCAATATGAAGGCACATCATGAATGGTTTCTCTTTTAGGGGCAGTACTTTTACTAATTGCTGTCATGGTTTTTAAGGGTATATGAGCATACTGTTCTGACATGAAGACTTATTGCTGACTGAATGATTGCTGTGACGAAGTAAAGGTGTCTGTTGAAGTTGATTGTGCAAAATAGCAGGCAGTCAGATGAAGATGTTGTACGAATTGGGCAAACAGCCTTATCTTTGTTACTTTACCATTTATTGCTTAAAATGAATAATTCTTCCAAACACTGCTTCTCAGATGCATTGTTTGTTTTTGGTTGTTCTCTTAGAATGACTGAAATACTTGTTTCTTTCATTTTCATTGCAAGTATAACATAATTTACTTTCTTCAAAAGGGTTAACAGGATAAGCATTAGGACCATCTGATATTAAATTTCATCCCGGTGGATCGCAAGGCAAAACAGAATATACATTAAATTAAACAGAATGTAAATTTGATTTAAAATTTTAAATCCAAACAAAAAAGATTCAAGCCTACTGTTTCTTATTTTTCTTAATGTAAATTTACTTTCTGCCAGATCATCTTCACCTTTGCTCTCCCTCACTCAAGCCTTCGTGGCATTTTTCTTTCTGTACTGTGTTTTGTGTTTGATCCTTTCTTGTACCTGGATCTGGCTTTTTTTAAATGCCTGTCCACATGACCATTTTTCCTTTTTTTTCCCTCTGGCTTGCCTGTTTTGTTTTCCACATTGGTTTCCGCTCTATTTTAAAATGAATCTGGTGGTAAACATATGTTTTACTTTAATCTGTCTGTGTCCGCTGTCACATTATGATCTAACTGGCATTAACTCAGCGGGAACCTGTTCCTGCAGACGGGACTTTGAAGAGCTGAACTCTGCTTTAAGAGACGTTGTTGCGTGCATGAATGGCTGTATGAAGCGGCAATGGAAAACAAACATTTCTAACAAAATATTAAAAGTAACTTAGCCAAAAGTTACTTTAAAAAATATGTATTATGGTACCAGATTGGCCACCTGCCACATTTATACTGTGGACATATTTTGTGGGGTTTTCTGTGTTCTAGGAGAAAGCAATGTCACGGTCACATGATGTAAGCACAGGCCAGTAAAAAAAGAAATACTATAGCAATGTCCCAATTAAGCAAATTCTATTGTGCAACTAATATAATTTGTCCTGTGGACGAACATAGTATATGTATTTTGTTATGAGACTGAGTTCTTGATTGCCCTTCTAGTTTTTCTTGTCACCCATACATTACCCCAATAACTGGATCTGTGAAGTAGGATCTGAATAGGCTCTAGTGACGTTTGCCTTAACTGCCATTATGTTTTATTCACTTTCTGATTCAAGTAAGAAGAAAATAAAAAGACTGAAAATAGACAAACACTAAAACAGAAGTGGTAGCTTAATTTATCCACCTTTCTATCCATGTCTGGTTGAATCATGGGTTCTGAATTACTGATTAATCTTTACATAACAATATTCCATGTGCTGATCAAAACGAGCATCACCAGACACTCAAATTACCAAATTACAAATGTTCAATAAAAGCACAATAGATACATTACATGACTATAATAAAACCCCCAGTCATTTGTTTATAGTGTGATGCTCATTGGCACCTTCAACAAAATGCTGAACCAGAACTTCAAGACGAGTCACTGCAGTGTAGTAATAGTGCCTCTCGGGTTTCTCTCTGGAAGCATGCAGGGTAGTTGTCTTCTGTCTGGAGCGCACTGTGTTATAGCCAGTGGTAGCCTGCTGTCAGGGGAGTCTCCAAAGTCCTGCAGCATTTCCTCACATCAAAGTGGCAGCAACTATCCCTGCCCTGCATCAGCATCTGACCAGGTCACATCACCTATACCTCATCCTGGGATCATCTGTCATGAGCATTTGTGTTTCTCTGTTTTGTTGATGCATTTATTTGTATGTTTTTTTGTTTGTTTGTTTTTGTTTGTTTGTTTTTTGTTGAATTTGGGCAAATAGTCTTTTTTGTAACTGCAAAGGAAAAGTTTATAAGAAAAACTTGATGCCCTTTTGCAGAACTTCAGAATGATATTTTATTGTTTTCGCTTTAGTTGTAATGCCCTAATCAAAAGTACTTTTTAAACATTTGCACCATAATTTAAGTTAACAGCATTTGGCAGAGGCTAAAACACTAGATTAATCACCCTAGAAATCTGTTATGCAACCACTTACTGGAAATGTTGGTAAGACTGCTCATTTTTTCCACCTATCTGACCCACATCTGCATTAATGGCTTTGCAAATTTGCTAAAGTCCTTTTTAACACATATTCTGATGTGTCAGTCAACCAGTTTCTAATGCTCAAAACATCTGAGTCACAGTAATAGATTGGCTCTGCCCAGTCTTTCCTCGTGCTGTTTTATGCAGCTCTTTTCCTGCTCTTCTCCAGTAACACAGCCCGATCGCAGGTCACAGAGGTCATAGTATATGAGCAGACATCTGGACCAGCAAACTGGTCCCAACATCACCGTATAGGGAATCGAAGGAATCATTTTTATCGGCGTGAGAAAGAATCCAAAAAGACAGGGGGATGTCGCAGCCCCTTTAACAGCTAGAGCAACTTTGTCTTCTCTGTTCACACCACAATCTGTGCTCCATAGCCTTGGTTTTACCACATTAGCTAGGTGAGGGTGAAATCCAACCTGGCCTGGTCCATACCAAGCTCTGACAGCCTGCCGTGTCACAAGCGCCAAAGGTTTATCACTTCCCCTCTGCTCCCATCTTGAATTTTTTTTCCCCCTATACCTCACTCCAGAGGCCTAACTTTATTGGTCTTCTCTTGTCATACTTAAACAATTTTTTTATATAATACTTTTCCTGTGGATTGAATTTATTTATATTTGCCATCTTTTGCTCATTTTTTAATGAAAGCCAGTGTAAATCAAGAACAAATGTCACACCCATTGTTTATATATATATATATATATATATATATATATATATATATATATTATTATTATTATTTTTATTTTTCTTAATACACTTTTACTCAGTGAAAGTCAGGCAGTACTGTGGTCTACAATAGTGAGCTATAAAAACAAGCCACCAATGAATCCAGAGAGAATTCTTTGGTTACATTCTTTACCCTAAAGCAAGATCGAATGGCTACAGTCACGATTGGTGGATTTTTGCCATGTTGGATCATTTAGGCCGGAAAAGTGGTCTTAACCTCATGTACCAATGCAATGGACTTTTACCATCTTTATGATCCTGCTCATTAAAATTAACTGTCTGGTTGTAAAAGATAGATTTCCCCTTTATGTTTCCGTCTGGATTGTCTTGTGCACTTCAGATCTAACATGAGATATTGCTCTACTTTCTTTCCTTCCTCGGTGATTCAGTGCCTCTCTTTCTTCAGTTATCTCTCTGTTGTCAATTGTCAATTTTCTGACATTCCAAGAGGGTAGGAAGGAGTAGGAAAAGGCTTCAGCGGAGCACCCTGTCCAAATAAACACTAACACTTATAAATCGTAACATTCATATTAGACTTAAATAGATAACTTAATCTGATCTGGTAAACAGTTCATCACTTATGTAGTTTTTTTTTATGTATTTATATATGTGTATTGTAATAAACATGATTTCATATCAGTTCTCTAAGGCTCTAAACTTTACATAGAGCAAGTTGTCAAAATTGCCTTCCTGTAAATGTCGCTGAGGGAATATTCTTCATTTAATGGGCAATATTTTTAAGAGATCTCCTAAAAAGCATGACCTGCCTTTTAAAAAGTTGGCCCATCAAGCCTATGCCTTTTGATCAACCTAACAACCGCCCTAACCTTTCCCATAGACATTTTTTTAAACAAGATCATTAATGAGCCTCACCTCAACATCTCAGCTTTTCTGGGGTGACAGCCCGTCTTGTCGGTGGCTGGTTCGAGCCCATTACTGCCAGAGTCTGGGAGCAGACCTTGCCACAGAAGGCCCTCAAACACTCCACTGCTATCCATAAAAATACAAAGACCGGGGCTCTAGCCTGCCAATCTGCCCTAATTTACTTTTTTGACTTCTTTGTGGATGCCTAGCATTTGTACTTTTATAGGCATTGAAGGTCAGATGGACGAGGTCTTTAGGATTATTTACCCCAGAGTGCTTGTCTCGTTCGCAAAAGGACCAACCTGCCCTCGCCTTCACCCTCACCTGGGCAGCTCTGGGCCTGTAAAGCTCAAATACTGGGAGAGTAGGATGTGGGTGAGGTGGAAAAGTGGAAGACGGGGGTGAGTCTTGATGAACTTGCAGATCTCATCACTTCTAAGCGTACTGTATCTCCATTTGCTTTCACTGATGATTGAAGAAGATGCTCCAAGCTTTGCATTTTAAAGAAGCCCCGGGGCTTTCTTTGGGTCATCTGTCTGTAGAGTTTTATGATCTGCCTGGCAGAGTCCAAGGCCAAGTGAATCTGCCAGAGCCATATAGAGGATAGCTCTTGTTCCTCCTCGCCCAACCAGTATATTTTCTTACTCGCTGAGGTCTTATTAACCGAAACTAGAGCTTTTTGTGTGTACAAATCCCACAAAGAGGACATTCAGTCTGAATTGACTGAAGCTTTGAGTCTTATTTTCCACAGTTTGTTGCTGTGAAAAGCAACATTAGCAGCTTCCTAGCCAGGGGCCTGACAGTTCCCCTGCTGCCACAAGTTCTTCTAGTCCTCCCCATTATCTCTTACTCCCTGGGCCTTTCTGTTTGGTCCTCGGTTTTTATGGCAGGGTAGAAGAGGGCCATGAGGAAATGAGTTGACCCCAGGGTCATGAGTGGAGTCAGGGGGCTGGAACCGGACCACGGCCCTGCCAACCCCACTTTCTCAGGGCCGGTTCGGGTCGAAGCAGGAATAGCAAAGGAGCCACAGGGAGATTGGTAACAGGGTGCCTTCCATCCTTGACCCCACCATCGTATGACTTTAATTAAGCCAGATTTGAATTTGTTTACAAGCCCCAGCAGTCTTAAATCTTCTGGGTCTTCGCCCTCCCTCCCATACCCCTTCCTCCACCATCCATTCAAACCTTGAGTCTTTCTTTTCTTCTTCTCTTTAATATGGTGTCAGACATCTATTTATTATGCTGTTTTAACTGGTTTTCAGGAACGGGTTACAAGCTATTTGGGAATCCACCAAATAGGATTTGAGGGACACCCCTCTAAGATGTTAATCTGTTAGCGATATGAAAGGCCGCTCACCCCACTAAACTCCCCCTCCACTGAAACCTGGGGTCTCTTTATGGTCCCATCAGGCACCCGCATGGACGACTTACTGCTGACCTTGTGACCTGGCAGTTGAAGCCATATGAGGGGGAAATCTTTCTCTTGTCCCATTACCTTTTACACTCTTATGTTTTTTATTCCCTCAGACAAGCTGACATCCTTTTTTGTTTACAGAAAAATTATCAAAGTTCTAGGCTATTATACATCACTTAGTTTCTATTTCCTTGTTTTATCAGTCAGTAAATTAATCCTGTAACTATTTTTTCTTCTCTCTTTTTCATCAAATAAATTTTCTTCATTCTTTTTCATTTGTGATTGACTGAAAATCCAAGTCAAAGCCACAAAATGATTTCTTATCATATTGATACCTGAAAGTCTTTACCCCTGACAGGCATGATGTCTGATTTTTTTTTTTTTTTTTACCCCTAACTTGTCTCTCATGTAAAAGATTTACACACATCTCACCAGCCTTTATTAGGAAGGTACCTGCATGTTTGCCATACAACAAAAACTCCCTCGACTAGCCCCATCACATTAAAAATTTACACGTAACAGAAGAGCTGTTACAATTGGCTTACTGGCATGTTAGTTGCCGAGAAGCTTGCTGCACAAGGCCCGGTCCTGTGGTGTTGGGTGGCTAATTGGATCGGTTGGGTTAAATAAATGTTTGAGTTCTCCCCTGTGCTAAGGGGGGACCTTGTGTTAGGAGCCTCTCATCTTTGCAGAGGAAGAAAAAAGAAGGAGATGAAAGGGAGGGAGGAAGAAAATAAAGAGGGAAATGGGCTCATTAATGATAACATCGAATTTGTTCAGAGTATATTTTACACACATGTCAAAGTGCTTTGAAGAAACAAAAACATGCCAATGGTGGAAGCCAAGAGAAGGGTAAAAACAGCTGATCAAAATACTTGAAGTTTTCATAAAAACTTTGTTGTTGCAGGTTCCAAATCCAGAGGGGAGCTACTGATCCCACAAGCTACAAGAGCCTGGGGGATTGCTTCCGGACAATTTTCCGCAATGAAGGGTAGGTTGTGCACAGACACTTTTCCCAATTACAAGACACAGAAAAAAAAATTGGAAATTATGCATACAGTTTCTGAAAAGCATCATTGAAGTCAGCCAGACGTTTTACTGTTTTAGGAATGCTTCCAGGAGATGACGTAGTGTTAATGTGACTTTAATTACCAGTAAAAACTAATGTATATTTAGAATACTTTTTATTTTTCCTGAAAAGGACTATTTGAGGAAGCTTTGCTTTAGAAATTCTGCTCTATCTGTCAGCCTACAAGATCCTGCAGTAAATTCAATTAGAATATCTTCTTATTCACTGTAACACATGCTGCTCTTCTCACACTGGAGAAGAACAGACTAACTAAAGACAGTCATCCTGCCGTGCTCCCTCCTTCTCCTCCACTGCATGCCTTGTGACAGGCCTGTGAGACAGTGCAGGTGTAGGAGAAAGTGGTTGCCACTTGCTCTGTTTACGGCGAGCCGACAGCTTTACTACGGATATAAAGTTGATCTGCTGTGAGGTGTGAGCGAGCGCGGTGAGAGGGCGGTTAGTGACAGTTTGAAATCCTCAGTTAGCTGGAAATCATCAGACACGGGTATCCTGCTCCACTAGCCATGCCCTCTTCCCCTCAGACACACTGTCAGTGAAACAGTTAACACTTTGTGCTCACAAGTTCTTTGGGTGTGTCATTTGAGTAAGTTGGCTTGTATGAATTTCCAGAGAACACCAACACAATGAAATGTTTGACAAATACGTTTGTAGCATCAACCTAAACTTGGAGATCCAGTTAACTGTGAGTTCATATAACAAAACACTGGTACATGTCAAACTCCCCAAAGACAGAAGATCCACTTTCTTGCCAGCCAATTATCATTTACAGTATATTTTTGCTGAGTCTATAATCACTCCTCAGTAGCACATTGCGGAATACCTCCAGGCCAAACCACTTAGTTATAATTTATACAAATAGTGTTAGGCCCCACTGTTGTAGAATTATTATTAAAAATAAACATTTCCAGCCAGCTTATGGCAGCACTCAGCTAACACCAGGCCTCAGTCTCTCTTTGAGGCGATGAGGGAGGAAACCTGAGCTTTCAACTTGAGCTGTGGTTAACCTGGAGAAATTGTGGAAAAGTGGACAAAATAACTAAACCCTAAGTATTTACATGTTTAAAACAAGAATATACATTTGAGCACTTGTGCCTGAGATGTTAAGGCATTTGTAAAATATGAATTTTATAAAATCTACCATGAAATCACATGGCTGTGCTAATGACTGTGTGACAGCGTGAACTACACTCACCAACACTCGGTTGTGTATTGCCTTACAGACCACACTTTTTTTTCTGTTCCACGCGGGTGCAGCAGCACGAGCATGTGTTAAGCGTTTCCGTCTGGAGTCAAACATAAAGACCCTTTTCTCAAGCATTCTGTACCAATGTGGTACCCAGCAACTGGGTCGGGAACCAAAGCCCAACCACAGAAGCATCGAAAGGACCCATGCGTTACAAGAGAAGGTTGGAAACTCTACAGATCGAGGATTAATGACTGGATCTAATATTTAAGGATTGGGGGATGTGGGTTTGACTCCAGCTGGGACCACCCATGCAAAAAATATATACATCCATGAAAAAGCAAGGAAGTGCAGATAAGCGTGTCCTCCAGATTACATATGTTGCTACAGGGAAGCAGGCATGGCATGTATGGAGCAGCATCTGGTCAAAGGAGCAATTCGTCATGTTGGAAAACACACGTCTTATTTTTTCCCCACCTTGTGTATTCTTTAGTGTTCTTTTTTTTTTTTTTACCTTTTTTAAAAAAGAATGGGACAGACGGATTTGGATGTGAGTTTTACAAGGAGTTTAGTGGTATTCTTTTAGGCCCTCTGCTGTCCATGCTCAATCATTCATTTAAAAATGGGATCCTTCCTCAATCTCCCTTGAGATTGAGGAAGTCTCCCATCTCCCTTATCCTTAAAAAAGGAAAAAACACAGCCTTGGAAGATTTTAGCCTAGCTGATAATTTTGTGAATTGGATCAGGGTTCTGTATAATACTCGGACTGTGGCGGTTCCCTATCCCCTTGCCTTTTGCAATCGTTATTGAGCGGCTGGCCCGAGCAGTAAGGCAAAAAACTTCAATCTCTGGTATCCTCATCAGGGACACGGAGCACAAAATGACCTTATACGCAGATGATATTTTGATACATCTATCGCAACCCCAAACTTCTGTTCCCTGCTTGATTAAGGTCATTTCGTCATTTAGTATCTTCTCTTTTTTTTTATATTTTTATTTATAGCTTTTTCAAATAGAAAACAGACAAACACTGAGGTGTTCAACAGACAGAGGAACAATAAACAAACAGACAACAAAAGACAACGAAATATCAGCCTCAATCTGGCATGATATTGAATCCTCTCAGTCAAAGTGTCCCTTGTTGTATTTATTGTTTATGAATAATCCTAAATATGTCAAAAAACTCTGCTCTAACCCTATTACTCCTAGTACCATCAGAGCCTGGAGGTTCATTCAATCTATAGGAGGCCGGTCTAAGTTATCTCCCCTCACTCCTATTCTTGATAACCCGGACTTCCTGCGAGGCTGTAACGACCAGGGCTTCAGAGTGTGGAGTACCCAAGGGCTAAAGAAAATAGGTGATCTACTGAATTTAAAGACCAGATTTTACTGTCCTTTCAGCAGCTGCAACAGCAGTTTGATTTATTTAATCAAGGTGACTTCTATAGATGTCTACAAGTCAGAGATTTTATAGTAAAAGACAACACTGGCACCATGGATGACTTATAATACTACTTCATGTGTGGAGAAGGTCCTGTCTGTACAGATTACGGAGCTCTGAATTCTAATTCTCCTCTTACCTCACAAGCCACCAAACAAGCCTGGGAGAAAGATCTTGGTGTCTATAGATGATGCTGTCTGGCAGGATGTCTTGTCCCAGGCCATGAACATATGTGTATGTAACTGCACTAAATCCATACAGTTCAGAATTGTACATTGCAAACATATAACACCAGTTGTCAAGAACAAAATGGACGCTAATAACTCCCCGCATTGCTGGAAATACAATTCGGAGACTGGTAATTACAGTATGTTCACTGCCTCTGGCCATGTGGGAAGTTACAAAGATGTTGGTCTAGTATTGGGAGTGAACTAACTGCTATTTTTGGTGTCCCAATACGGATGGACCCTATGTGCCTGATACTTGGTCTCCCGGATGGTCAGATCACTAACAGTAAACACAGGAGACTTCTCAATATACTGACTTTTGCTGCAAGGAAAAACATTCTACTCATCTGGACCAAGACTGTTGCCACAACAAAAAAAATCTTGGCACAACATTGTTGCATTCCTAGTGAATACATCTCATGTGTGCTTCACTTTCTATAAGGTCTGGGACCCTTACCTGCAGCATATCAGGCCATGCTGTCATTCTCCCTGCTTCATGGATTTCTCAGATCAGCCTAGCCTGTCTTTTTTACTTTGTTTGAAGTGCTCACTATCTAATAAACACCTTCTAGCCTTGTTATGTTTATATGCTCGAATGTTATCTGGATGCTGCCTTGTCGTGCTGCGGGAGAATGGAAGAGAGGAGGCCGGATGGAAACTGTGCCCACTGTCATTTACTTTTATTCTTACAATTGTTTTCTATTTACTGTACCCACATGTCCACATCTTACTATGTTTTTCTTTTTTCTGTCGTGCCTGAGCAGTTCTGTGTGTTTTGTATTTTGAGAAAATGCAATAAATATATTTATTTTTAAAAAAAAAGAAAAGAAAGAAAGATGGAACATGTTTATTGGTGACCTCTAGTAATGCTGATGGGGAGATATTTTCACTTTTGGAAGAATTCACTTGCACTACAGTCATCAAAATTCAACATAAAACATGCCATAGCATCATACTGGCATAGCAGGGAAGGATGCTTAAAAGATATATGATAAATTCAGATCAACAAAAATCTTAGGACATAGAAATCAGAGAAATATTTCATATGTGCCTTTTTTCTGTGAATCTTGCCTCTTATTATTCTGCTGAGTTTCCCTTGTTGGTGACAATGTCAAGGTGACAGTAGGCATTGGGACCGAAAATATTTGCAGATGAGGCATAGCCGTTGTTTACATGATAGACGTTCTACAGGGTGGCTCATATTTCCCATGAATGCCTTCAAAGCAGTGTAATAAAGCTGAATGTTTTTTTTCCCCTTTTCAAAAATTAGAAATGCTTTACCACTTTCTGCATTGACCTCTGCTTCCTGTATTACTTTTGATTTAATTGATTGTTCTTATCTGATATAGTTCTGTCACTGACACACGCCTCTCCAGATGGATGGAGGCTGTTAAAAAAGGAAAGGTTTATGAAAATGAAAGCCAAATTATACACACTAGTTCAAACAAACACAAACCTACTCGCGGACACACATCCATTTACTCCCCCTTTATCCCCGCTCTGTGTCAGGAGCCCATTTGTTTAGGGAAGACAAAAAGGGACTTAGTGTGTATTTTACATTGGCAATCAAATAAGGATTCAAATGATGGCCACTCACTGGAGGCCATATTTGTTCTGTAACAAATTTCTCTCCTCCTTCATCACCCAGTGGCTCCCCAGACTGACCACACCCGGGAAATCTGTGGCCACCATTTGCATGGACAAAGAGAGCAGAGGGAAGGGCCTTCCGTCTGACTGAAATAACTTGTTTACACAAACAATACATGAGATTCATTTTTGGCCTCAACTGAGAATTTTCCTCAGCGATATTCCCTTGCTCGAGCATCATTATGACTTGATATCCTGGAGCCAACACTGCCTGTGTAACGTAATGAGCTCAATGATAAATCAACAGGAAAGTGTATTTTTAATGAACTCAAAATAAACTCCACATCAAAGATTAATTATAATGAATAGAAACTACGTCATGTAGCATGGCTCGCTTTGTGTTTTAATCATTGCTGAAGATCTATTGAGGTTTCTTAGGCTGATTTTGGCTGGCGAGCATAAATGTGAAGGGTGCATCTGACTTGGAACTGTAAAAACTATCTAAGGTATCCATGGCTAGAGCTTCACAAAGTTAACATCATGCTATATTAAAAATCATACACTTCAGGCTAGCCATTGAGATCATCAACTCATTAGGAAGATGTTTGCTCTATAAAACATCAAGTGAATGTTTTTCTCATAAAAATGCTGACTCATTTTTCAAATTACAACTCACCTGCACCTGACAGTTAGAATGCTAGGTAATGCCCTTTCATAGTGGCCTCACTTTTCAGACCCTCAGGCTACATCCATATTTTACTTACATAAGTTACAGGCAGTACATAGATCTGTTTTGGTGTTTTTCATGTATTTTTTGGCAGTGTTTTTTAAACACATTGGATGTAATGGGAAAATGTGTCCAAATCTTTGACTGGTACTGTATATGTGTGTGTGTATATAGAGAGAGTTTTTTGTTTTTTTTTAAAAGAGACCACTTTCACATTTAATGAAAGTGATGTGGATCTACAACAAAATGAAGTATGTAGTTTTGAAGCAGATGGATATCCAAGAGAAAGCCAGGGCTACCACCACTATGAATTTTAGATTTTATCAAGATATAATTGACGCATAGATTTTCAGCTTCAATGAGAAGCTTTTAGAAAAAGAAAATATTAACAGCCATTACTGCATAGTTCCTCTGAAATCTGAGTGCAATAAAAGGGCCAAAATTATGACTATTCAGCACACAGTAGAGCTGCGTACTTGTAGAAGGAGACTATGGCCCAATCTCAATTCTCCCCCTTAGCCCTACCCCTTAGCCCTTCCCCTCCGTTTTGCGCGTTCACGAGAGACCAAGGGGTGTCTCGATTCTCTTTTGGGGCGAGGGGTAGGGATAAGGGGAAGGGCTGAATACCCCTTACAGCAGAGGGTTTTCAGATGCAGACTCAACGGCAAAGGGAGGAGTTTTTACGCTTTCATGCAGGAAGCAAACCTGGCGCCGAGAGACTCTAACAGAAAAGTTTCCTTTTCGTAAATAACAACATTAAAAATCTTTAACTATTGTTAAAAACTTTACGATAAGGTATGTTTACTCATGACGGCGCAATGCGCCGTTTGACCGCTCTATGCATGTTTCGGAAATAAAAGTAGCGATGTCGTAATTTGCATAGAGATTTTAATTGATTCTACTCGGGGAACATTATATATAATATAACGATATACGTCATTTTCATTTCTGTGGTTATAAGAATGTAAGTTACAGCTCTTCTTTCTGTTGTATCGTAAGGTCTGGATGACACGCGTTTCTTGTAAACAGGGAGCTACGAGCAAACCAGCCTCCTGATACGTTCAGGTTATACCGACAGAGGGGTGTCTCAATTCATAGGGCTGAAAACATTGCCCTTTGCCTCCACACTTTGTTTAAAGGCGAAGGAGTAGGACTAAGGGCTGAGGGGTAGGGCTAAGGGGGAGAATTGAGATTCGGCCTATATCACTGCCAAAGCCAGCTACTGATCTGACCAAATGTAAGTTAGGACTGGTAGCTGAGAGACTGCGCATATCAAATTAGAAGGTGACTGGACATTTGACCCATTCAGTTATTCACATATAAAACACAGCTATTATGGATCATCGATTGTCCTGGCTGGGCATTTGCATGGAGAAGCTAATGACTAGCATCTCTGTGCTGGTGATCCTCTGGATTAGTTACTCCCAGTGGTATTTGCATCTCTAAGTGAGCAATCATGATGCAGAAGCCATCAGCCTAAATTGTCAATGACATTACCTACTGGTTGATAGCTTGCCCATTTTTTCCATTTAGCGGCAGATTGTACAACATACCATTTCTTAATTTGGTTGTTATGCAGTCTGTGACCTAGAAATCAATTAATACAAGATTTCTCTTGCAAAAGACATATTTGATCTCACTGGGACTTATTAGTAGTTGCTGACTTTGACAAAAATAAAGCGATTTGATACAAGTATACAGCATCTGCCAAGTGCACTGAGGTTATAAGACTGATCCTTTACTGTGCTATAAATTTGAATCATTCTACGCACTTCAGAAATCATCCTGCTATTGTAATTTTATTAGAAGTCACATCTTTTTTTTCTTTGTAATGACAGGATACTGTTATATTTGTCATTTCATAAATTCATCATTACCTTCATTTTCAGAACCAAATACAATAGTTATGTCATGGATGGTCCCTCATATTCACTTTAATCTTTATGTCTGCAGTGCAAATGCATTAAGGTTTAAGCTGCAAGTTTATGCTTTAATTTTGGATGTTCTATGTCAAATCCACTACGGTGGTGCACAGAGGCAAAATTTAAAACAATGAGTCTCATTGTAAAGGCTTTCGTACCCTGGTGTTTCATGTCACCTGAGACAAGTGTTAGAATAGCTGCGGATCACTACTGTTTATGGAGGGTGGCCCGTCTTCAATGGATTGTGTGGAAGTGTAATTTTCCATCATTCTCAGATCAGAATCAGTGGAAATGTTTTCCAGCAGCAGAAATATTTACACACGCTCCCAATCAACTAAGATCATCTCTGGTGACTTGAAGAGAGTGTTGTCACAACAGAGCAGATCTTGCTTTTCACAGGATGTAGTTGGTCACACCACCTTGTTCTTTCTGTCTGCAGACAATATGTGCTTGCTTGTATTCCCCCCTGACTATATTCCATGTAAATGCTGCATTCTTGTGACACTACTTTTGAATTTATTGTCAAAGTCAAGCTTTTTTTTTCAAACTGTTTGGATAAAAAGGAAAAAAGAAAGCCAACCAACAATGCAGTAGTTTATCTGAATATCTTAACTTCCGTACTTGACCAGAGGCTAGTAAACATTACTCTTTCCAGGGTGAATTAGGCCTTTACTAAAGGACAATTTTCCATTTTTACTTGTACACATCTTCTGCTATCATTTGCCATATTTGTATTAACAGGACATTGCATTTTTATCCAAGTAAATTTGACATTCAGTGTAGTAGAACATGTCAACATGTGCTATGATTGCTTGTAAATGGTTATTGATAGCTTTTGAAAGTGTGGCACAGAGAACAGACTTTAGCTGCATACAAACGCTTTGTTCTAGTGTTTCTTTAAGAAATACAAAACAAAAAGTCTGCTGAATTGTATGGTTAGTAAGAGTATAGGCTTGAAATTCTTTTGTAAAATTTCAGTGTGAAGTTAGCCAGCTTACAATATTTCTGCTCTAGGAGGGTTGAGGCAGAGCAAATAAGGTGGGGGAGAGAGCTGTGAGGTGCGTTTATTTAAACTTTCAAGCCATAATCATGAAGTTTCTCTAATTTGCAATGAAAGCAAAATGCATAGAAACATACTGAGTTGCTAATTCAAAGGGACAGCAGTCATTAAAAACATGAATATTACCACTTTATGAGTCAGTCACCAGTTTTACATCCTCTTCATCAAAGCACAATATTCATTTTATATGTTGTTGTCTCATTTACAGTAAAATGGAGTTGAAAGCAGAAATGCTATTGGATGCATCAACTCTGTGTCTGTTACTCCATTTCAACAACTTTGTTGACTTGTCTGGGTTTTTGCCTGGATTAACTCTAACACATGCTTTACGATGAACAGCCACGTTTGAATATATTTTTTTCAGAAATATTCCGGATACTGTGTAGCTTCTAAAATACTTCTGATCTACTACTTGTGTTTGATTCATTAAAGTTGTGTTGAAGTACATTAAAGTTGTTAAAGGACCTGTTTTACTTGTTTCACTTAAGAACTTTCCCTTTAAAACAACATTTAGGACTGAGAACAGTGCACAAGTATGAAACTGTTGAAGGTGACTGTTTAAAACAACACAAAGCTAATGACTCATTAGTATATAGGATTATGTTGCTGTTTTTCTGGGCTGAGGCATGAGACATTTATAGTAGAATCTGACAACACCAAAAGGCAAAATATAACTTGTAAGAGAAAGTTCAGTTGTAATGTTTACATAGATAATATTTAAATCATCCTAGTACCTGTATAATTTTCTTTGATTGACAAGTTGGCTGGCATGGTCAGCTTGTAAACCACACAAGTTCAAACAAATGAACTATTCTACCCATGTTTTCACTCAATCGAACCCTGTGGGAAATGCATGTGTGTGCACTTCTAAATGTATACGAAACACGCTTTGTGCTCTCTTTGCAAAACAAAGCATACTACTATCTCCCACATGCATGTTACAATCTGATCAGGCATTTGTGTAGATGAAGAGTTAATTACCATAGACAGCTTTTTGATATATTTCCTGTAACTGATCAAGAGTAAACAAATCATTTTTACAAATGATATTAATCAACATTCAGGAATTTGAAGACTTCTGAACAGTTAAAAATTAGACTTTTTAGTGTGTAAACAGTGAGTGAATATAAAAAAATATCCAACCCGCTTCCCATTTAATTCATAAATTAATTCAATAAAATGGATTTCTTTAAAATCGTAGTCTATTTTGCGTGCGGACACACAACTCAACATGAAAACTCACTGTACCATTTTATTATTTTTCCTGGCTCTAAGTATACTTTAAATCATGGCTGGCAAAAGCAAATTACCAGTATGACTAAATTATACAGTTACCCGCTTTTGAAATGTCCAGTATATCATATTCTGAGGAGTGCTCTTAAATCTTTTCCTCATCATATACCTGTATAGGATGTTTACTTGGGTTTGTGGTTTGAATATATCTTGGTAGTAATGTTGCCAAACAGCAGCTACATACTTTCTGTTTCCGTTTTGTCAGTTGGTTTTTAGTCTTGCAAGTAATTTTCTGTCTTCTGTAGCTCAAACCTGAAGAACAGGAGTAAAAGTATGAGAAAATAACAGTCCCTGATCATGACATTATCAGCGAACTGCCTTAAACAATAGCTTGTGCTACACATTGCACGAGTTGAGTTGGACAGATTTGGACTTGTGCCATTCTTCACTTTTTTTCTACAAACACTTATCCAGTTTTCTTCGGTGTTGGGGTGGGAACTTGATGAAGTGCGGTGTTAAAGTTGAACTCATCAGAAGAGTGGCAGAAAAAAGAAGAATATGCACATTTAAAAAAATCTTTGCGCAGGACTTTACCTTTTCATATTATCTATTACAACACACGTATAGTTTGTGCTTCTCTACAGCAAACTACATGATTGTTTGATAACATGAGCTAGCAAAACAAGGCTAATATCATGGCATCCGGTAGTCGTTCAATTCCCACCTTAAATGACACTTTGCTGCATGTTATGTCCATCTTCCTGTCTTTATCACACCTCCGCATAAAAAAAAGAAGAAAAGTTTTTAGGTGAAATAGAATAATACACACAGTAGTGACATTAATCCAAGCTTGAACTTATCTAATAACTCGAGGTAAAGGAACAGCAGTTAAACGAGTACTTAAGGGAAATGTAAGACCCTGCAGTCTGGAGCGCATACCAATTATAGTGTAAATGTCAGAATGCAGCTGCCGCAATCATTTTGACCAATATCTTCATTTACCTTCTTCTTGTAAGTCGTCTGATATTATGGATGCACAGTTTTACATTTTTCTCAAATGGAGAAGCTTTTCACGTCCAAATCCTCCATCCATCAGCTATACCTTTTTATCAAAACAATACTTCAATACTTGTTGTGTTAGGTATCTGAATTTTTATTGTGACAGACAGATGGCATCAAATCTTAATCAGTGAAGCTAGAACCGCTGTTTGAGATAATGTGGATATATTTGAACTGTCAAGGAAAGCTGCTCCAAACTCACACAAGCATCCTGAACCTTTCTTGCAGTGAAATGTGAAAAATCAGTGAGCAGACATTTGCATTAGTCCAACGAAGCGCACTAAACAGGATTACCTCACATCGTTAAATCTAAAAGTAAAATAAATGCGGAGCTAATGTCCATGGTTTGGAAGTGGAAATTGTATCAGATTTTTGTTTGTTTTCATGCCATCCAGATACGATTATAACCCAGAGGTTAACAATAAAGTTAGAAACACTGTTGAATTTCAGTAGCATGGCTACATTTTGTTTGCTCTCTCTACAGAATCTTTGGCTTCTACAAAGGAATCTTTCCTCCGATTCTGGCAGAGACCCCGAAGAGAGCAGTCAAGGTAGGATAAAGGATGTGCATGTTTGCCTGTAGAAAGCCAAAAAGCCTCTTGACGTGTCATGCAATGCTAAGGATTTGGTTTCTTTGTGAACTGCACCACTGCCATATGAAAACACTCAAACTGCAGTTGCTCTAACATGGTACGCACATGTTGATTAAACACACTACACCTTCCATCGTGGCTGCCTCCTCAGCCGCTCCTGTTTGCTCTCCTGGCCAACCAAATATTGACTTACAAGCATTTAAAGCAAGCCATCCCATGAGCGTCATCTTTTGATATTGGCAGGGAGGCTTAGTATCGCTCGCTTCGCACTGACATGTGGTAAATGTAAGAGATGAGGATGGGTGGAAAGGTGTGGGGGGGTAATGCTTGGCATTGAGCTGCTCTGTAATGAGATGCTGGAGACCAAGTGAACTTTGAAAATAAGCACTCACACTGAGAAGATGGGGTAATCGCTCACACAGCGAACAAAGCATGCTGATGGTGAGAAATTTCTGGAGCAAAGAATTAAAGCAAATTAAAGCTCAAATGAAACTGCCTCTGCTGGCATTTAGCTCAGATAAACAAATCAGTGGAACCATCTGCTTGTGAGACACCGCATTAGAAATTCTAACAAGACTGACATAAAATTCAAAGTATAATGTTCATGTGCAAGTTGAGCACACAGTTGAGCAAGGCAGACGCAAACCTTAATGTGTCCTTATGTGCATGTGAGTGTGCAAATGTGCAGAGGAATCAGTTAATGAAAGCTCTGAGACTTTCTGTTCATTCATCTCGATCTTTCCTTTGCAGTTTTTCACCTTCGAGCAGTACAAGAAGCTGCTGAAATTGACCCCTTTGTCTCCTGGTGTGGTGAGCTACCCAGAAACACCTGAATACATGGAATACACCTGAGAAAATAAACACACACAAACAGAAGACCAGAAAGTATGTTACACCCAGTGTGAAAAAGACCCACTCACCTGCCAAGGGCTTTTAAAACAAAAGCAGCTGCCAAGAATAATTTTACCAGCAAAATTAATTCTCAGAAATGTAAATGTCTCTGTGAACTTTCAGTTTTTAGAGCTGGTTGAAGTGTCAGGAATGCATGAGTGTGTTTAGAAGGGGAATTACTGTATTACTCATTGTACATTTTTTTCTTATGTGGCTACTCACCTGCTAACCGTAACCTACGCATATTGATCCATTGGTTCTGAACTGTGAGTTTACTTTTACTTTTACCATAGCTGTGACAAACACAGCACTACTTTTCTTCCCGAGTACAAAGCCCTCTTAGATTGAATAGGATAAAAAGAATTGTTTTAAGCATGTTATAGGATGAAAGTCTGGAATAGTTTTTTTGTTTAAAATGTGAAACCCCAGATGAGCAGCAGACACACTGAAATGACAGCAGTTTCATTAATTATCTATTGAAAGTAAATAACAACCTGTAAAACATAATTAAATGTACTCAGTATTGTATTTAGTCATTTCTGTGATTGTGCCAGTGTGATTCCAAATCAAGTTTTCCTTCTTTTGAGTCTACAATTGAAAGTTATGGTTTTAATTCATTTCAGAAGTTAGTCGTGCAAAGTTATTTTGTTGTTGAGTGTGAGTTGAGGTATCAGCTGATTATCAGCTGTGTGTTTGTGTCTGCCTGAATTATTGACACATGTATGTGCCTCAACAGAACAGCCATGAAAAAAGTTCTGTTTTTGTAATTTCACTGGTTAGCATTGTGTGGGGATTAACAGTAAATTAACAAATGCTAAAAAAATGTGGGAAAGTGCAGTCTGGTGTTATTATCAGGCCAGTTGCTTTCGTTCTTTTGGATCTTTGTTACAGTGCGTTGGATTTTTGGAAATGAAGCAACAATGGGATTAAAGTGTAGTCGGGGCAGATGCTGCATTTTATCTATCTTGTGCATTGTGTAAATATACTACATGGTTTGTCCAAACTTGCATTCATGGTCATTATGCAAATAAACACAAGCCAGAAAAGCTTGTTTGGTTTTCCATTTACGCTGAAGGAAAACTCAAACAGGTTAACGTGTTTTAATCATTGCTTGCAAAAAAGGAAAAAAATATATTACTTTATCTAAAGTTAATAGAAGTAGAAGAAAACAAAAACAAAAAGGCCAGCCTGATGAGAGCAATATATTCTGTCTGCAGCAAAACTCAGGAAGACCGCAGTTTTTGCTAAATGTTAAATATTAATCCAAGTTTACACTTACTGGGCACTTTATTAGGCACACCTTGCTAATACTGGTTTGGACCCACTATTGCCATCAGAACTACCTCAGTTCTTGGTGTCGTAAATTCAACAAGGTGTTGGAAACATTCTTCATAGATTTTGCTCCATGTTGACATGATAGCATCACACGGTTGCTGCAGATTAATCGGCTACACGTCCATGATGAGAATCTCCTGTTCCACCACGTCCCAAAGATGCTCTATTGGATTGAGATCTGGTGACTGTGGAGGCCGTTGGAGTACAGTGAACTCATTGTCATGTTCAAAAAACCAGTTGGAGATGATTTGCTTTATGACATGGTGCATTATCCTGCTGGAAGTATCCATCAGAAGATGGTTCACTGTGGTCATAAAGGGATGGACATGGTCATCAACAATACCCAACATAGAGTTGCTGCCATGTGATTGGTTGATGAGCTATTTGTAATTGCAAAGAAATGGTTCTACCTAATAAATTGGCCGGTGAGTCTATGTTTCTAGATAAAGACTCAAGCCATGTAGAAGATCAAACCGTGTAGCTGCAAACTACGGTCAAACTGCATGACAGTTCAGAGAAATTTCTGACATGCCGAAAATCCATCCAGCCGTTTGTGACTATTGTTTATTATTCAAGTATTAATCTGGAGTCCTTACCCCATTTCAACTGTATTCAGGCAGTAAGTAACACGTCAGAAATTTGGCCCAGTTCCAAAACTCTTCAGTTTTTGATACATTTGTTTGTTCTGTGTTTTTTGTATGGTTTTAATCCCCTATTTATGTTTGTATCCACATCACAGTGAAGAGGTGCAACTCACTACTATGAGGATATGAACACCCCAGACATATTTTACAGTCTAAGTGAATCACTAAAAGCATCATAGTCCTTGTTTTATTTGCTCCCTTAAGTAGAACCAAATAAATCCGAACATGACACTGTCCTTGTTAACATACTGCTCACCATGTTTGCATGGCGGTTATTAATTTTGAAGACTGGTTACACCACAGCCCATGAATATACAAGTAGTTTCATACTTTTTGAGTAATCAGTTCTCTGTTCCATTCAGTCAGTTTTAAGCTGGACAGATTTGTGCTGCTGGGGTGTGGTCACCTCACACCACCTATTCAGGTGGCAGCCATGATGGATGTCTTACCTGCGAGTCAGTGCCTCAGCAAAACGAATATCCTTGACTTGTTTTTGCAGCCATTGGTGGAGAAATGTTTACCAATGCCATCCATCATGCTTTCTCCCCCCTCCTCCTACACCTCCTTCACACTGTCTTCTTCCTGTCCTTCCTCTTTTTTGAGGTCTTCCAACTCCATAACCCCCAAGAGACCTATGCATATCAAGTACTGTAATCTCATCAGATCATTAGTGAAACTGAATTATAGATTTGCTCTGAATCTCTCTCTCTCTCTCTCTCTCTCTCTCTCTCTCTCATTCTTTCCTATTCAGTGTGGCACAGCTGAATGCCTTCACTCTGATTAATGAGGACACACAAAGTAATAATACAAATAGAGAATTAAAACGTGGCTGCCTGGCTGTGTAAACATTGCGAGGCATGTCTGAGAGGATGGTCCTGGGGCTTTGACAGCAGGATAAAGACAGAGGAAGAGTAATGAGCTATAGACACGTTCTCGACATGTTCCCATTACGCTTCTCTCTGAGCATGCATGCAAGCACATGTGCAAACACACAAATGTACATGCAGAAATATACAGCCCAGTGCCAATACATGAGGTGATACAACTTCCACCTTTAATTAAATGTCAGATATACACATTTGTAATAGTTGCACTCATTATTGCAGCTGATGACGAGGTGAGTTAAAGTTTTTTGAACTTCCTTGAATTTTCCATCATCCTGCTCATTCACAATTCTCCTTCTTCCTTTCATTCACCTTCCCTTTCCTCTTGTCTGTCATCTAAGGTTTCGTCAAGAATAACAAACACAGGTGTCTCGTGTGTCTTCAAGCATTTGTCAGGCAACAACAATGCTGGCTGTGACAGAGACAAATATACATTTTAGACAAAGAGTCCAGCAACAAGCTCTGAAAATGACACAATTCACCATTTAGGCCTACAACCAGGACATGTTGTCTCTTTTTTTGTCTACAATGAAATTCTTTATTTTACCTAAATATTGCCTCAACATTTCCAGTCCTAAATCGGATCCATCTCTCCTCTAGGCACTGTCTGTAGCAGGACTTGGCTCAGGCTTGACCGAGGCTCTTGTTGTCAATCCGTTCGAAGTGGTTAAAGTCAGTCTCCAGGCCAACAGAGATTCCTTTAAAGAGGTTGACTAAAATAAAACACTGTCTTAACATGTAAACTGCTGGTACGTTTCTCTTGTAGCCCTTTGACAAGTCCTTTTAAATTCTTTCCACTGCAGCAACCCTCTGCTTTTGCCCAAGCGAGACGCATAATCAAGTCAGACGGCTTTGGACTGAGGGGCCTGAATAAAGGATTAACATCAACACTGGGACGCCATGGGGTTTTCAACATGATCTACTTTGGCTTTTACTTCAATGTCAAGGATGCTCTTCCTACCAGTCCGGTAATATTTGTGTTAAAAATCTGAGGTCACTCTCTGACCTGTTTCAGATTTCACCTGGGTGACAGACACACCCCTTTAGCTATGCTTTAGTGCTACTAACCTTGACTCTTCTAATCTTTGGCTAAGCTCAGGATGTCTGATAGTCACATGTCCCAGCCACATTGCTAGAGGAGAATAACAAGTATTTAATAGTATGATTAGTTACACAGGAAGGAGGAAGCAAAAATCAGAGAGGAGCTTCTAAGATCAGCTCTGCTAATACCTCGTCTGTTTGCTCTTCATAACATCCTCAAAGTTTCAGATTACACATCCGGCAGTGCCTGATGGCCCAAACAAAAGTTAATTTTGTTTAATGGAAACGTTACCATACGCCTGTTCCACATGTATAAACTGAAGCATTAGATTAACTCCAATGAACTAATTGGAAGCAGACAACAGTACTATTTTCAAGAGGAGGTTACAGTGGGAGGCCAGGCTCTGCTATATTTTCAACATTTTTCCACTGGCACGTGATGTACATTGAACCAAGTGGTCATCCTCTGTGAATGATAATTATGTGGCCGGATGACTCAAATAGCTCCACTCTTATATTGCGGGCATTCCTTTTGGGAACTATCCATCTGAACGTACATCGGAATGATCCCGTTTGTTAGAGTTTGCTAACGACCGCCATTGTTGAGGCAGTAAAGCATAAATTCTGTGGCTGCCGACAACTTGCAGGCTTAGATGATAGTGGCATTTCTCCAAAGCACTTTTGTCAGCAACATGAGCAATGAGCTTACAACTCAATCATGTCAGTAGTCAAATTCAGCCTGCCGAGCCCAGGCGTCCCTTGTATGGATATTTGAATAGTACATAGGAGGCAGATAGCACACTGCCATCATTCACAAGTGAATGTGTGAGGATATGTTTGCTTAAGGCTGTTAGGAAGTGGGTTGATGGGTGTACTTAGGCCGTGGCAATGCCCCCCCCCCCAGACCCACTATCCCCGCATCCTTTTTGTAAAAAACAGAAGAAGTTGGATTAGCTGTTGATTTACCATGCCTCTCAGGGTGTCCAGCCACTTGAGAAAGGCCTGGACCAGAGAGGCTGCTGTCATTTGTAAAAATATCCTGGCCAATTAGCTGTCAGAGCTCTCTGAGTCTGGGCTTCTTTAGTACAGTAATACCCCTGTACCGAGTCACAGCCCAATTATCCAAATTGTCCCCATATGCCTCCCCAGTCTGCCTGCATGAACCCTGTTTATAAATCCTGCATCTTGGCACCCCAAAGAACATGTGCTTCTGCTCAGCCAATCAGAGCACTGCACCACAGTCAGGAAGCACTAATCTGCCCCCCGCTACCATAAAATGATCAGGGCTTTCATGGCAGCTTTGCAATCATACGCTCCGGTCCCCTCATGCTCTCTTTCACTTTCACTGATGTACATGTACACATGGTTTCTTTCTATTGACTTTGTCAGCTCACTGTGACTTTTTTCTTTATTGATCATCCAGCTGTTGAGCCTGTAAATTTAAACACTCTGAAAATATTTCCACTTAAAAGCTTTATTTTCTTTATTTTAACCTTCGTTGCAGGACCCTATATTAGAGTTTCTGAGGAAGTTTACGATTGGCCTGCTGTCTGGGACCATCTCCTCCTGTGTGAATATTCCCTTTGACGTCGCCAAGAGCCGCATCCAAGGCCCCCAGCCAGTGCCGGGAGAGATCAAGTACCGCACCTGCTTCCAGAGCATGACACTGGTGTACCGTGAAGAGGGGTATGAACAACTGGGGGGCATCACTAGAGAGATCCTTCAAACACTGTCACAAGTTAATCCAATGATGATTGAGCATCTTTGCTCGTTTTGCTAGTAATTAATAGTTGATTACCTGGCAAACCAGCTCTCAGAGAGGTTAGCAGCCTTCTATCAAGTCATGTGAGTTTCCTACACTAACTAAAAGGGAAGTGCATGAATAGCTTGATGCAAAGCTGTGATCTCATGAATGGAACCTAAACACTGATGTAAGATTCTGTGTTGAACTCCCCACCAGTGTAATCATACATTTCTGCAGTCTGTCACTTCTGTACTAACTGTTGACATATTTTCAAGCCTTAGAAAGTGACAGATCCAAATGGAAGCTTCAAGGAAAGATGTATGTTATGTTAGCAATTGCCCCAGGCTTTCCACTTTCCCCCATGCAGCTCCACTACACAAGACCCTGCGAGATGTTTGTAGTTAGTGGGTGTTGTTCGTTTGTAGTTGGGGGTTGCAGCAGGAACAGCACTGAAATGTTGTCGTCGCAGGGGTGCACGAAGTGCGCCCCCTCCGCCACATCCAGTCCCTTCTCTAACACAACACAGTCCCAGCTAATTAGTGGTCCCCATGGGAGACATCGTTAAGCAGACCCTAACGAGCCGCGCGGCGCTCCACGGGTCAATCTAATCAGACAGAGGGCCAGGGAGGAAGTGGGTCGAGCCTTATTAACGCCATCAGTGGCTGGGGCAGGGAGCGGGACAGGGAGCACGAGGCAGAGGCAGCCAGCCACTGATCACCTTGAATGCATTAAGGGGCAGGTACTCGTCAGTGCTGGCCGTTAGACCCTGATGGGGCGACAGACATGCAGACAGACAGCTTGGAAAGCACTGGCATTCACATTCATTCATGCATTCACAAGCAAAGAAACAACTACATGCAAACCATGTATGAATGTACAGGTTGAAAAACTCATGTTTAAAAAGTACAAAAATATAAACATGAAGTGTTTTATACATGAAGGTTCTTTTCAGAAGGATGTGTATTATCATACTGAATTGTAATTGGACCATTTTAAAGCTGACGATAGTAAAGGCAAGGCTGATTTTTTATACTTGGCATTTTTCCTAAGCATTTAACCTTAACCTGCAACAATACACAAACATGTATTTGCTTTAATTAATTAAGTTCATAATGAAGTGACGCAAAAAGTACAACATTTCCTTGAAAATTCTGGTGGATTTTACGTGTATCAGATTTATACTTGGGTGTGTTAGATGAATAAATGTACTCAAGTTACTTTTGGTCACCACATACATGGATAAACATAAACGTGGGTGAACATTTCCAATATTCAAACAGGAATTGTAAAATAAACATTTACATATTCTGTCTGTTGTTGATATTTTCTTTTTGTATTTAGAAATGATCTCTTTCTTTTTTTTATCTTATAGGTACCTGGCACTGTACAAGGGATTGGTTCCCAAGATAATGAGACTTGGACCAGGTAACAGAGAAAGAGAAAAACATTTTTTTGTTGTTTTTACTGATGCTGAAATCCTCCCGGTGACACTGTACCTTTCACATGAACTCCTAAATTATCTATTTAGCCAGAGCTTCAGAAGGTATAATAGTGGGACATTTGAATTACATTTCTAGTGACATAAAGCCCAGACAAGTATTTAATCCCTCTTAGATATATTAATTCTGCATTATAGCAGAGCTGAGTAACTCAGCTGGTTGAGCAGCTACCTTATACAATGGCTGAAGCTCTTCTGGTTTTGAGTCTTGACCTCTGGCTCTTTGCTTCATGCTATCTTTCTCTATCTGACATCTGTCGAGCTACATTCAAATACAGGCCACTAGTGCTCAAACAGTTCTTAAAAAAACAAACAAACAAAAAATAACAATCTGCATTATAGACTTAAAAATAAAAACCCATCCAATGGTTACATAATTATTTTTGGCATCTTCATAACAGTTTTTAACAGTTGATACAAGTTTTGAAATATGTATAAACTATATTAATCTCAATCATGTGTTTCCAAGAATTCTTACTTGCTGGGGTAGGAAAGCATAGGAATCTACATTTAGACGCCATGATGCTAAATGACAGCTTTTATTAAGTGAATAGCTCTTTTGTAGAAATGAAGTCTTCATGGTGGCTCTCTTATATCCTGTTACAGGTGGAGCAGTGATGCTGTTGGTCTATGAATATGTGTCTCGATGGCTACAGAGAAACTGGTAACAACAGCAGAAAAAAAGGAAACCCACATTAGTGCCTTTATAGATTGTACTACCTGATTGTCAGTATTGTGAACTGACCAGTGACATAAGACCTTATCAGTTTATCTTCAGGGTTTTTAACTTGAATGCAAAATACCAAATCAATATTTATAATATGATATTTCTTGAAATACATTTCATCCAGCACAGGAACTAAAGTCGGGGGTTATTTAAAGAAGTAAAAACAGCTCACAATTTCTTTGCAAAGTATTTCAAGTTCAGGTATGTAACATCTAGTCATTTAGAGGAGGGTGTATTGGCATACTTGGAATACATGACATTTAAATTAGAGTTGCATTGTTTGAAAATAAGGATTATTATGTTTTTGTTAACTCAGAATGAGCCACTTACAATATATGTGTAGAGTAGACGATGTGGGTCCTCTTCCTCGTCCAACATGTTATGTTCACCTGGGCAAACAATCCAAACACTGGTTTTAAAGAATCATACACACATGATATGATAGTTTCCCAGCTTTTTTAAAATCCGTATTTTTTAACATCGGATGAACATGTTTGAAATTCTTTGTCAAGATTTATTGTTTGTTTTGGTCCTGCATGAACAAAATGTTTTTTCTTTCAGTTTTAAATGTGTCTTTTTTTTTTTATTTTTTTTTTTATCCCACATAAGGGATTGTTTTTCATGTATTTCTCCTAGTTTTCTCACTGGTTTGAAGTGGGTGGTGCTTGGATGGAAAACCTGTGGTGTCACATTATTCTGTGCACCAATCAGAAATCAGTAAATCTGGCTTAGACAGTTGTGGGTTTGTTGCCTTTACTACTGCTGACTAAATCTCTTCCATCGTCCCAATGAGGCAGACTATTGAATAAATACTTAATCTTACATGTAAAACAATTCAGTTTTATTGGTTTTAATGTTTAAATGACACAAGGCACCAAGAACAGCCATGTTTACATGACAGTCCCTTTATCTGTTTGTGGAAATGCTTAAACTCACACTTAATTAAGATTAATCTGACTTTGAAATCTAAACATGGTCTCCAGCTGCTTCATTATCCATCCATCTACAATGCCTATAAAAACAGAAACTGTAAATAAAGGAACATATTTAAAAAATCTGCCTTTCACACACACTACAGCTGTAGAATGATGAATGTGTGTCTCTTTGCACACATACAGACTGGTGACAAATTAATGGGGAGAATCAAGATTAAGTGTCTCAGTAAGGTGCTGAGGCCCCATGTGCTGCCAGAACAGCTTCAGTATTTACTGGATTTCCATTGATCAAACCAGTGAGTGCCTTCCTTGTGGATGAAGGCATCGTCATCCTGACGGAGACCACCTCCATCAAGATGTCACTGATTAATGCTTTAACAGGGTAAAAGTGACCACCTTGAAGAACTGTAGAAAAATAAATCTGCAGGCAAATGCATGCATATTTGTTTGATCTTATACTGTAGTATCCAAAAGGAGGGTGTGTTCTATACATTTCTAGTAGATTGGGGTATACACAAGGAAATATTCCATCCACGCATTCTGCAAATCAGGTCTGCAGACAAGTCAAAACCAGCTGGTGAATGTCTAGGTCACTCCGATGCTACTGGTCTTTCACATACTCACACAAATTACCTCCACATGGGGAGATAAGTGGACTCAAACCATCCCGTCAAGTAGTTTTGCACAGTAGTTTAGGTTTCCCTTTAATTTGACCATTTCATTTCTGAAAAACTTTGTGATCTCAAATACATGTTTTGGCACCTAAATCAAATTACTGCAATGTTCTTCAAAAAGAATTTACACTAAAATTGTTTGTTCTCCTGAAGTCAAATTTAAACCCTACTTTTTCAAACTTTTATAAAAATTAGTATTAATTTGACATTTTGAATCTCACTTTCATAAAGTTTGTAAAACTATTTGGCTTGTATTAAAAAATAAATAAAGGGAAAAAAGAAAACGTGATCTTGCTGGTGTGTGTGTACTTCTGTCTGTTGGAGGTGGGCTACACTCTTCCCAGTCCAGTAAAAGTAGGTTTGTGTGCTCACGTGCTTGTCTTCACTGGAAACGTTTCAGCTTGGCGCTGATATAAGCATATCAACTTCCTTCAGTTTACCACACCATCTCCCCCTTTTTTCCCCCCCCCCCCCCCCCCCCCCTTATCGAGTGTCAGTTTTTTGTCTTTCTGTGGCGAGTATTGGGAGCCTGAGTATAGCTTCAGTGTGAGCTAAAACAACAAGCTGAAGAAATTCAAATGTGGCTGCACACGTTCCCTCCCTTTTCCAGCCTATCTCTTCCACAAATATGCAAACACACACACACACCTGTTGCACAGCCGTAGGCGTAGTGGCTGCTCTCTAAGACACTCATCTTAACCTCATCTGGTAGCAGCTCATACTGAGCCACGTTGGCATTTGACAGCCACCCCTAATGTGGGAGTTTCTCTTTGCCAAAATGGAACGGCTCCTGGTTTTTTGCCCAGAGGCCTGTGGTGACAGACTAACAACTGCGGCTTGCAGACTGATGGAATTGTTAGTGCTTAACCTGTGCTTTTTATAATGGAGTGCTCAACGTAGATGTTTGTTTCAGACCTGACAGTTTGTAGCGTACGCCTGTGTTGCTCGTAGCCAAGCAACACAGCCACCCTTTATCTGAATTCCCTACACACCTCACTGATCATAAATCAGCAGTAGCAAAAAAAATCTACTTTTTTTCACACCATTTCTGTGGATTTTCCTCATCTTTGTCTTTAATATTTCACCTCCACTTTGACAAGCCTGCAATCTGGGCATGGCTCTGCCTGTCTCTCCTAATGCAAATGCGGTTAAAGATTAATGTGCATTAAAATGTCCACAATTTACTCGATGTATTAAAAAGCACTGAGCCGTTCAAGCATACAGAAAGGCACGGCAGAAGACATGTTTTGATTTTCAAACCTGAATTTCTTTCGTCTTCTTCTTCTTAAGAGGTTTTGCTCACCTGCCTTCTGAACGTAGTTGTTTTAAGACATTATGAAAACATTCTGGCTGTCGTCGGCTTCTTTTAAAAATGTTCATTGAGCAGAAACACGCATGGAGTCCTGCTTTCAGCCAGTGTCAACATTCTCTGCTCTGTGTTACTCTGCATATGGCTGTCTTGTTTCTGATTGCATGTGGAGAAGTAAAGATAACCATATGACACTGAAGTCAGACTCAGCATAATTAATTATAAACATGTGTCTGCCCCTATTTTTAAAACTATGCCTTTTAGACGATAAATCTGACCAACATTAGAGTGCAAGAGCAGGAATTATCTGACTTTCGAGAAGCTCTCTCTTTTCTAGAAAATGCTTTATTCCTGTTTTTTAAACACTGGTGCCAGTTAAGAGGGTCTGATGTTAGCGCATGAGTCAGAGGAGACTAACAAGACTGTATAGTTCTTGTAGTTCAGTTGAAAGGAAAAGTTGTTTGGCCTTGTTGTGTGTAGGCAGAGGTAAAAAAACAGCATGTAAAGACTCTTTCATGCCACTCGGAGAGTTAATTATGATTTGCTGCTCATGATGGATGGTGGATGGTAAAGGGGTGGCCGTGATGGCTGGCTGGTACAGCCAGTGTATGATCATCACGTCCTGTGATGTGGTTCACATACGGTCAAAGAAACACCACGATCCCTGAGCAACGGTCCGTGACCACTGGATGCGGGGAAGAGTGCTTTCCAAGTCAAATCAGCTCCTCCATGGGGAGGACTGTTGACACTGTCACACGGAAGGGACTGTTTATGCTGTAACGCTGAACAGATAGAAACATGGAGCCATAGCTAAATCAACCAGCGGCAATGTGAAAGAGCAGGTGAGCGGCTTTATCAAGTGATCAATCTACACCTCTGTGCTGCTTGTTTAAATCCAAAGTTTCCAAAGCAGGGCGAGACGGGGCTTGCTTGACTTGTCGGATGATATATGACTTCACACATTTCTCCTTTTAAAACTTATAGAAAGTATTTTTGCATCATTTAGCAAATTTGTCAGCTGTCTTGTGTGCTTTCCTTTTTGAGTTGGCCCCAACAAGCCCCAAATGGCCCCCTTAGGTAGCCGCTGAAGGTTTTCTTTCGGGTCATGTCTGATGACTTCGGAGGCTGCAGGCTGATGAGCCGCTTTGTGGCTCTGTGAATGAACATTGGCCCCAACTCACCCCGGCCTGAGAGGCTTTAGCACACATGGTGTTCATCTGACTGGCCCTCTGATTTACAGTTTTTTCCACAAACCCCAATTTAAAAATTATGTGTATTTCAATTATTTAAAATTCTAATAAGAAATAATATTACCACTTACAAAAGATAGATGGCAGCTTTATCTGCTAAAGCAAAAAAAATAAAAAATCTGTGATTTCTTTAAGACAAATTGTATTTTTAACAAAAATGTGTTTTTCAGAATTCTAGAAATATACTTGAAATTCTTTAAACTATATATTGTCTTATCATTGAGCTAAACTACATATATAATTTCTCTTTAGACTATAGAACAGCCCATATTAAACGTAACGAGGTGAGAACATTCTCCGATCTGCGCTATTTTAATGGCCAGAAGATTTTCAGAAGTACGTCTGCTTTATGTGGTGGCAAACACTGTGTGCATTTCTGATGGACTTTCCTAATGATCCATGACATACGGAAATTGAGAATACAGGCTGTGAGGGCACGCACTTTTTTTTTTCTTGTGAAAAACAGTTTCCCATTTATGTAAAACAAAACATAATGACGCACAATCCTGCATAGCTCGTAGCCAAGGGTGACAGTAGTTAAAAACAGTTTAAGCTGTGATGGTGCATATGTCTTCTTTACTGTGAATTCCCCAAACAACCAGCAAACTCTATGGAGATCAGTAACAGCCAAAAAATTTAATAAGATACATTCAATTCATTGTGCAACACTTGTCAATTGTTAATGTTCTATACTCCAACATAAGACCAAATGCCAATTATTTTCCAAATGTGCGAGGAGATTTCCATGCGTTCTGTAAGGCTAATTGCACTTCATTCAACGCACCATAATGTAATAAATAAACTTCTCTGTGGAGCTCTTGCATAGGCTACATTTTTAGAAGAGTGGAAAAACGATGCTCCATTTTTATCAAATCTTAAACAACAACAAAAAGCATACAAACATTTTTTTAAAAAAAAAAACAAAACTATATCAATTAACAAGCACCCTGAAACGCTCATGCAAAGTGTTTTCCCTTTTCTTTGATAGCAGATTCATGAAGTTATACATTACCCCACTTTTCCCAAAGACATTTGCGGAAGTGTGCAGTAAAGAATCTGAGAGGAATTATGTTGATGGATGGAGTAGCAGTCACACATCAGTCCTTTAGAACACCTGTCCTGCAAGTTCGTTTAGCCAACAAGTTTGTTGTATTGACTGTTCCTCCTTGTGTATCTTTGGTCTTAGCTGGGAGGGGAGTGGGGGGGGGGGGTGCGTTTCCTGCCCAACAGCGCAAATTTGGGTCCCAGGGCCCCGAGTCCTTCATAGAAAGGTGGCAGAGGGAGTCAAACGTAGCCACGCCGGGACAGACTTGGATTCTCCTGTCTTGTCCATCTCTGACTCTGACGCCACCCCCCCGCTCCCCTCCATCCTTCCGCCACCAGTCCGTGGAGCTGAATTCACAGCGCCGAGGCAGCGACCGGGTGGATGGCGTCACGGTTGGTTGTCATGCTCTTGAAGGCCAAAGGAGTAGCGATGTCACAGCTGCGGGGAGATAGAGCACTGCCACTGGCCGGCTGCCATGTGGGTCCGGTCACATAGGCCGACGTGGTGGCGCTGTACCCCATGTAGGGTGACACTTGGGTGGGAGGGTGGTAAGGAGGGATGCTGGGTGCTGTGACATAGCTGTTCACTGTGGGCAATCCATTCAGCGTCTGAGAACAAAAGGAGGTGAAAAGAGTATATTAGATGGTGAACATCTGCACTGAAGGCCTGGAGAGGTCATGATTTTCATTATCTTTATTTTTAACTTTTTTTTATTATTATTTGTTGGCTCTGAAACTCAGGTATTTTCATTATTTCATTTTTCAGAGCCAATGAAGCTTGCATCATCTGTAACAGAGATCTACTTTCTAAAGTTTTCAGAGTAAAATAGATTACAAAGATTTCATAAAAATACACAATCACAGGCAGACACACACACACACACACACACACACACACACACAGCAGCTGTAGAGATAAGTGAAAGTAATATTGGTTGAATTATAAACAGCAGACTTAATTCCAGCTTCACAGCCACCACATAAAAAACTCATTTTCCCGATTTTGATGAAAGTATGAATGATCAATTATGTGCTCTCATGCTGCTGGAACATATTAGATGAAGATAAAAACCATACATGCATGGTCGCTCGTCAGTGTATGGGCCTTGTTTTCCACTCAAAAGTGGACGTTCCACCGGCAGCATTGATATACCATGCCGGCCGATGGAAGACAGGCTTGTTGGGGGCACCACAAAACAGATGTGATAGATTGAGAGTGAAAAGGCCGGAAGAGGGGAAACATGATAGAGAATGAGACAAGCGTAGACTTCAGGGTATGAATGAGCTTTGCCTCTCTGGCACAGCGACAGGATTTAACTTGAGGAATTCACTGAAGCATTTGGTGCAGGGAAGCAGAGATTCTGTTCATGGGTGGTCTACAACTATTGCAAATTATTTCTACAACTTGGTATTTTTCTCTTTCTCAGTTTTTTAGTAAACTTCTGATTGTCACATAAACTTCTTTGAAATAAATATATTAAAAGATACAGTCTAAAGTCAGATTGGTTGTGATTCTGATGCATGAATATAGAGTAGAATTTTATTTTTATATGTAGATGTTTGCCCGTGGGTCTGTGTTGGATGACTGTCTTCTTTACTTAAGGATAGGCTACAAAATCACTTTTTTCAGTTTGAAGCAGTTTAAACAAGATGATCATCCACAAATGAGAAGCACTAACGCTTACATGACCAGTGTATACACACAGCTGCATACACACATACATTACATTTGCCATGTAAACTTTCTTTCAGTTTAATGTGATCCACTACTACAAGAAAGCCTCAGAAATGACCTCACAATGTAGTCAACACCAGTCTGACACAAAGTCAACAAAATTTAAAAAAGGTTTATTTAGGGTGGATTTATGGCACAGCTCCTGTTCAGACCTGATCATTTGTTTGGTATTCCTGAATTTTTTCTCCTTTCTTTTTCTGTCCACCCCAGAAGCACTAAACAGTTTAGGGAATATTTTAACATGTCATTAGTCTGTAGATTAGAAAAAATGAATGAACAATACTTTATCATAAATTCAGTTCTTAATATTTAGGTAATAGCTAATTTCGTATATATGGTTTTCAATCACTCCCTCAATTTAAATTGACCTGTAATGAAAATAATATAATAAATTGGCTAAAGAGAATCATTTGTGTCATTTCTGTTGGGGTTTTTACACTATTTTCATTTTCTAAGCAAAAGCAGAATTAAATTATGAATACTAAAGGCCTTAGAACAAGCGTCTTGCTCTATTCTCACTGTTTATATTCAAAATAAATCATTCAAACGTTTAAAAACAATTTAAACACTAATAACTTTCCTGGGAAATAAAAGCAGGAGTGAGTGTAGCCTATTTTGCGGAATGGTTTAATCGTTTTCGAGACATTATCGGATCAGCTCCGAGCCGCTGCAGGAACTTAACACGTGACTTAACCTTAAACCCTTTTTAATGATGCTCCTCTTCTTCCAGAGAAAAACCTGAGAGTCCCATGGGAGCATCTACCCGCTCTGTCCTCTGATCTGCAGGCTCCATTTTCTTCCACCCGCAGTCTTTGGCCTTACAGAGAATGAGTTTGTTATTTATTAGATTTAGGCCTGCTGATAGGCTATTTGACTAAAAATAGGCATAAAATATAGTCTAAATGTCAAAAGATAGTTCAACGTATCAATATATTCTTGTATTGACAGTCAGATTTTAGTCAAATATAAAATTAGACCTAAATGTTTGCTTTGAAATTGGGAAGTCATTTCCCTTTTGAAAACGTCTGAGTGGTCCATGTTTGAACACGACCCTTTCACTTCGTGACAAAAACACAACTTGTAGGTCTATTTAACATTTTAGCAGGCTTCAGTGTTTGCCTGTATAAAATCTCAATGATAAAAAATGGCACGGTAAGGCACAGTCCCAACTTCACCATTCTTTGTTTTTCATGCAATAAACTCTGTAATTTATTGTTGTTATTTTCTGCCTTTAATGGCCTGCTTCTGTTTTTGTAAAGCTGCTTGGCTAACCGCTTAGACAGTTAGTGTCTTAATCCGACAGCATCAGGCCTGTTTTCTACAAAAAAAAAAAAACTAAGACTGAAAAAAAAATCCCCCTGTAATAAACTGGCTAAATAAATCATGTGTCATGGAAACGTTTCGACAATTGCGCGCCCTGTCGAAGTCAGGAAAAAATAACTGAGTACACAAGCATGCGCGCATGTAGAACTGCAATCATCACAAAACTCTATTTGTTGCCTGATCTGATAAAAGAAAAATAAGCCTGTTAAAAGTTATTTGCAGAAAGCACTAATACAACTTTTGAATAGAAAGATTGTGTGAAAACGGTCCAAATTAAGCTCACACACTAAATTTGAGCTCAATCATTGGGCTAGTTTAAAGTTAGGAACAATAAAAAATAGCCATCTGAACTTATTTAATTTAAGCATTTCCACATATAGGCTACTCTTTGAATTTTAACAAAATTATTAATATCTCGAAACTGTTTTGCCTGCACCACTGTCTTTTTGCTTTGGACAAAATGTTATCCTGTTTACTATTTTGACGCGACAGTGGTTGTTTGTTGCTTTTCCATAGTTTATAGGCTCAAACCTTAACTGCAGCACCAAAACCATCCCATTAAAATTCAGTGTGCTAGAATATTTAACCGGAAAACCGAAAACAGACATGTGATTTTCTTTCTTTCTTTCTTTCTTTCTTTCTTTCTTTCTTTCTTTCTTTCTTTCTTTCTTTCTTTCTTTCTTTCTTTCTTTCGTTTCTGAGTGAAGTGTTACAATAATTATTTTTTTATAAATGTTAACAATGACTATTCAAAATTGTTGAACTTATTAATAATACATTATTTGTATACTAATAAAATCATAACGGTTGTAGGACCTGCTGACCCAGCAGCAGGGCCTACAAGTGGCATCTCTTAAGTCAAAATTTAAAAAATATATATATTCCATAAATACAGCAGTATAACCAACAGAAGGAGCGCTGTAATGCTATGAAAGCGGACATTTCCAAGCCACATGATCATAAAAATACAAAATTAATTAAGACTATTTTAGATTAATAGTCCAATCACTGAAAGTCTGAATTGGAGGCCAGAAAAAAATGAGACAATTCCACGTTTTACCTGTGAGTATTTTGCTTCAGGTTCTAAATGCGATTTATCCATGCCATTGACTAGCGGAGAGCTTGCTGGTGGGAAATAACTCCTGTTTATAGCGCTCCATTCTTCTAGTTTGACGCTGGAAAAGGATGGACTGTCACTAACTGGGGGGGCAAAAGAGACAGAGAGAACAGAAGAAAAGGGAAGTCAGGAGGGAGTTTTTTTAAGGAACTGGGGAATAAAAGGGTGGCGCAGGCCGCTGTTACTCATGCATCCATGAGATGCAGGTTAGCCAAGTTGCATAAGACAATAAACTCTATGACATGTTGCACTGAACCGTAGTTTTTTTGCATTTTACGCACAAATAGCGTTAAGTCGATCCGTATTGTGCCCGTAAAGTCTTGGGAAATTCGTAAAGTAAACACAAACGTGATTTGTATAATCCTATATATTAATTCACCCTTCTGATACCGAGACTTACTTTTCTTTTCAATTGTCTGCAGATCAAGTTACAATAATCTTTCTTCTCTACTTATTTTATTCATTGAACACTGAACAATTGCCCCCCTTTTTTCGGTGGCCGTAAACTTAATGCGTTTTAGGCTGAGTGAGACCAAATGTTTTGGTTCCTCTTGAAGATCAGATGAAGAATGAGGCCCGAGTATAGACTCTAGACGACTCTCTGGTGGGGCAGGGACACTGCACCCCATCAAATCGTGGTGGACAAATTAGATTTACTTCCTTCCTTTTCTGTGCGTAATGGAAATTATATTATATAACGCTAGAGGTGTTTAGGCCTACCACTTAAAGAAGAAAATAAAACAGCCCCACCAACGAGAGCTCTAAATAAAATGGTACACACTGAATTGTATTTATTTATTTCTTTTAAATGTAATTCACCCATAAAACTTTTGCATGTGTAGCTTGCACGTTAAAGGGCCCCATATTATAACAGTAGGATATTAAGCCTGTAAGTGTTCTTAATCACCAGTAACTTTCCATAAATTCTAAAATCTGCTTTTTCACGTAATTTGACTGGTGAAATAACTTCAGAGCAAATCAACTCTCACGGCACCAAATGAACTTTAAAACCCAGCATTCAGAAAAGTGCCGCAAACATCTGCTAATAATTTGGAAATGCATAAATTGTTTAGAGAGGCAGTCTTTCAAAACACAATCGTCGCCCTCGTGATTTCTCGTGGATATCTGCCTTACATTTGTCTTGTGTAAATTGCTCGAGTTATTACTTTAGCACGAGGAGCCGGATTCCTGACAGCAGCGGGCGGAATGACAGCACACTTCCCCTCCTGCCACTGGTAAACAAAGCTCTCAGAAAATCCCTCTCACACCACCGAGCCGGCCATTAACACTGATTTATGCTGGATCCTGTTTCACTGTTTCCAAAACAGTTGTGGTTTTGTTGAGTACAAAGCAGAGTTATCTAGGCCTATACCTGCATGGGACACACACGGTCTGCAGGCTACGTCAAACACAAAACAGCAGAAAAATGCACGTCTCAGTGCGAGCTGCTGCAGTTCTTTACAGGCCTGAACTTTGAAGTCTGTTGAATTTTTTTTTCTTTGCGCAAAATAAAAACCCACCTAATTTTGATACAATTAACCTTAAAGCCTTTCCATTCGCTGTCCCTCTTATATTCAACATTTACTTCTTAATTATTACTAAAAAATAATCTAACTATTTCTGCCGCTGCTACTCATTCAAATCCATATCAGCAGGCAGGTCAAATGGTATTCAAGCCTTTCCTCCCAACAGAGGCCTGCGAGTTTATTACTCTATATTTGTTACTTTTGGAGGCTTTTCTAAATAACTATGAGAAAAGAAAGACTTTCTTCAACACACACACACAAAACATTCACAATCTTGCACGCAAAGAGTAGATTAAATGGGTGCAATAAACAAATGTGACCGCCCTCGTGTAGCCATGCTTACTTTGTTGCTCTGTAATGGACCGTATCCCCAGAATATCTGTTACAGAATGCGAGGAGGGCCATATCCTGTGCATGGCCATGTGTCCAGGGAGGGTAGGCATGCCGGGGGGAGTAGGCACTTTGGATGTCGGGTATGAGTACAAGTGGTTGTAAGGTAACGTTGGTTGTGGCGGTGGGTGAGGCGCCTGCTTGCCCGACTCATACTGGCTCTGCTGGGACAGATTCCCAATTTTGTTCCGGAGGATCCTGCTGATGGAGCTGACGGAGGGCAGATTGAACTTGTCACAAACCCCGTCGGCCAGTAACCTGTCCCGGATCTCCCAGGCAAAAATCCCCGGGTCTCTCTGCTTGTAAGTCCGTATGTGTTTGACCACGGTGGGTGTGGTAACCCGCGGCTTGCTGCCTCCGATGGCCCCCGGGAGGATGGAACCGGTCTCGTTGTAGCGGGCCAGGATCTTACTCACGCAGCCGTGGGACACTCGCAGCTGCCTGCTGATGTCACAGGGTCGAATCCCGAGTTGGGCCAGCTCCACTATCCTAAGCCGGATGGCGTTGGGGAGCGGCCGGCCGTTCACGAAAACACCACCGAGTTGGTTCACCTCACCGAAGGCAGGCTCTGGTGTCAACAACAAATACACAAGAGGGCACAACAATGAGACAAACAACCCAAGGCCCCAC
This sequence comes from Leptatherina wallacei, assembly GCA_028567055.1. Classification (NCBI taxonomy): domain Eukaryota; kingdom Metazoa; phylum Chordata; class Actinopteri; order Atheriniformes; family Atherinidae; genus Leptatherina; species Leptatherina wallacei. Next base: position 18,541,203 of record JAOXYM010000021.1, read on the forward strand.
ATACACACACACACACACACAAACACACACAGACTAATTGTCATGCTTTTTAACTAAAATGAAATCCAAAATGTATACACTATCTTAAAATGCAAGAAATAAATGAAGCAAATCAACTATGTTAAGATTTTTATTGCAATTTTTTCCACTTCCAAGAGCATCGCCAAATCCAAGCTCTCCTTTAGAAATCTACATTCACATAATGACACGTCTTTAGGCTTTATGCTTTGCTTTCAGCGAAGTTTTAACAACACTAACTAATCACTTTCTCCACGTGATGTTTGGCCAAAATCGACCAACTAACAGACTGACAACGGTCTCAGCTTTCACACAGGCTAAAACCCTTCACTGCCAAAACTCGTGCGTAACTGTCACCTAATAATTCACAGTCAATGCGTCTTCTCTCCCCATTAATGACTAAACCAGCACGTCAAAACCCTAAAGTTGCACCGTTTCTCATGATTCCCTCGCCTTCCCGTAAGACGTTGGACCGTCTGCATCTCTTTGTAGGAGAACAAGGAGAAAAAGTTTAACTGTGAACTTACCCATCGTGTTAAAGCCGCAAAGGAAGAAAACGGTCTCCGGTTTGTGCCCCCTGCGTGGATCCTGCTCCGCGTCCAGCGTGTCCGCCGTACAGAATCACCTTCTTGAAAAAAATCTTCTTGTGCGATAGGGAACAAGAGGGACAAAATTCTGTATCTGTTTCCTGAAGGCGCTGGAGACAGGCTTACATTTCTATCTGTTGAAATCGGGAGGCTGGGCTTCCGAGGGTTCTGCGCCACTGATAGGTCCGCTTCTCCCACATCCTTTCAAGTTTGCAGAGGACTGCGCTGCCATTGGTGGGAAAGTTTGACATGACAAGTCCGCAAAGGTGCCTCCACCCGCACCTCCATCCACCCCAGTCCTGCTCCTCCTCCTCGCCTTGCTCAGAAAGCAGAAACTGGGGATATACCTCCATGAGTGTGTTTGTTATTGAGACTGAGAGGATGAGCTCAATGCAAGTCGAGATTGTGGATCAGATCGTCATCTTCTCAGCAGTGATATGGCACATGGTTAAAAGATTATTCTGTTGATGACTGTCACAAGGGGACAGTTGGCAATATATACAACTATTTTTCTGAAAAGTGTGTAGAGTTGCGCATTACATCTCCACTATCCCAAAGCACTTATCACTTGTATCTGATGTTTTTACAATGAAAATTTACTTAGAAACAGATAGATAAATGAAAGGTCAATTCTGCTTCGAAAACACAACTTTGGGTGACAAATCCACAACAGCACCCTTCGTCTCAGGAATTTAAAAAGCATCATTAAGGAAATCAGAGTAACGATGGTTTTGAGTGTTGCTTGATGTTTCTAAAATGTACGATTATGGATAATATTTTTGGTTTGCAGCCTATGTCTTCATTTTATGTTCTTTGCACACCATGGCCTGCTCCATTTTTGTAAAACACACCAAAAGCAGAGAAAGGGAGGCGATCAAAAGGCAAACATGTGGCAACTGTCTAGTCATGGAGGAACGTTTGTGCAGATTTGAAATTAAACGGGTCATTGCCTGATTAATTCAGCCGTATGTGGAAGGAATATTACACTCTTTGAGTCAATACATTTTCATTTCTTCACGTCAACAGTAAATCCATTTGATTTGCATCAAGGCTTTTGCGCAAATGTTGCCTTAAGTTATGCGCAGTACGCGTTAAGGCAGTGCAGGCTTTCAGAGTTATATGTGATAGAATAATTAGCCTATGTTTTTAACCTTTCCATAATTCCCCCTCCGAAATTGCGTTTGACAACAAAGAAACAGTGATGTTATTTAGTTTTATTTTCTCCGCACAAATTCCCTCTCTGCACAGACTTGCAAGCAATAACAAAGATTGCTTTCCGTCACGAGAAACAAACACACGCCATAACTTTGCGCCTCCGCTCTCTCTCCCAATCGTGACACATGCTTTGGATTTCTAGTGTCATATTTTAGGAAGGCCACGGCGCATGATTGACCTTCATCCCGCAATTTGAAAGGATTAACGTGCATGCAAACATCAAACGGCTTCTCCCGTAGAAATGCAATTAGGATTATTGCTGAGAAATCTCTGCTCTGCTGAAAAACCGAGGTGCTTCTCAAGGGCCAAATTGTACACAAAGTAGTCCTGGGTGTTTATTTCAGCTCGCGCAGCTCTGAGGGCTGGATAGAGCAGGGTAAACATATGATATTTGTTTACTCTTCCCATTTTTTCAGCGTGGTGCAAATCCCTGAAACTGGACAAATTGCAGTGTGCGCACCGGTCTTTTTACTTTTTGGTGGGCGTTAATGAACACGTATTTTTAAACAATTATTTTCTTTGCATGGGACTTATTTGCCTCAAGACGATCAAAGTGGGGCATTAAATGTCTCTTTTTTTAGAATAATTTTTTAGCTTATCTCTGCAGCATCTCTTTTTACCCCACCTGCCCACCCTGCTCGACTCCCAGGCCACTAATGCGTCAAGGATAATGTTTACGGTGTGGGGGGGGGGGGGGGGGGGGGG
>JAOXYM010000021.1:18553843-18564351 GCA_028567055.1 Leptatherina wallacei
ACACACACACATATATATATATATATATATATATATATATATATATATATATATATATATATATATATATATATATAAATTGAGGGGGAAAATAAATTATTTATATTTGAAATGGGAAGAATTCAATGCACCATCCTTAAGAAGAAGAATCTAATTTGAGAGGGTCACAAAAGCACATCATTTTTAAAAGTGCCTCAATTATTCTAATTTAAAAAGTACTTATTTTTACAGCTTCCGATGAGGGGAGTTTCGAAGCCTCCCCCGACTCTACTAAGCCGGACGACTCATCTTTGGACTCGGAGCTGGAGATGAGCAAGAAGAGTAAAAAACGCCGCGTTTTGTTCTCCAAAGCTCAGACCCTGGAGCTTGAGAGGCGCTTCCGCCAACAGCGCTACCTGTCAGGCCCAGAGAGGGAGCAGCTGGCCCGGCACCTCAGCCTCACTCCAACGCAGGTGAAGATCTGGTTCCAGAACCACCGCTACAAGATGAAGCGAGGCCGAGCAGAAGGCGCTCTGCAGGATGTGGAAATACTGCCACCTCCGTTGCTGCGTAGGGTCGTTGTTCCCATCCTGGTCCGTGACGGGAAGCCTTTTCACACCTGCTTACTTGACTCGGAGAAGGCTGGCTGTTTACCTTCTTCATCCTCTTCTCAGGTGGTACCCTTCCCCTTGGTCTACCCTTCTCTTCAGCATCCCTCCCCCGTTGCTTTTTCTCCGAGGTACCAGCAGCACTTTCCAGCTGCTGCGGCCTCCAGATTAACCTGGAGGGACATTTGGAGCGACCCTATCCCGTTTAATTCCTTCAAGTGAAGGCCTCATGTCAATGCACAAACTCATTTAGAATGATATCAAATGTTTTCTAAATGTTTTGCAAAAGTTATGAGCAACTTAAACATTTAGATTTCCACTTTAGAGTGAAGGATATTTTGCACATTTTATTTGGCTGTTTTGTGTTGTCTGGAACTATTTTTTTATTTTCTGTCTCAAGGCTTACTGGTGCAGCCTGTAGAAGTTTTTATTATATAGTGTGATGATTATTTTGTGTCTTTTTAAAAACGTTTTAAGCACAATATTTGTATATATGACTTGTCGGAGACATATAAGGCCCATTTGGCTGCATTAGGCAGCTACAGAAGAGGGATGGTGTTCCAACAAACCGCTATTAGCCTGAAACTATGGAAAATGAATTTTAGTTGTAGTCTTGGAGGAGACTTTCTTAAAGGGTTTGATGTTTCATTTTGTAAAAACATATTAATAAAATCTCTCAATTTTGAATTATATGCTTGACTGTAATGTGCTTATTATGCAAACTCATGTAAGCCCTTTTTGTATGTCATTTTTATACCTTTTTTCATAAATCTTGCTACAGAATTATGTCCAAATCCTTTTTATTTCCCTGCAATCATCTTTTTTGTCCTAAATGTCCTAAAATGTTGAATTTGTAGAGTGTGAAATATTTTTCCGTTCATGAAAAGGGTCCATTATAATGTAAAAAAACTAATTATGCATGGAAAAAGCTGAGCAAACATCTCTTCCAAAAGGACTGGATTTAGTTAAGCATAAGAAAACCAAGTAAACATTCACCATAGCAACCTGTTGTTGTCTGGGACCAGAAGCTACTTTTACTTATTCAATTAACCTTTGTTCTTCTGAGGAAAGTGTGCTAAATACAGCTCTTAGCATCATCTGGAATTACTGGAGTGTGTTTAATGCCTTTTTGAAGAGGGAATAACTGATAGTCAACTTTCTTGAAGCGTTTTATTTTCAAAACTCGATTTTAGCATCGAAAGAAAAAAAATCTGTTCTTTTTTATGATTGTATTATGTAATGCACAACAGATGAGCAAATTCAGGCAACTCTTTAGAAGAGTCTTCATTGGAGGTTTTATTTCCATTTACCATCAAATTCTTGGATATCTTTAAACACACATGACTCATTTTCAAAGTCCCGTCTCTATTTTATTATCTTATTTCATACCTTCCCATCACCACAGAAAGAACTGCACCTTTATATTTTCATTGTACAATATCGCATTGCTACAATGACAAAAAGTTCTGATTCTGATTCAAGGAAGCTTGTTCACAGTTGTTGGAATATCCCAACATGAAAAATATACCTCAGTGTTTAAAATCATGTCAGTGACGAAGGGGGGTCCTCTGCTTTCACGCCCCCTAGAATGTTGTTTGCTCGTCCTGTGACCCTGCAGCCCATCGTCCCTGTCACCTGGCCCTTTGTCCTCCTCACTGAGGCCACCTTGTATCACATATGGAGGGGACTGGCCAAACCCCTCAGCTTGCCGCATCTCCCCTTAAACGCTCTTTTTGTCTGGGTGTCTCCCTGTGAATGGGCCATTGTAGCTCAACCAAAAGAGACGGAGACAAAATCTTTAGTGTTTTCAATTCCCGTGATGTTTAATCAGTCCCTGCGACAAATTTATGAGGTTAAACTGGACAATGGTGTTTTAGAGCATCTTGGGGGTTTAAGGGTGACAAAGACAGGCTTTTAGAGGTTGCCATTGGTTTTTTAAGTTGGTCAGAAGAATTGTCTGAAAAGTTTGAGCTTGTGTTGGAACTGCCCATCCTATAGTTTTACTTACTGGCTGGGCCCGGGGCCCCTCTCAGGAAAGTTATAAGATGCACATAAAGTAGGCCACAGGAGGAGTTTTGTTAAGTTGCAGCTAATTTTTGTGGAAAAAAGGTATAATATTGGTCAGCAAAGTAAGAAACTCTGATCTTTCCACATTTTTGACAAGTTTTAACAAAAAGAAGTGGATGTAAAAGCTAAAGATATTCCCCCAAAATGCCATTTGGATTATCTTTTATCGGACATGTTTGTTTTTGCCCATTTTCAAACAATAAATGCTTAAAATTTGACATTTGCTGAAGGCTAAACAAACTTTACGTGTTAAGTCAACAATAATTCTGATTACAATATTACAACAATGATTCTTGTGGGTTTCTAAATAAATCAAGTAGATTGCAGATTTGTTGTTTATGGTGTTGCCTACTGTAGGATGAGGGCTCTTTAGGTGAAACAACACAAAACAGAACAAGTGCTGCACCATAATTAGAAAGCTTCAATGCATTAGGAAGTCCAAACAGAAACATTAACTGTACAGAACAGATAAAGACAGGCTAACAAATGAATTCATAGACAATTAATATAAAAATCAACACAGATGAACATATAATGTGTTTATGTAGAAGTACACTATATCAGAAAATATGTTTGGAAGGAAAGTTACAGCTACTGCAACTGAGAAATGAAGTTGACTCCATTCAGTGTCTGCTTTGATTAAATTGATTGACTTTTGAATAATCTGAGAAAATTTGTGTTAAATATAAGGCTTTTGGCAAAATTAACAGGTTGGCTAAATCTGTTTTAGCTTTAAGTTTATTTGAGGAGCTACAAGTCTTCAAAAATAACTTTTGTTGATATTTCTCAAACTATCTCAGTATTGGTCCATTCAATTGCTTTATTTGTCATTGTAAGACAAGCAAACAATGAAATTGGGGTAGCAGTCTAGAGATTATAAAACATCAATAACTGAAAACAAACACAATAAAAACAACAGCAATAAATAAATGGGACCAAAAAAATTTACTCCTTGGTTTCTTCTTCTATTGTAATGTTTAATATAAGTAATATGAGACCTTAAGAAATGTTGGTGTATCACAAACAGTATTTTTTTTTCTAAAAAGAACCTTGAAAACTGGAAATTTTATTGTACATAGAAGATAGATATACAATATATTTCCATGTAAACAACATTCAGATGTATCGGGGTCCTGACTCCCAGGCCAGGAAGCATCCCTTCATTAGATTTGATGTGATGAGTGTTAGCGTTTTATATATCATTTATCCCTGAAAGCTAGATTTTATTGTTGTGCTGCTGAGTTTGAGTCATTTCTGAACAACTTTGCATCAATCCGCAATAATTATTGTTTATCATTTAACAAATTGATTGGTCTCTTGATTATCTTATACAACTTGAAAATTCAGTCATGTGATTAATTGATTTTCTCTTTCAGCTGTGCTTGTATAAACTTTTGGCATTTGGATAAAAAAAAACATCATACATATTTGATATGTGCATCATGTTTCTGGGCAAAAAGTTACAACTAAGCTGTCACATATATACACTGCAGTAAAAACTCTGATATTTCCCTTTTGAGATGTAGCTGTATAGAAGCTAGTGGCATACAATGATCTCATATTTGTACATAAAAACACATTACATGAGTAAAAAATTGTTTTATTTAATCCCTGATTGAATGTTTACGTGACATAAAACTACTTTAGATTAAATGATCACAAAAAGATTTAAGAATACTTTATCCAGAGCTCAGTTTAGTAAAACCAGATCATTTGACCTAATGCACCATCGTAGGGTTAGGGGTTAGAACACAACAAGATTTTGATATTAAATGGTATTTAACTTATTAAAGTAGATACTTCACTGCGGTAACAGAAACAGCCAGTCAGACATACTTGGATTTAGTAAAAGTAAACAATTAGAATTTTAAAAAGGATGAAACTAAGAAGAACCGAAGTAAGATATGTTTTACAGCAGCTGAGCATTATAGAATTAAATTAGATCGTTTTACAGTTTTCTATAACTGTATATCTTATCTTGCTCACAGGATTTACACAATATTGATTTGCATTATTGCCAACTAGATAAATGTTTTTAAAAGTAAAAATAAGAAACATTTCAGCAGATGTAACAAAGTAAAAGTCAAGAAAAGGAGCACCATCAACTTATACTATAGAGTTATTGCTGATTATTAGGTTTTAGTCCTTCAGTTCACATAAATTACATTAGTGTGAAGGTAAAGTAAATAATGCCCCCTTTACTCATGCTAGTCTGTAGGACTTTTGAACAGTGTCATGTAAAAGGCATCATTTTTAGTATATATTAGAAATTGGTTTTAGTTTAACTTTTGTGGTTAGCCCTTTCATGCATTGTTGCACATTGCACACATTTTTAGGATATCCTATATGCTCAGTGACATTAGCCATTTTACCAATCATTAGTGAGTCATTGTCGCCTACTGAAGAATAAAAAGATATCAATTTAGCACAAAAAGTAAGGAAATTTGTGTCTGGTCGATAATTTCTCCCCTTTAATATCATTGTATTAAATGTTGTTGGAAAAACTGATTACTCCCCTACAGCAGGTATAACTTATAATGACCATGCTTTTACACAGGCAAATGTGCGAGCAGTACCCGCAATAATAATAATGATAATAATGATAATAATAACAGTGATGGGCAAAAAAACCCTGAAATTTTCTTATATTCATTGATAGGTGGATTGGATGATAAGAAAAAAGCATCACATATGAACCATTTTTCCACTTTATTCAATTTACACTGTCAGGGACTTTATTGTGGAATATCCATGCAGCTTAGCACCTCCTCCTGCTGGTCACCAGTCTGCTCACATTGAGCTGTGGGTTGGCATCTCATTCCTCAAGCAGGAGTTGTTGAAGGTCAACCAGTGTTACTGTAACTTTGCACTTTTACTTTTAGGAGCTTAAGAAGAGTTGAAATTGCCCGGAAATGTATTTTTATTTTATTTATTTGGTAAATGAATAATTCACATGACAGTGTTTCTAATGATTTCTGTAAAATGTCAACATCTGATATAGCCTATGATTACATGTACATTTTCCAGTCTTACAAACTAAAATGTCTCAAAGTTTCTGTTGTTTAGTTTCCTTCCTGATTAGTTTGTTTCTCATTGTTATGATTAATAATAATTAGTTATTTAGGAATAATAAAATGTTCAAATGTCACCCTTGATAATACCTTCAAAGCTCCTTGTGAGGAAACCAGTTTTCAGCAAAACACTTACCAAAAATAATTTTGGGTAACCCTCATATCAGCAATAATCCACCTTTCACCAGTTTCAGTGTATATGGGCAAACAGGTTACCTGTTATAATGTTGATTGTTGATGAAAATGAATCATTTTTAATTTTATTTTGGTAAGCTCATGTGTCTGCTCCCTGTGTGCTCTGTGTGGCACTCCCACACCAAGTTATTGCTGCAAAGCCAGAACAATTTTACTTTGCATAAGGTCAACTTGAAATCTTTGTAAATATGTAAAATCATGTATATTATGTTGATTATATATAATCAATCAAATCAAACTACAAACTTTACTCACATGTTTAACTTTGTTGTTCAAGCATAATCCTTAAAAGTTTTACCTCGTTGTAAAGGTGGCTAATCAGGCTTCCCAACATTGTTTAATGCAACACCACTGGGTATGATTAAAGGGGAGAAATAATCAACTGAACACAGGTGTCCTTACCTTTTGAGCTATATATACATATATATGTATATATGACTTATAAGATACGACAGATGTTACTTATAAGTAGACTTGCGGATGACTGTGGATGACTTACCTTCAGTAAACTCTTGCTGAGTGTGAAAAGGTTCAGTGAGTGACTGTTACACAACTCTCCACTTGATGGCAGAATAATACACAGTATCAGTGTGGAAACTCTGACTGGCCTCTTGGAGGAAAACTTGAGTTCTTTGGGTGAAGAGAGCCGCTGATCCACATGGGGCCGCGCTTCACTGAAAACCCCCCTCTGTTATTATTTCTATGTGTCCTGTAGAAATATGGCTCGTTGTAGTAGCACAATTATGGCTGTTTGATGTGACGTCATACGTGAATAAGGTTTATGACATTTTTGTTGTTGTTGTTGTTCTTAAGCTCTAAAAGAGTTTTCAGGCATAGTATACAAAACTGTCAATAGCTAGTTTATTCATGAGCAATGATTGAGTTTGATTAATGACTGGAGAGTAAACAGCGGCTCCTATGGATAAATGTATCATGGGGCCATATTTATGGCCTCAGGATGGTGAACTCAAATCTTCTTTTTCTCTTTTGTCACCACTTCTCCGTTTTTTCTTTTTCTTTTCTGCAGCTTATCTCCGGATAGAATGGGAATGTAGTCTAAAGTGAATGAATAAACTAATAAAGCTAATAGGATCCTGAGGATTCTCAGGTCTGTCAGAGCGAGAACATGAAGATATGATGCCGCTATAAAGAAAGCTTTTAATTTAGCCAACAAAAGCACCAGCAAGCTTGATATAAAAACGTTGTAGATTTACAAGGCCTACATAAAATAATTGAATAACCAAATATGAACTGTTCTAACTAAAAAAAAAAAAACACTTATATGTTTCTTTGTGAACAGTTTGTGTTCTTAAAAGACAAAAAATAGATATTTAGGAACATAAATCACATATTGTTTAATTGTATACGTTTATTTTAGCTGTCTTTATATCATGTACCAATCAGTTCATAAACAGCAACCTCAATAACAAAGGCTCGGTAGCCTCATACCCGCCACTTCAGTGTCCTCATTATTCTGAGGAATTAGCCGGAACATTTGGACTAATTGGTGCTAATTGACCATAATAGCCTGGTGGCAGAACGGGGGGAAATGTACTGATTTAGATGATTAAGAATGTCTTGCGAAATTCTCTAATTAAGGAATGCATATAGGGGAGATTTACTTTGGATGCAGATGATGCTGTAATTTCATTTACCAGCTTTTCTTATGGTTTGCGGATTTTGTAATGCAAGTAATTTATGTTTGGTGTGATAGGATTTAACTTTATGCTTATATCGCTTCATCAATGATGTGCGTAATTGCAGGCAAGAAGATGAAAGCAAGAAGGTGACTGTTATGTACATTGTATGAAGCTCTTTAAATTCGACCAGTCAGTGCATGAAAACCTGCAGGCAGTGCTGCAGGTGATCCCCGGTGTCCAAACTTGGTGATCTACATGGTATTGCAGGCAATAAGCACTGCTGCTCTGGCTGCAGTTTGACAGCTTGTTGAATGCACCAGACGACTGCAAAATAAACAAACAAACGAAATAAAAAAAAATTTTTAGATAAAAATCGACAATTATTCTTAGTCGTCGTCGTCTGTTTTTTTGTTTTGTTTTGTTTTTGTTTTTGTTTGTTTGTTTTTTTGTTTATTGTTTTCAGGTTTCCATCAGACAGGTCAAAGCCTCCTCTATGGAAGGTGATGGGTTTAACCTCCAGGCTCAGACTTCAGTAACATCTGCTGCTGCTCCAACACTCACCTCACGATATGACAAAACAGAAATATATGTATTTTCCATTTATTTATCCAGTTCCGATCCAGTCCACCCACTGACCTTTTTTTGTAATAGGCTTTTTATATGGTCAATTTTCTTACCAAGGAGCTAAATATGAACTCTTATTTATTTTTTTGTTGTTGTTTATTTTTAAACTTTTTGTGAAATAATTTATGAATCAATTATTAAACAAGCTTAATAACAGACGTCTATTCTAATAAAAAAATTGATACATATTAATAATTATAATCATAAAAAAACAATAATAATAATGATAATAATTATGAGAATGTTTTGGGGGTAAAATCAGACTCGGTCTCTTAACGCACCTGAACTCCATTCCTTGAATCCAAAGGTGGCTGGAAAAAAGCCCAAATCATTTCTCTTGCTTCTCTGCGTAAGATTTTACACACGCCTGGGTTAAACTGTAATCGCTCCTTGAGCATTAAGGCAAGATGCTACTAAGGGCTACCTGGCGTTGTGCTGCGGGAGAGTAGCTACTTGAACACCGTTAACTTCACATGAGAGCCTCTCCTCCTCCAGACTCGACCCCCCCTTTTTTTTTCTAGAGAGCGTTCATCTGAATTTAGGTAACACGCTGCTTGGATCCAATGATATCAAAAGGGGAAAAAAGAGCGAAGGGGCTTAATCATTTACGCAGCCACTTAACACGCGGATGTGTATTTATTTACTTATCAGTATCAGTCTTTTTTTCCCCTCCTGCAAGTGCACTTTTGCATGTCTGAGTACGATAAGGCATAACACAAACAATCCTGCAATCACTGGAGGCCTCTCGTGGCCATTAAAGTCAGTAGTTGAACTGAGGAGTGGTTCTCCAACTCTCAAGTCCATATAGGCCTCCTTTCATCAAGAGGCCCTCGTAAACATCACTACAGTTAATAAAATGTACTGTGGTCACTGCAATCCCGAGGTGCAGCCGCGTGTTTATTAGGAAGCAACCAACAAGTCCCAAACTCCACAACCACAAGCAGCTGCAACTGGGAGGAACATTTCTGATCATGTACAGCGCTGATGTTATTGTTAGTGGGAGGGGAGCACATGTCTTCTTAGTGAAATTACGCTCGGCGAAAGAAGGCAAGAGCTGTTTTGTATTGTTGCTGATGCCCCGCCTCTGATGGTAGCCTTAAACCTGGCACCCAGCTAAAACAAACCAAAGCCAGTACCAAGCTCCCACTCAATCCAATTAAGGCGGACTAGAGGCGTTCTCCTACGTGTTCATCTACCGGGATCGACGTTGAGACAACAGGAACCAGAGGGGCTTTGGCCAAAAAAAAAAAAAAAAAGGAAAAAGAAGGGGGAGAGAGAAGGAGAGATTGCCTTGCCTTCTAATTTCTCCCTCTCCAGCCACAGAACAATGTCGATGAGCCCTAAGCATACGACTCCTTTTTCTGTTTCCGATATCTTGAGTCCCCTTGAGGAGAGCTATAAGAAAGTAAGTATGGAGAATAACAACTTGGGGGCACCTCTCACTTCTTACCGGCAGCCGCAGGTCTCTCAGGCGGCGATGCAGCAGCACCACATGGGCCATAATGGGACTGTGTCTGCGGCTTACCACATGACTGCGGCAGGTGTTTCCCAGCTGTCACACTCTGCTATGGGAGGCTACTGTAACGGCAACCTGGGCAACATGGGCGATCTGCCGTCCTACCAGGACGGCATGAGGGGCAGCGCCACGGCCACCGGCTGGTACGGAGCCAACCCAGACCCGCGTTTCTCCACCAGTGAGTAACCTGCACCTGTACCTTGATTCCAGCTTGAGTTATCGTACTGTGGGTCTGTGCGTGATAGGCTAAATCCAGGTTTTATCACGTGTTTTCTTAACTATTTGGTAATATCTTTGCTTTAAATCTTTTTACGTTTTGTGTCTAAAACATAAATTTTCTTCTTCCTGTAAATCAAGACGTAGCCTACAACTTCAACGCAGCACCGTCACGCGTCCCAAGAGTAAAACATCTGGATAAAATCTCATGCAGGAAGCGTACTTGAAACGATTTTCAGCAAATTTATAGTTAATACCATAGCGACTCTTCCATTAATCTGATACAACTACTTTTATTATATAAAGGTGATCACAAATTCGGTTACTTTATGTATGTGGACGAAATTTAGCCAAATATATAGGCCTATATATGAAACTTTCACATGTAGAAGTAAGTAAAACAATACAAACTGCAGCAGAAAATAAATCACAAACAATAAACATTACAGAACAAAATAAACAACACTTTTAATCATTTGTAAGCACCTCAAAAGTGTATTTCCTAAGTGAGAGATTATATTAATAATTAATCTGCTACACAAACACACACACACACACACACACACCCCCAACCCTCCCCCCTTCTCACCCC
>JAOXYM010000021.1:18582354-18594920 GCA_028567055.1 Leptatherina wallacei
TAATGTTTCTAATGTTTGTATGTAAAGCACCTTGAATGGTCCTGTACATGAAATGTGCTATACAAATAAACCTGCCTAAAATATGCAATAAATATGCATCTGAAAATATGTTTGGCCCACGATGCAAAAGCTGCTGATTCAATGACCATAGAAACTTGGAACACAATAGCTCAGACAAATAAGTTGGTGTTAGACCATTCAAGTATTCACAATTAAGCTGAATGTTTTAATTGATCGTACATAATGAATTATAATAATCCAGTCTAGAAGTGGTAAATGCATGACCATGTAAAATGTCATTAGAATAAATCAAAGGTTTGAGGTTCAGTGTTAAGTTGAAAAAATGTGGCTTTTATTCAAGAGTTAACATGCAAATTTAGTGAAAGAGAACTTTTAAAGATAACATCAAAGTTTTTTAATTGTGAATTGCATTCAGTTGCCAAGGATACAAGATATGATAAACTATCAATGGGTAGAGTTACTTGAAGACAAAAACGGTTAATTATTAGAATCTCCATTTTAATTTCTGTGTGCTTGAGAAAACTGATATATTTAGGTTTTTAACATCCTCTGGGATTTTCATCCTTTTAGAAATTAATAGAATTGGCAGTATCAGGTAACAGAAATAGGTTATCGAAGGGTCGCCAGCATACAAGTGATAAGCAATATTACATCTTCTCAATATTGATCCAAGAGAGAGCATGTAGACAAAAGAGGATCCAAAATGGATCCTTGAGGTACACCAGAAATCAGAGGGGGTAAAAATAAAAAACAAGAGTCACTTGGTTCACTTAGCCCTGAATCAATTTAGAGGAGTGCCTGACGTACGGCTAAAGTTAGGAGATAACAATGTTGTGGTCCACTGTATCAAACATGGCTGTTAGATAAAGCAACACAAGTAGGAAACACTAAGTCAGCACTAAGCAAAAGGTCATTGAAAACTCATAAAAAGGTAGATTAAGTTAAGTGTGATTTGAAACCTGATTGAAAGACTTCAAAAATGCAATTGTGACTTTTAAAAAAAGAGTGAAATCGATGGAAGACTACGTAAGCTTAAGGAGGGAAAAAGGAAAGTTAGATAGCCAGGTTTAAAGGGTTCAGATTATCACTGCAGTAAAGCCCTTTACAACCAGCTGCCTGCTAAGAATTTTAGCTTGCCCAGATTTAACGCTGAACTAATTCCAAATGACATATTATGTACTTTTGTTTTTAGTGTTAAGCAGCATTTGCATGTAATCATTGGCACCCTGCAGAACAAACCAGGAATTAACAGTAGATTTCATAAAATATTCCTAAAGGCATTTTCAATTTACACATGTCTTCAAAATTATTCATACCCTTCCATTAAAGAAAAGGTTAAATTCTTAATAGTAATTCAAACAACCACAGACTGAAAAAAGTAAAAATAAAGATATATTTGCTAAATTATCATGTAATGAAAACAACATCAACATTGTTTTTTAATTTAATTGAGTTGAAAAATAATATAAAAAAACAAACAATATGGTCCTGGACCAATGAGAGCACTTTGCTGATGAGCAGTGGGCCAAAATACTTGTCAACAGGTGTAGAAGTCTGATTGAGAGTTACAGAAAACACCTGATTGCAGTGGTTACCTCAAAAGGATTGCTCAACAAAATATTAGCTTAACGCATATTCATTTCTCATATTTTTTGCTTGTTTTTTAAAAATATTCCATTGAACCACAATTAAAAAACAATGTCATCGTTGTTCATAAAAGGTTTATTTATTATTACTTTTGTCAGTTTCAGCTTATTTCAGTGACAACTGATTTGTTTCCTTCTTTAGTGGAAGGGTATAGGAAGAATTTTGCAGACACGTGTATATGTTTTCATGCTTGTATGAATCTCTTTATATAATTATTTAATTATTTTGAAATCTTAAAGGGAACAGACTTTCATGGTAGCAAGATAATGAATGAACCAGGAGACTTCTTACTTTTTCCTCTTGCTCTTATTAATTGAAATCAATGATTTTGGTTGATTGTTTCAATGGTTCAAACAATTTCTATGAAAATTGGGACCAACACTCATGGTCTTTTTATGATGATTATTCAAGCCATGGCTCCAAACAATCAGTCAGTCAGAAGCTCAGTCTCAAGCCCACAAGAACGGAATATGTTTAATTATCCCACTCTTAGTAAAATGAGACAAAAGCTTCCCACTGCAATCCACTTGTCTCTTCACATTGTGCTCCCTCTTTCCCCTGACCCTCCTTTCTAGCCTTTACTCTGTCTCATGCTCTGTCAACATCATCTGTCACAGTGGAGAACACAGGCTCAAAAGCAGACCTTTTTACTTTTCTGCAGGTGGCTGATGTGACTAAAGCAAGAGGCAGCAACAATCCCTCTTCACTTGCATCCCTCCACCAGCAGCACCTTGTCCGCATTCTTGTG
Organism: Leptatherina wallacei; assembly: GCA_028567055.1. Classification (NCBI taxonomy): domain Eukaryota; kingdom Metazoa; phylum Chordata; class Actinopteri; order Atheriniformes; family Atherinidae; genus Leptatherina; species Leptatherina wallacei. The sequence goes on from JAOXYM010000021.1 coordinate 18,584,771, forward strand.
AACCAAAGAAAAAAATTCCACTTTAATTCCACAGAAGATCTAAAAAAAAATCTTTGTAACCCTTTTTACAATTCTAGCAAATCTAAAAAAAGATAAATCAATGAATGAAAGATTATTAGATAAATTAATGTTTTTTTTTAGCCTTTTAATTGAAAAACTTGTACTTCTGCTTCAGATACAGTTCATAAAAATAGAGCAATTGTAGCTTTTGAGTTTTTTTAATTGTTATGTTGCAAGAAAAAAAAATGTAATTTTCTTTTAGCAATTATTGTGCAATCTCAGATCAGAATGTGAAATACAAAAGTTTTACACAGTCTGGGAAAAGATGTAAAAGAGACCTTTTTTAAAAAAGAGTCTGGATATCAGGAACCCATTGATGCATCTTCTTCATAAATTGGAAAGAGTTTGGACAAATATTATCACTGACTCATATAAGCTGTTGGTGAGAGGATACTTCATGTTGCATTATGATCAATAACATGGTGCTGAAGTAGAAATGATAAAAATTACATTACATGCTGCATTCACTTGCACTTGGGCATCTGAGTTTTACCCAGATAAAGGTCTGTTTACTCTAAATATTTGTAAGAATTCGATTGTCTACTTTTGGGAGTGCCTTACCGGGTCATACAATCTGATGGACATCAGAAGATTACATATTTTACTGTTATTAGTGGATTTAGCTTCTGTTATAACAAAAAATAACTGTAGAAGGAATTTTGGCACAGTCCTGTTCCCAGTGTTGCCCAGTCTGTTGTACTAGGCATGTATCTATGCCCAGCCCTCTTATGGTCCCACAGTATTCCAATCATGTCTCGAGTTTGACTGCATTGCAGTGCATTTACTGCTGTGCCTGGGATCACTGTCCTGTTGTTGCATGACCCAATTTCAACCAAGTTAGCTGTCCGATGTCCTCACATTTTACTCCAGAATGCTTTGTTATACAGAGTTCATTATACAGAGGGTCCTGTGGCTACAAAACAAGCCCAAATCATTGTTCTAGAAGCTTTGTGGTTTATTCAGATGCAACTTCGCTAGCCTAAACTCTGCTGCCAAGTTATTTTTACACGAAAAAGGTTTCCCTCCAGAAACCCTTCCAAATGAGCCATCTTCATTTAGTTTATTTGATCTGTCATTAACATTTATTATGCTAATCCATTCAGCAGAGTCTCAGATGTAGCTCTTGGATTTTTTTTTTCTCACTGAACATTCAACGTTTTATCACAAGAATGGCAGCGTACTGAATGTTTTCCACTAGAATGATGGGCTGTTTCCATGGCTTTATAACCATTCCCAAAGTGATGGGCAGCAATAATTGTTTTTCTGAGATCATTGTCTTTCCTCCTTGGCATTGTGTTAATATATACCTGGATGCATCAAACCAGCAAGATGCTAAAATGTTGCTTTTATAGAAATGCTCATTTGCTGTTGACACATCGATAGCACCTGCCTGCTACTTTCCCTCTTAATTCCAAAGGAAATTTTTTTTGTTGTCAAAGAAAAAAAAAAGAAAAAGAAAAACAGTCTTCTTGCCGTGAAATATTTGATGAGTGATAGTCAATTGTCTAAGTATTTTTTCTAAATGTTTCTTAATATTTCTGTCTAAAATGTTAAAAGCAGGAAGTATCAAGTTGTTTTAGCTCATAGAAGTTCTTTAAATCACAACTGCTCATTGAATGAAAAAAACAAACAAACACTCACAGCTCTTGGGTCTGCAGCCAGCCAAATTAAATGAGCAGTTTTTTAATTTCTGAGCTTCTTGCTGTGTGGGAACATTCAGCAACTGCTCAGCATGTCAAACCATGTCAAGTGTTACAGTTCCCTTCCTGTTTCAGGGGGGAAAATATCACCCACAGATAAATCAAACTAAAAAGGCTTATCTTCAGACCCCTTCCTAAAATGATTAACCCTTCTAAAGAGCATTATTGAGTTTTGAGTGGTTGTGCCGTCTCTTTGCCTGTAATTGTTCTTTTTCTGTTGTTTCCTTCATCAGTCTCTCCTCATTATATGAAAAGAAGGGAAAAATGTCTGAATAGAGAAGGGAGATTTTCCCACAGTCACTCAGCACAGAAAAATACGCCATTGTAGCCAGGTTCCCATCCTTGTGCCCGGCTGCACAGTCTACCATGGTCAGAGGGACAATTGAGCGAGCAATCTTTCTTTGGTTTGAAAACTAAGTGATAAAGAATACAGTTGTATACAGCTATACATTTTCATCAGTCCCAAACAGGAAGCCAAGTAGTTTATCTGATAATAGATATAATTTTTCCTTCAAAAAATAAAAAACTAAATAAAATAAAAAAGCCTAAACTGTTTTTTTTTTTTTTTTTTTTACTGTTTGCTTGTGTAATCACAGACGGATTAATTTTTTCTTCTTGCAGCATCACTATTTCAACAAATTGCAAAAATTAAACATTAAACTTGGAGTTGTTTTTTCTGTTAGTGTTTGTCTTGTTTTTCTAATGACAGGAAAAAGCTAAGCTATGTGTGCAGCTTTAAAAAAAACGTTCCGTTATCATAGAAACATCATCTGGAGCTGCTAAATGGAGCTAAATGCTGTTGACTTTTGTGTGCTTTTTTGCATGTTAAGTGACATTGATTTTCTTCATTAGCCATTATTTTTGCACTGAAAGTAATTTGATTGACAGGCATTTAGTTTTACCTTTTTTATATCAATGACTAAAGGTCAACTTTAATCTTCATGGTTTAATGAACATTAAATCATGGTCACATGTTTAGTTTTTGGCATTCATGGCATTGGGAGAGGTGATGACAAGAAAAAGTAACTATTTTAAAAGGCAATTATATTTGAAAAAGGTAATTATTATCATTGTTATAATTACTACTACTAATCCTCATATCACGGCTGCTACTACTACGACAACAACGAATACTTCTACTACAACTACCACTACTACAACTAATACTACTACTATTACTACTAATAGTAATCATAATAGTAATCATAATAGTAATATAAATAGTAATAATAATAATTACTATTATTATTATTATCATTATTATTATTATTGTAATATCCTACATAATATTCAGAATAAGCAGTGGCCAGTAAATCAAATGACTTCGCATTAGTTTTTATCATCATTAGTAGTTGATATCATTATTATCAGTGCACAAAAATCTCAAAAGGACATGCTTCTTTCGAGTTTGAAAGTCTATGTTTTGAACCCCGTTTGAACCAATGACTGGTTTGAACCCATTGGTTTGAAACATTGACTGTAAATATATTTGAAACCAATGTTTGAAACACGCCACAGTGTGTGCGCATGCGTTGTAGAGTCTCGAGCTCTGTTTCCGCGCCGACACAGCCTCGACATTTTATCCAATCAGCGCACAGGATACTCTGGCCATTGAACAACAATGGCGGACTCAACCAAGCTAAGTGGAAACTATGCTCCTCCCTATGAATCTACTAAAATGTCCAGCCACAAGGAATGTGTGTTGGCGATAGCGAGGCTGCTTGCAGATTTCGGAAAAGAGGTTGGTTTGGACTGTTTAAATTACGACGATCTGGACATTGCGTCTCTCAGTTCGGGTTGTTTGTTAGCTACATGCTAATGTTTTTAGCAGTTTGATGTATTAGCATGCTTTATTTGGAAGTAGCCACGGTTCCTTCATTAACCTGTTTTCATGTACCTTAAAAGTAAGTTGCAGCAAAGTTATTGTAGGCGAGATTCTGCCGGCATCAGCTGATTTAATACAGCTGGGCATGCATTTAGCCTGGGCTTCATGCACTTAGTCTCATTCCCGTTTTATCACCGGCATCATACTGTGCTTTGCCATTTTTTGTGATCGTATATTCTTGCAACCTTTGTTTAATATCAGTGAAATAAAAGCTACATATTAAAACAACTCCCTTGTGTGATTTTGTATATGTAATAGACGATCATTCGGTCCTTTTTTTTCTTTTTTTTTGCTGTAGTAAAGAATAGGATGTATAAAAAATAATGACATTGTTCAAAAGTATAAACTGCCTTACAATTGCTCTATTTTTATGAACTGTGTCTGAAGCAGAAGTATAAGTTTTTCAAGTAAAAGGCTCGAAATTTTAATGCTTGTCTTTTTGACTATCAGTGGGAACACGAATGTAAACAGTTTACAATAATTCTCCTTTTATGTAATATCTGAAATAAAAACTCAATGGTTAACATATCAGCCTATTTGATAATCAAATGTATTTGAATTTAAGAAATGTATATAAATTTTCTGGATAAATGAATAAGTTGTCTTTTTCCCTCTTTTTTTGTTTTTCTTTAATGAAGCTAAAATTAGGTGATTCCGCGTTAAGAATAGAAGTCAACCCCAGTGCTGTGAATCTTTCATCATCTCCAGCTGCTCATGTTTATGACTGTTTGCAACAATATATCACAAAATTACAGGTAAAAGTTTGAGATGTTTTCCAGTTGATGTAATACTAACATTAATTAAATGACATCATTCCAGTGTGTTAGGTTTAAATGAACTACACACAGGTTTGAATTATTACCATTATATCATTATTTGAAATGTTGAAAAAACATTTCAAAATGTGTCATCTGCATTATACTCATTGGAATTAGTTTTTTTATTTTTTTTGCTTCATCCGTTCTAATAGGCTGTTTCAGAAAGCCTGAAGCCACTGGTGGATGCTGAAGGTGTTATCTCTGTAATGGACAACACGTTGGATGAACCTGTCATGTCATCGTCTGTCAAAGAGCACACAGCTTCCTCGTCTGAACACCATCATTACAGCTCGGAGGCTGCAGAGAGCAAGGCTGCGGCTGATGACGTCAGGGTTCAGATCAGAGCTGGGAAGTCAGAGGTTGGTCTCCGTCAGCAGATCTGTCAGCTGTTCTGGCCATGACATTTTAGAGCCCTCTTCACACTCTGTCAAGCAAATGAATAATCATAAGTAATTGCTCCCAAGGATGTGCACATGACGTAAAGCAAATGGCTGATGGAGACCTGATAAGCCGGGTTCGGCAGAGGATAAGGGGTCCTTTAGTGCTATGGTGGGGTAGAACAGACCACATTGCTGGAGGGTTTGAAAGAGGGCCAGGTCCTTGATGGATTATGAAGTGGATGCTCATTACTCTGAGATTGCATGTGGATGAAGGACAAGAGGCCCCATTCTGTTGTGCATTTATTTTAGTAGCCAAGCAAATAGCATTCATATACTGTCATTTGATGATGGCAAGCAATTCTACTTTTTTGGCTCCCTAGAATAATTTCTCACACTGCATTTTTCATTTCATGTGTACCCCCAGCTCACTACCATTAGATTGGCAAAACATTACTCTCTTCACACCCATCAGCAGCTCATCATTCCATTGTGTCTTATTATCTGTGTTTTGTCTTTATTGCAACCCCAGATTGAGCGAAGGATATCTGCATTTATGGAACGCAAGCAGATGGAGATCAATGAAAACAATGTGCGCGAGTTTTGCAACGTGATCGACTGCAATCAGGGTGAGAATGGGAGAGAGGTTGGGGGGGCAGGGTGGAGAGGGAGCCTGCACACAAATTGCCAATGTTTGGGAGAGAGCTGATTTCCACAGGCGAGAGGTCAGGCTGAACTGCTCCAAGAGTGCGGCTGAAGTAGCTAACACACTCGGCCTCAAAACACAACCTGCTCAGTCCAGAAAAACACAAGACAGAGGACCTTTTTGAAATTCAAAGCCTGTGAGAGACACCAGAAATAAGTAGAAGCTGCAGTTCAAGTGTCACATATATACACTTTTTCTCTAATTATATTTAATTACATTTGGAAATTCTAATGGCAGTTTTTATTGATTCGATCTTCTGTAGAGAACAGCTGTGCCAGAACAGATGCAGTGTTCACCCCATACCCAGGTTTTAAAAGCCACGTAAAAGGTAAGAAAATGTAATGTTTTGTGTTAGTTACAGACCACTAGACCTTTTTAAAGCATACATTTTTAGAATATGTTGAGAAATACATTCTTCATGTGAGAAAAAAAAAACCTTTAGATACAGATAGGTCAAACAAAACATAAGAAAAAATGGATGTTAATTTTTAAATGTTTTGTATGACCCAACAGACCAGATACCTTTTGATCTTACTGAGTTATAGCCTCTGTTTGTGTTCCTTGGTTGGGCAGTCACACGGGTTGTCAACACTTACGGGCCGCAGACTCGTAGTGGGGGAGTCCAAGGAGAGACTGGGGAGCAGCAGCGGGTTACGATGGCAAGAAACTGTGGAAATGCAGCTATAGAGGAGCGACTCCAGAACATTGAGACTCACCTGAAACTCTCATCGGGTGAGGGTAGCAGGAATAAGATGGTGGATTAAAAGTGTCTGACTTGATTTCTAAAAATCATTGAACTGAACATTTTTCATGATTGCACCTTTCCATTATAAAGTATAGAAGTTATGATACACAGTTTGGAATTTAGTTTTAAGTAAGCATTTTATGCAAGTTTATTAGTTGATATTTAATTGTTTGGTATTGTGTTGCCATTCTTTACTCTGAGAACTGCCTTACCTCAGTATCATTATTAATAAGTTAGTTTTATACACAGTTGCAGGTATGTAGGCTGTTCAACCATTTTTTTCTTCCTCAGTTGGACCAGCCCCATGGAGTGTCTACCAGAGACTCAAGAGGCTTGAGGATCGTATCTTGGAGCTGGAGGGACTCTCTCCTGAGTACTTTCAGTCCACAGTGAGTTCTCTGGCTTTAGTACAGCTTTGTAAAACAGATGAAATTATACATAGTTTACCATTTTTGTGTTGTAGTCAGAAATACGTTTATCAGAGGATTTTATTAACGTGGCAAATTTAATAAAATTAATCTTGTTTGAGATCTATCTGTGTCTCTGGAGCAGATATATCTCTGCACAGCCAAATCTGTGATCCAAATTTAACCTTAAGGCACATAAAAAAAAAAGTCTGCTACAACAATAATTTCCCTCTGAGAGGGATAAATAGTAATCTTCATTTCATTTCATAAGCAGCAACTTCGGCTTATTTGCTCACTTACTTCTACATCTCAATTTCCTTTCTGTTGTCCAGGTATTCATGATATTTAGTTCACCCGCCTAAGAGACCAGATATATCTGTATGATTTCATGCAGTTAGCACAGCTTGTAATGCGCCATCTTGGGACTTTGGAGCATCTTTGCAACAAATCATCATAATGTCACTACAAGTCGCTTCATCATTCCTACCTCTTGTGTTCGTGCTAGTCTAAGCCAGTCCAGGCTCAGTTCAGTTGCCAGCTGATAGTCTGGCAAAAAGTTACCCAGTGCAATATATTACAAAATTAAAACACATCCACAATTTCTCTTAAATATTTAGAATTGATAAACCGGTGGACTGCTGAAGACTTGGATTTTGGATTGAGTTTGGTTGGAAAATAACAATGGACCTAGCTAGTTTGCACTGTAATGCAAGTCTTAAGTCTCCTTGAATTTCGAGAGGATGTTAATTTGAGATCCATTTCAGAGTAATTAGCACCCCCCATACTTCCCATATATTACTTTGTATGAAGAGGCAGAAAAAGAAGTTGTGAAACATTCTGAAAAAGGTTAAATCTGTATCTCCAGGTAAATCCATACATCCTGTTAGCTTTTTCCAGCTTTTGTGAGAGTCAGGGAAACTATTTGAGACGGGGTGTTGGCAAGAAGCCCTCCAAGAGTATAGTTAAAAGTGTGTCGTTGAAATTGGGTTGCTGTTGGACAGATCATTTTAAAATGAAACCTACTTAGCCAGAGGAGTTTCTGGGTGCTGTGGATCGGAATGGAGTTTCCTCTACGATGCTTCGATACTTCAACACTTCTCACTCGTCAAGTTACACTCAAGTTGATTTGAAACAACGATGCATCGCCTTTGTTTAGATTTACTTTAACATGTAGGTCAAAGCTCATTTGAGAAATGGCAAATTGTTTATCTTTTTTCGAGAAGCACAGACTCAAAATGTGGCTGTAGTTTAATGGACTTCATATTCAAACCCGTGAGAGATCAGCAGAGTCACAGAGACTGTAATTCCCTAATCTCAAGGATTCTGTCCAGTGTGTTAGTTATCTAAGTGTGCTTGAGATGCTGCATGTCTCTTCATAGTAGTATTTCTCTGCACAGCATGCAGCTTCTGTGAGTGCTGCTCTCCATCTGCTTTTGACTCACTACATGTTTGTGTGAGCAGAGCAAGAGATGTTGAGTGTCTTTGAATAAACTGATGAGGATGGGGGTCTTTTATATTTGATCCCCTCCCTCCCCTCAACTACTTTTTTTTCTTCCCTTCCCTTTTTTCTGTTTGTGGAACACAGTTGGCCCACGACTTTAGGGACAAGCAGTAAAAGAGGCTCCTTTAGCAATCCCATGTGGTTTTACATGCAGAATTGAAGATACATAACTAAAACAAATTGCTTTGGGCAGTGCACAACATCTTTTGTTCAAGTTTAACCAAGGACTCTGGCTAATTGTTACTCCGTTGTCTCGTCCCCCGCATGTTTTTCTGTCATCAAACATTCGGTGGAAGAAAAATCCATTCAGAAACCCAGTTTTATGTGGAAACAGTTCTCTCATTCTTCGGCATTGTGCAGTCTTTGCTTGTATAAATACACATCTTTTTGTTTAGATTAAGTGGACCATTGGAAATTATTTCTACCTAAACTTTAATTTCCAAGCATAAAGTTGAACTTCGGTATGCCTCTTTAAAGTAAACCCTGCTTGGAAAGTGCCCTAACAAAGTCTTATGTGTCCTGGTTTTGTAGAGTCACCTGCACAAGCGACCAAAGACATCCCCCGCTCAGGTTAGTGCTGTTTTTGTTTCCACTCATAGTACTTTATAAGTGGAGGTCAGCCCCCCCCCCACTTACAACCTACAAACATAAACCTTTTTTGTTGTCCTTCAGGCCTGCAGTCTGACAGAGCTGGATGAGAAGATCAGTGAGGTGAAAGCAGCTTTACTGAAGAGGGTAACGGAATTTGGGCCTCGATATGGAACAGATTGTCCTCTATGATACATACGCACAAACCCAATATAATTCTAGAATTCAGCACGTATCATCAGTGTAGTTTATTTTTTCTCTCCAATTCTCAGTATTTGTTATTAAAAAGGTTACCATTTTGGAAATTGAGGTCATATTAGAAACACCTACAGCCACAGTTTAATAATCTTTAAGGAAGCAGGTCACAGTTTACACTTGTCGGGTCATTTGTTAAAACCCTAGTAGTTTTTTTTTTGTTTGGTTTTTGTTTTCCAAGGCCAGCTTTGTACATGTTTTAATTTTTCCCGGTTATTGACTGTACCCAGTGATTTACCTTATTCAGCATCTTTCTACTGTAGCGTTAACTTGTTATTGTTCCATGTGATCACATGGCACTATCCCAGTGTCAGTGCTGGTAATGCTGGTTTGGACCTGTTGCACACTAAGATTAAATGAACCTCTTAATAATGAATGACTCATTTTCAATTAGTTTTTTTTTTCTTGTTTGTTTTTTTACTTCATTGTTTGTTGTTTAATTCTGTGGAAATATGTATGATAATATAATAAAGACAAAGAGCTTTTAAAAACTGAATTGGCAGCAGCTGAGACTTTTGGAGTATTTGAGTTATTAATGACACAAAAACATACATTTCCAGAATATTTTCATTTCATCATTTTAAGTGTGTGACTTTTTTTTTTTATGCATGAAAACTTGGATTTGTAATTTAGTCCTGGCTTAGATATATTAACTGTAGAAATGTGACTCAATCGCACTGAATCATACAATATTTATCAACCCGATTATTTTACCAAACAATGATTTGAGCTATTAACTGTCACTACATCTCAACATCCCATGTGACATCTGTAGATGTTCTTGTATGATATCAAATCTAAATAGTATATATAGTATAGTGTATATATAGTATATATGTCCTTTAGATATTTAACAACTAATAGACGTTTAGCAAAAAGTGTTTAATAGTTTAAAATGAAGAATTGATTTGAGTTCAAGTAGGTGCTAGAGGAACCTGAACCTCTGCTTTTAGATAAATCAAGAAAAGCTTTACAGAATAATTTCATATTATCTGATCATTTATTCTACAGTAATGATGGGGGGGTGTATGCATCTTTGTGTGTGTGTGTGTGTGTGTGTGTGTGTGTGTGTGTGTGTGTGTGTGTGTGTGTGTGTGTGTGTGTGTGT
>JAOXYM010000021.1:18610079-18621378 GCA_028567055.1 Leptatherina wallacei
GGGTTTTAGAGATACACATTGTCACGGGCTATACAATTTTGTACTCACATAATATTGTTTCCATCATATAATTAGAAAAAAAATGGACCAAAAAAGAAACAGCATTTAAATTTGAACAAATATTTATATTTTTACATTTTCTCATGAGCCAAGGCTGGTATAGACAACATTAAAAAGGGAAATGCAATATGAACTCTCATAAAAACAATATCATTCTGCATCATCTGATGTCCACACGTGTTTGGTCTGACAGCAGTATTATTTTCATAGTAGTAGTAGTAGCAGTTTACAAATGGTCAAAAGTTTAGAACAGCCCTTTTTTTTTCATTGAAATGTAAGCGGTTCAAGTCCAATAATAGGCAAGGCAAGGCATTTATATGTATAGCACATTTCCTGTACAAGACAATTCAAAGTGCTTTACATAAAACATTAAAAGATGGTGCAATACCAAAACTCAGAAAAAAAAACTAATATTTCCATAAATTAAATTGATTGAAAGCACGACAAGTTAAAAACAAACAAAAAATATACAGGATAAGTTCAAATAAGTGAACAGTACAAAGGTCAGTGGTTCACTGCCAGAGTTTTAAAGCCATGCTATGCATTTCCATCATTCGGGATGTTGCAGCTTAATGCTCATGGAGCTCCATAAAGCATTTTTTTCAACCATTTTCTACTCACGTCTTTCTAGAGGCAAAGAAATTGGCTGAATTCATTCTTTAAAAGGAAGAAAATGAGTGTAACTTATGACTATGTAAGAAAGGATTACTGTCATAGTAGACTAAGGACTATAACACAATAATAGCCTGAACTTAACGTTACTGCACCAACATCAAATTTATCTTTGTCAGATTATAAAGATCAGAACAAAATTACGATGAATGATCTGCTTTTGAACAATACACATAAAATCACGATACCAAAATTTAAAGCAGCTATGCTGATTCCATAATGGCTCAATGTTGCTGTGAGGCAACATCTGCAATTTTCCATAATGGTTTGTTGTTGCCTCATGGCAATAGTTGTATTCTAAGTTTCTTTATTCATTTAGCAAATAACTTACCTTAAACTATATCAAAAATAAAAGTCTACTCACATTGTAGTGTGAATTTATTTTTTCCAGACAGAAAAGGCCAGGAAATTATGTTTTTAGATCCTTGTTGTGGAGCAAAATAGCAAAGCTGTTTCCCTTTTTTTCTTCCTACCTTGTCCTGTCCAGCATTATAGAAAGTAGAATGATGGCTCGGCTGCCGTGCTGTGCCAAACAAATGAGCTTTACCAAGAGGAGTTTTATCAATAAGACGCTCCTCTTGATACTTGAATATTATTCTTTATTCTTTAATTGGTTGATTGATGAATTTACATATTAATGCTAGACCGGACTGGGGGGACAAAAGAAGAGAGATAGTAAACAGAAGAGAAAAGGAGAGTAAAGGAAAGAAAACAGAGGTAACCAGATAGAAAGCAATGGCAACAGCTGTTTAATCAAGACAGAAAAAACACACAACCACCTGTATCCTGCAGCTTCTGCATGGAAACAAAGCTGACAATCTTCAGGAGCACCTGATGAATCACAACATCACAAAGACCAGCAATCCACAATAAAGCTGTTTCCTTGAAAAAAGTGAGCTAAACAGGATGGCTTCCTGAGAATCATGTGACAAATCAAAGCATTGTTATTGATCTTCATTCTGTTTTGTATTGCATCATTTAAAGGGATGCATTTTGGATCTGCCAAAAGTTGGTGTGTTGCCCGAAGGCAACACAGTGAAGAGAGTTTAAACAGTTTCACAGTTATGGGGGTTGATTAAGCCTTGAAAGATGCTGCTACAAATTCCCAACTTTTCTTGATTGCTTACAAATCCCTCTGTCTTTATAAAAAGATCTGGGAAAATATTATTTCAAACAATTTAGTATTATCTGAAATATGCAGAAAATCATCTCAGAATGAGGGATGAAAAACTCCCACTGCATAGCATCAATGTTCACTAAGGTTTAAAGCATCCAGAGAAGTCTTTCAGTTGCTGTTACCCTAAGTACCTTTATGACCTCTTGGGCTACTACATACCTTCACTACATAAATGACGGATATATTTTAGTCTTATTTCTATGAATAAGTTTAATTTATCTATTGTTAGAACTTTTTAAGGATCTGATCAAGTTTGAAGTCATATTTCTGTAAAAAAATATAGAAGAGTTTTTATGAAGGATAAATTTTAAAACAATACTGTAGGTTACCTGCGGATGTGTTTCGTGCCCATAAATAACCCAAGATTTTAGCTTTGGTTTTGTGTTTAATGTTTAATCACCACTCCCTCACATTTCTTCACAGTCTAGTTATCTTCCCTCTGGAGCATGTCTTTCTTATGACCTCTTCCACCCTCTTGCTGCTCCTGTCAAAGCCATTAGTTTGGGCTCTGCAACACGTATCTCATAGTCTTACACCTCAATCACAAACAGCCCTCAGTGGTATGCTGCTCATCATCTCACAAGCCACAGTGTGTAAAAGAGTGTGTGACTCTGAATGTGTGCATGTGGCTGCTTATGGTGTACATTTAAGGGGTATGTGTATTTAGTGCAACATGTCCATCAATCTATACGTGTGTGATTGTGTGTCTGCATGCATGACCATGTGAACAAATGCACTTTTTGTGTGTGGACATGATGTGTGTGCACTTCCACTTGTGTGTGATAATGGGCTGCGTCCATCAGCACACAGAACACGAGGCCTCCGTATCAGGCAGAAGACACTTAATGCCTGTCACAGGGTCAGATCAAGTGTGTACAAAGGAGAATTGATTCCTTTGAAAAATAGAATCCAACCAAGGACAGTTTTCCCATTTGCCAAGGAGTAACAATGAGTGCAGTGCAGAGACAGAAGGGACAGGATGAAAATGGGAGAGAGAGAAAGGGTGCCTGCAGGAGAGAAATGTGTTGATCTTTTGAGATGAAAAGCTCTACTTTCACAAGCTGCAAAATGAGATGGTGAGCTTCAGGCCCAAGGCAAAAAGAAAAGGAGTTTTTCTTCCCTCCTGCCCCTTTTGTTTTCATCTCCTCAGTCTATCTCTGAAGAAGTGGTCATCCGACAGGAGGTGAGTATATGTCAAGGTTCTGCTGCATTAGCAAGAAATGGGTTACCTCCCTGACTGCCAGAGAACTACACAAGCTATCTTTTGCTGGAGATGAAGATAGAAGGAGAGGAAGAGGTGAGATTGAGGTTTGCAGGGGAGGCTGTTAATAAGGGGACAGTATGAGTAGAAAAGGTTCCACTGTGCTCTTTTTAGGAGGTGTCCCCTCTCACATTATATTCTTGACTCCCCGCCAGGAGGGCCTTATAACGCTCTCCAAGGATGACGGAAAATGAGACACAAGGGGGGCTGGCATAGTGCGAAGAAGCGTCCCAAAAGCCGCAGAGGAGGTGGCCAAGAAAGGGGAGAGAGAATGCTGTTCCCACTAGAAAGACGAGCGAGAAGGAGCTCTTTTTCTCAAGACTCTTCATATGCCCATCTTCCTCTCACTTCAACCTCTCCCTTCTTCTCCGACTTGCCTCTCCACCTCCACCTATCCATCCTTTTCTTACCTCTCTGTCCTCCTGAGCAGGTGGGTAATTGTCACACACACCAGAACTATTTTCTATCAACCTAAGTATGTAGAAGGAGCTGATATTTCACTGAGTTAAATCTGGATTTAGTTGTGATTTTAAGCTACATCACAAACAGGAAACGAGACCCCTAGGCACCACCTTAGAGTGCAGTATATGTAGAGAAATTTAGAGAACTTCTTTTTGAATTTTACTAGCCATATCCAAAGCAAGTTCACAGCCCACACCCACCTACCCCTTCTATTCTCCCAGAATGTCACAGTATCTATAAACAAAATCAGAGGGTACAGTAAGGTCTCTAATCAAGGCAATCAGTGCTGTTTTCAGAGGTGTACAGCACAGCAGCAGCGCTGGTCTCATCTTTAATTACTTGCTTTTGCATTTTGATGGAGGGGGGTGACGGGGGTGATTGTGCCTTATCACCTATCTCCAAGGATAAAAGACTACCCAATTACTTTGTTTGGATGCTAATGATTGCTTTTCATTAGTAGCCGCTCTTAGCCCTCCTCACCCAGTAAATGAATGAATATGCAGTAATTTCAATTATTGGAATTATGAAAATTGCTTTTAAAAAGACGGCCCGGGTATCATCAGCTTTCCACTGTGACATAATGCCATTTTAATTTCTATAATAGTTTTAATTGTCAGTGTCCCCGCTGTGCATTAATCATTTAATTGTATTGTCTTTTTCTGCCGCAAACACCTACACCCCCCCGAACACCCACTCGCTTTCCCGCCCCAGCTTTGAAAACACAAATCACAATCAGGACTATCATCTTGAGAGTGATGAGACACACTGAAGACAAAACCAAGTTAATTCAAAGTTTTAAGATGGTGACAGATAGTTAGTCTTTGTTGGAGGGTTTTATTGAGGGAATGTAAAGTATCTGTATGACATGTGACCTTGAAACTATCTGATATTTTGGCCAATGTTCTCACCAAAAATGAAAGAGGCTGATCAAAACAGGTCAAAAATAAGAAAAGAAAAAAAGATGTTTTAATTTTATGCTTTTGCTTTTAGTAGAATAAAGGCTGTATTATGATATTGTTCTATTTACCCTTTTATGCCTGATTTTTTTTTCTTTTAACAGACAACATTTTACTTCTGAGGACATGTAAATTGCCTTGCTTATTTATTAAGGTGTTCAGCTGTTGGCAGTGTATGGGATGACTCACTAATGCCCTCTGAAGTGGTCAATGTTCAATTCAATTCAGTGCAATTCAGCTTTATTTGCATAGCACCAATTTACAACAAAGCCATCCAATTCCCTCCAGCTAATTGTGGTCCAATGATAATCCAATTAAAACAAATCCTTCATATGATCCAATTCAGGGTCGTGGGGGGCTGGAGCCCATCCCAGCAATTAGCAGGCAAGAGGCATACACCCTGGACAGGTCGGCAGTCTATTGCCCGGCCAACACAGAGAGACAAACAACCAATCACACCCACACTCACTCCTAGGGAGAATTTAAAGTGAACAATTAACCTAACCTGAGCTGTATACAGAATGAATGAATCCTTTATATGATCCGCATTTAACCAATTTCAAGTAACTTTTCCCATAAAAAATAATTCATTAAAATAGAAGACAAAAATAGCCCTGCCAGAAAAACCAGCGCATTTCATCAATTTTTTTTTCGGTTCAAACCTGCATCCTGGGCATCCACAGGGCAACAAAGGAAAAACTCCAGCAGTGCAGACTCAGCCTCAACTAGTTTAGAGTGGAGAGACCAGGAATGAGGGGGTCATCAAGCACTCTAAGCTAGGGACACCCACTGAGAAAGAAAAGAAACACAACTTTATGGCAACAATACTTTACACACTACCAGTCAAAGGTTCGGACACACTTTCCTGTTAGATTTAATGGATTAATTGGACACACTTTTCCATTAGATTTTGATGGGAAAGTGTGTCCAAACGTTTGACTGGTCTGGTACTGTATAATATATCTAACTAAACTTGACTTTCCCTAAACTTTTTAATGCACATGTACAACTGTTCAGTGTTTAAGTATTTTTTTCATAACATAACAAGATGATTAATTGCAAAAGAAACCAAAAGAATTGAATTGACCACTAAATGTTCTGGTTCAGTGACAACTTGTCATCGTACTTTTCATATTTTAATACCATAAGACCAAGATGACACCTAATATATGACAAGTTATTGAGACATTATTGTTATTGCTATTGAATGTTGTTAGAGTTTCTTTCAATACATTTTTATGAAATAAAAGAACTGTATTGATTCTACTTAAACACCCTGCTTTCATGATATAATATCAGTGTAGTTTTTCAACTTTGAATCTTCTTTGTAATTTCATCCTAAAGTTGGATATCCCTAACTGGAAAGATCTGCACAATACTGACAACAATACATAAAAGGCCTAAATACAGATAAAATTATGTAATTATTTATAATTTTACACAATAAAAACCCTTTGGAGTTATTAGCATAAGCTGTTTTGTTGTGTAATTTGTGTTCTTTCTGTTGGTCTATCTAGTTTTCGTCCAGTCTTATTACTGACCAGTGTATACTGTTTGTATATTTTCTGTTTAATGTTACTGTTTTTCTGTTTTATTATATGTTTCCTGTTATAAAGCACTCTGGAAAACCTTTAGATGAGCTTTATTAATATTTCTTTATATTGCAAAGATTTCACTATGAAAGAACAGCATACTTCCAGCAAGGATGACAGTAATTTACTATGACAATACAAAAACTGTAGGTAGGGTCATGCTTTTTAGTAACAAAAGCAATACAGAACTGCTTGGCGAAGGTAATAACCACCTCATTATGTTGTGTTATCATTAACATTACAAAACTTTACAGAAAAATGTGTTATTGTCCCCCTATTGCTTGAAATGAGTGTAGTGATAGGTTAGTCTTCTAAAAGTGAACTTTTTTCTTCAGGATTTTTCTATTCTTTTTTTTTTATTTAGGTTTCTAAGTCTTTGGGAGCCCACTGCAGTGTTTGAGTGTAGGAGGGGTGTGTTTGTCAGAAAATATCATTTTTGGAAGATAAATTAAAGTTATTTTGTATGGTTCATCTTATTTATTTGGCACCAACTCCCCATCAAATGTAAAGTCATGACATTTTTAAGAGAAAGAAAACCAGTTCAATTCAAGTCCAGATTCATTTCCATTTCAATCCAGTTCTTTATAATTCTGTTGGTATAACAATTCATAAAAAGTTGCCAATCTTCACTTGGATGAAGAGACTGTTATAAATTCAGTGTAAATTTCCCAAGTGTTCTCTTGACAATGAAAATCTAGTTTTATTTCTACATTTTGTCAACACACGATGAAGGCAATGTATTCATCATATTTGTTCATATGCAGAGAGGTTAAATGTGAAGGATATAGCACAGCCATCCAGTGAGTCTAGCATTGTATTTTATCTTCATTTAAATGTGATTTGATACCTGCTGTCTGTGTTTGTTCAGGCTTTTCTTTTTGTCTTAGAGTCTACATTTAATAGAAGCAACATATACTGCAAAAAGAATAGTAAAGCCACAAGCAATTCATGTTTGAGCACAACCCTGAAAGTCTGTTGTATCTTTGTTAAAAGTAAAGGCAAATCAATGCTTAACATGATGTTTTATGTGGGCCACATCCATTCAGCAGCAGCAGCTCAACAAGAGGAGAAAGTCTGACTGACAGCCCTGAAAAGCTCTCCATCCTCTCCATCACTCCTCAAGAAGAAAGAGGTCAAATGCCTATGCAGGACACCTTGCCTAGCCTTTCAGCCACATATACAATATTCCCTATTAAACTCATGTCATTAAGAGCAGCAGAGTTGTTTCTCAGGCTTGAACTTTAGGAGATAAATTTACAGCAAGAGAGCAGAGCAACATAAGGAGGAATAGGAAGTGTGCTTCCCCATGAATATATCTAATGTTCCAGACTCTAAATACATTTCTTTTCAGTGTGTTTTGAAAAGAGGAAAACCATTAGTTGAGAATACAAGTGCAAACGCAGGGGTGTAGTGTTTTGGTGTGGTACAAACACTTAGCACAAGTTAGCATAAGCTAGAGAAGTTAGCACAAGTTAAGTGGAGAAGACAGTAAAAGCGAAGGAGAGGTCTCAGCTTGCCGCAGCCCAGCGAGCCAGTGTGCAGTGCATTCCAATAATTTCCCTCTAAGAGGGATAAATAAAGTATTTTTCATTTCATTTCATTCCAAATACAGTAGACAGTGAAAAAACAGTGGATAAATTTCAATCCTGATACTTCCACCTGCATGCAACTTTGTATAGCTTAATTTAGATTTCTCTTTCTGAGAACAGCAATCTGGCTCAAAAATGTATGGCAGAAAATTATGAGTGCTGAAATAACAAAGCATGACATAATGGGACAGGGGCTGTCATATGCAGAGAAGCAGAGTTGTAGGCGAGGTCAGATTCAGCAAATTCATACTTGCCCAGTCACTGAAAGAGGAAAGCTGTAGGGTCATAACTCAAAGCTATTTAAGCCACGACAGATCTTTTTTTACAGCAAAAATGTCATAACTGCTGGAGTGTTTTTTTCCTCCTGATGTGATTTCTTGCCTGTTCATTCAAATTGGCATTTTAAAAGTTCCGTGTCTGGAATTTTATGCACATTGGAAATCAGCTACTGAAGGTACAAAACTACCTTTTCTCACTAAATGATTGAAGGTTCAAGTCTCTTTTAAGTCAAAAACTGAGAGTAAATAAGCTGTCGTACTTATACGAAATCACAAAATGAAAGAGAATACAACTTAGGTTTTACCCCTTGTTGTAATAATGATGACTTCACCTGATGATTGGTAAAGTTAGGTTTCTGTGTACTTGATGTTTTTTCTATTATTGCAGTAAACACTGGAAATATCCTCAGTTATCTTTGCCTCGTGCTTTAATTTAGCTAAATTCATACCCATATGAAGACGCTGACAACCAGTCTCAAAAAGTGCCCAAAATGACAGAGATAGAAAAAGAGTAAGCATGTGTAAGACAGACACAGAACGTGGTGAGAGCTTGTGGAAGCCGTGAAAGTACACTCGATAAAGGAATAAATTTACAATAGACTTGCCCTTGGTGGGTTTTAAATTATATGACTCTGTAAAAGGGCTACATCTCTTCACCTGAGGCTTTCTTTTCAGCCACCAATCTTTTTATTTTCTTTTTCAAAAGAAGAAGGCCGTGACATTTTGGCAACTTGTTATCACCACCCTGAGGGCAAAGGGTCAAGAGTTCTCTTAACATACAGTGAACAATGATGGAGATACTGTTTTATATGACTGTCTGAGGAATAAGACCTTGGTAGCAGGCTTTTTATAGAGCATCATTGGCACCATGGTGAATGCTGGCCTGCGTCCAGTTCCTACACAATTGTGCCACCTTCTGGAAATAAATGGGAAAAAGTATCAAGGACAAGAAAGAATACAGCAGGCATTCAGGTTAAGAGTGGACTTGTTTGGGTAGTTGGTCTTGTTAAAGGAAAGAGCCCGAGTTTCTTTGTACTGCTTTATCAATTCTATTTAAGGGTTTATCTTTTAAAGAAAAGAAAAAAAAAGATAGACCCTTTTAATTTCCTTCCCTTATAAATTAGGCTTGAATTTTTTTTACTTAAAACAGAGGATAAATATAATGGTTATTGGAAGCCAGTAAGAACACAACTCAACAAAAAGTTAAGCTTTCCAAAAATTACACAATAATACATTACATTTTAAATTTTTGCACAAAAAGTGACATTGATCCATTTCATGCAGTTAGAATCATGTTCTGTTTGGATCATACTCATAGTTGGCTAGTGTGGACATATTTTTCTATTTCATCAGAGCTGAGGTTTGCAGAGCTGTCAGAAAGGCTGATGTGTGTGTATGTGCGTTGGGGGGGGGGGGGGACGAAAAGAGAAGATTGGGGAGTGATTCAATCGCTACACAAATGGATTTGGCTAATAGAAGGAGCCTCTGATCCTGACTGGTACACAGCTGGAGCTCCCCTAATTGGAGAGGGTGAAGAGTGGAGAAGAGAGTGGAGAGAGAAGAGAAAGAGAGAATATGGCCCCCAGAGGAAAATGCACCTCTGCTGTAACACTATTGACTCAACGTGGATCATGCCAAATGTTTATGCTGGTGGAAAAGGACACACTGTTGGAAAGCAAATCACATGGAGGCTCATCATAACTCTTTGTTAATATTCTCACCTTGAAAAGCAGCTTTGTGTAATCATTCCTGGTCTTCTAAATATCTGATGAAGGGTGGCTTAAGAGCAAAAAGTGGCCCACTTCACATCAGCAAGGATCACTGGAGAAATGCTGGGACTATTTAGCAGCACTGAGTACTCTGGATTCATTGTAAATCATAGCATGCGATTCACTGATATGAATGACCTTCTTCATTATCAGCTTTGGCTCTGAGATAGCTGAAAGTGACAAATGTTAGGCTGGTGGACGAGTATGAAATGATAATGCCCTGAAATTTCTGAATAGATTAAGAGGAGTGAAAGTAAAATTCCCATTGCTGTTGCTTTTGTTGAGGCTTTAAGCGATGACAGTGCATGTGAGAGAGCTAGGCTAATCATTTTGACAGTTAATACAGCCATGGTCCATCACCACTTGACAGTAAGAACCTGTTATCTTTTTGATATTCCACCACTTAGACTCTGGAAAACAGAAAAAAAGAGAAAGCTAAGCAGAATTTTATCTAAATTTCAGCAACAAAAAGAAAAAAGATCAAGAAGTGGCAACACGTTTTGCAGAGGCAGGACAAATGAAGAGGATTTATGGTGTAAAAGATTCAATGATGCTTCTTGAGCTGTCAATTCACAGCATGAGGAAGTAACACTTCTGTATGTGAGAGAAACCTTGGGGAATTTTCTAAAATCATAAATGTCCTAAGAGGACTCTCGGATCTCCTTGTGGTTCAGGATAGAATATGAGATTATATGGGAAATACTGTTTGTGTGGAAGTGTGAGTGAGTGTGTGTGAGAGAGAGTGAGACACTACAAGAGCTCATGTGTGTATTCTTAAAGCAGGGGGTCTCATCCAGTTGCCCCAAAATACAAAGAGCTGCTGAGCAGAACTCACCGGGGGGCTCTTAGGAAAGCTATCAGCTCACAGGC
The DNA here is from genome assembly GCA_028567055.1 of Leptatherina wallacei. Taxonomy (NCBI): domain Eukaryota; kingdom Metazoa; phylum Chordata; class Actinopteri; order Atheriniformes; family Atherinidae; genus Leptatherina; species Leptatherina wallacei. The sequence continues at coordinate 18,620,766 of JAOXYM010000021.1, forward strand.
AAAGGGCAGAGGAAAGGCTTACATAGGAAAAGGAGGCAAAGCTGTTGTATAGAAAATACAAGTGCACATGCATTCCCAATTTTTGCCTTCTACTTCATAAAGTAGAAGCAAGAAGAAGCACAGGAGAAATCTAATATTTAGACATGTCTCCAAAGCACACACTTCTGAAAACTGCAAGGGTAAAACATGCTTCACACACCTCTGGCTGCCCATTTGCTGATCCACAGTCCCAATCAACATATTAGTGGACAAACTCAGCCAAATTGTCAGATTTTGCTGGTACACGTACACACACAGGCAAGCCGACCAACCCTCCCACTGTGTTTCCTTTGTACCGATCATTGTAACAGTTTTGTCTGAGCCATATGGGCTGGTTTAGGGATGTGGACCCCCAGCAGCTGAGGCTTTGTCCCTGTGTCACAGAGGTCGCTGGGATTGTGTTCCCAGCTAATTCCTTCTTTCAGGGACTACAGATCAGAGTCTATAATGATCTGGGCGGCCTAGCACGGGGATTACTGCTGCTGCCAGACATCAACAGGCTTGTGTGTGTGTGTGTGTGTGTGTGTGTGTGTGTGTGTGTGTGTGTGTGTGTGTGTGTGTGTGTGTGTGTGTG
>JAOXYM010000021.1:18621478-18631588 GCA_028567055.1 Leptatherina wallacei
TGTGTGTGTGTGTGTGTGTGTGTGTGTGTGTGTGTGTGTGTGTGTGTGTGTGTGTGTGTGTGTGTGTGTGTGTAGGGTGTGTGTTGGAGGGGCGTGAGTAGGTTGGGGGTGAGAAAGTGAGAAGGAGATAGAGAGAGATGACATCTTCAGATGAAATATTGTTGCTACTACCTCAGTGGGAATCAATTGATTCCCCTCTTGCACCAAACCCACCCACCACACCGAAATAGATCCACCCCACCTCCCAACACACTCACACACACACGCTCTGAGTTTTCCACCTCATTTCCACCCATCCAGCTTAGGCAAACATTATTAGCAGGGAAAGCAAAGGCAGTGAAGGGAAAGTAATAGCTTCTTGTGTCTTCACTGACCTCTATTGTCATCATGTGGTTTACAAATCACCGACTACTGTCTGCATTTATGTCCTTTTCTTGTCTTTTATCTCCACTGTGGCTTCTGCTGTCCTGCTCTGAGTAATTACTGCAATACACATTCAAGATCTGTTATGTGACATCTAGTAGTGATATCTTGAAAGATGTTCAGCAGACATAAGTCCTGCAACAGAATTGACAATGAAGGATGTAACTTTTTTTTGTTTTTGTTTTCTGGAAAAAGTTTTACTTTATATGAGAAATACACAATATCAAAATGTTATTGATCATAAAACCTGATGGTTTTACAAAGGAAAAGTGAATTTGAGCTTTCTTAGGGGAATGTAGGTTATCAGGCAGCCATTAGTGTTCAGGTTGACCACTTTTCTTTTGCGATAATTGCAAGAATTGTTCCTTACATGGAGTTTTTTTTCTTTCTGATCATGAATAACTTCCTCTATGATGGCATCTACAGTCTTACACCTTTTATTACCTTTATTATATTCCCCTACTGTACATCTCATCTACGAGAAGGGCATTTCAGTCTTATGTCCAGGTCCAGTTTTTATTCGGTCATCATCGGTCAGACCTGTTCTTGCTTGCCAAAGTACTTTCACACATGTGATGAAGAATTCTGTAGCTAAGTGATGAAATCATTCTTGAATGGCACCATCTTTTCTGTATTCAAATAAGTTTATATTTAACCTAAAGACAAGTCCACATAGCTCACATCCAAGCTTCATACCAACATCTGCTCCATAAAGAGTGACACGTATTTAACCTGTTCATAAAACTGGTACTTCAGCTTGTGACCCTTCAATCTTCTTCTCTCTCAGGTTGGCTTACCAACTCCCCCTGAGTGTACTACAGACTAGCTCAGAGGGGACCGGGCCTTTCTGTTGGCAGCATCTAAACTGTGGAATGAGCTGCCTTTATACATTAGACAGGTCTCTATTTCTGTTTTTTATATCTGTTTTATATCTCTATTTCTTCTTAAACCAATTTGTTCACTTTGGCCTTTGACGATAAATTAATTGATATCAATAAATCAAGCTTTATTAACAAAGTACAAAAGACTGAAAGCACAAAATTGTATTTGAAATAAAAAGATTTTAGATTGCATTCAGGAAACAAGAACATTGTTGTTGTTATTTTGGATTGTGTTAAAGAATTCTGGCTACACAGAGACTTCCAAGGATAAAAAAAAACAACCTCACTAATAAGATATATGTGTTTTCAAGAGAAAGGTGTCTGCATCCTGAATGAAGAGTACTCATACACATACGCACACGCAAAACAAATCACGCTACTCTTCCTGAAGCCTCCCACTGCTTTAAAAAGACAGAAAATAAAACTTGTTTGCTTTCTCTCATTCCGCTTTTTAATTTTCTGTTCTCATTTGTGTCTGTAGACATCTTTTCATAAAACATTCTCTTTCTTCTTTCCCCTTGTGAAAGAAACTTTCATTGAAATTCATTCCCTCAAGGACCGGTGCCCATGCAAGGCCAGAAGATAATAGGCCGACCTATTTACCCTTCAGTTTTATTTAGCCTTTTTTCTTCCTTCCCTCCTCCTCCTTCTCCCCTCCCGGGCTTTGGACTGATCACAGTCGCTGTAAGATGACAGCTGTCTCCTGCACATTAGCATTGCAAATAATTCAGAAGGACAAGATGTGGAGACTCGGTGTGTTGAGCTGCAGGCCTCTCAGTTTTGACTGAGAGAGTAAGCAGGCCAACATACTGACCAGGCACTGCCAGGACACAGTGAGATGGGGAGCAGCTGACAAAAAGCCCTGGAGACAGCGGTGAAACGGAACTTTGTAGATTAGCCACAACAAAGTTTTAACTAAGCTTTTTGTCTTCTTCTAAAACTTGTAGGAACACATGGTCAAGGGGCCCCTAAGTATCAGTTCTGTAGCAGTTATTATAGTCTCACTCATAATTTCTTTCACTGGATTTTCTAAAGAAATAAAGCATGCTCTTGAGCATTACTTCAGATATTGTATCACTTATCATTATCCACTGCAGAACATCCACCATAATAAACAAAACAGATTTTAGATCAGCCCAGAGTGCAGTGTGCATTCAAAACATTTAGTAACAAACTGTCCTCTATACCCAGTCTCCAGGGAAAGAAATTGCCATTTATTTTTTGGAAATGCATGCAATGTTTATTTGTTATATAGAACAAATTGATTTTTTAAAATTTCTTATGTCTTATTTCTTCGGGCTGGTGAGTTCCATTTCTATGTACAAGCCAGAATTTTCAAGCTTTTAGTTGGAAGGGAAAAAAAGATAAATGGAACATCCTCACATGTCTGATTGTTGTCTTGGAAAGTAGGACGACTGTCACCAGTCCCAACCTCAAAATTCAAGAAGTATTTTCTGTTTAACAAGAATGATGGACTCCTTTCTATATTAGCCAGTGGTGTAAAGTATGGAATATATGTTTTCACACACTGACATCCATTTAAATGTTCTTTTTCATTTTTTCATACTATTTCCTACTTCTGCTGAACAATATTTTCAATATTTTTCTTTTTTCTCAACAAAATTAACAGTACGCCTAAATTACTGAATTTATGCAATTAAATCATGTAGGACATACGGACCATTTTTTGCTTGATATGTTTATTTGAGATACTTAAGAATATAATATGGGGGGATTGTACTTTCACTTCAGTAGGATTTTGAAAAACCTTACTTGTAACAGGGTCATCTTAAACTTTATTAATATTACTTTGATTAAATTAAAAGATCTAAATATCAGGTCTATTTATAACCCATCATGAAGGGTGCTATTTACCATATAATTACCAATATAGTTAGCATGTACCAGACAATCTAATTAGTTTATGGTAACTTCACACTGAACAAACTGCTATTGAAAACATATTAGTAACAGATAGCAGGTTATTACCAGGAAATTTCTTCTCTAAAACGAACAAGGTATTTCATTTCAAGCTTGACCAAGTTGCTGTAGTTTGTCCATGAGACAAAGAAAAGGACTGAGCAGGGTTTGTAAATGAAGTAAGTGGAGTAAAAAAGTTTTGTTCTGCATTTAAAAACAGGTCTGTCAGCTGAATAAGCGTGTAAAACATCCACCAGCCCAAATCAAGATCTTAGTAATTCCCTGTTTGTAACAGATGAACACACTGTAGACATTTTTAAAGAAAACATGAAATACCAACTTGCAGGCTGTAGACATTGTACACATATTCAAATTTTAGGCATTGAAATGGCTAAATTTGTTACTGATAAACAGGTAACAACATAACTGATATCTGCAAACATCCACATCTTGAGGAAAAAGTCACATAAAGCAAAACAACTTTTGAACATTTTCCGGAACACTGTTTTGTCTGAAGTGTACAACACTGCCTAACACATGAGGAAGTCTTGATACTTTGCTTTTAAAAATGCCCTCCTGCAGGGGCTGCATTATACTTGTGAAAATGTCAATGTTCATATGTACTTTATATAATCTTTATACACTGTACAAATTACATACACTTTATACTTTATATATGCAGATCAACAGTTTTTGTTTAACATTTTGCCATAATCGGACAACATAGTTATCTGCCTAAAAGAAAGATTGCCACTATTTCTATTTTTGCGTTCTTGCAAGCTCGTTTCTATTCTGTATACTGCTTATATCTTAGCATATCAAAAGGCTTTTGGACTAAAAAGATGAACGCCATAGCTTCACAACTATAAAAAAAAACGAATACATTTCTATTTGGGTGTTTTCTGAAATTCCTCACTATGTGTTAGAATTCAATGCTGTTTGGTCACCAGACTTGTGATGGGTTCACTATATAAAAAAGGGAAGAAACATAATAGGACAGTTGAATTATTTCATTTTAATGCATTTTTATAAAAGTTAATCCTCCATATATTTCCACAGGGTGTAGTTTTTCATTCAGGGTTTAAGAATTTCAACTATGATTAATTTAATTAAAGAGTAAGAAAACGGTTTTGCATTTTTTGTACATGAATCCCTATCTATTTGAGAACCTGTGCAGTCAAACTGTATAAGAAACTTGGATTTTCAGCTATGCAACTATGGAAAAACAACAAAGACAGTGATGTTTTTCATGCAGGTTCAATAACTTCTTTTTGAATGAGAACAATGAAGTAAAAATAAGTTACAAGTAAGTGAAAATTAAAGGAGATATAAGGTTATAAAATGGTTTTATCTGACTGTTGTAAGCCAGAACTAAGAAAGAGGAGGATGTTACAAGCTCCTTTAGACATATGAACAAATATTTGATTTCACAAATCTATGATTTCCTGTCTTTCCTGTGCAGAATTTCATGTAGGCTGATAAGTCTTCAGGTTTTTAACCCATCAAGTTCATTCTCCTCCAATTACAGTAATATGATGCATGTAGGATGAACTTGTTTTTGTGTAGCCATATTGGCACTTTTACAAAAGTAAATGATCTGAATACTTTTTTGTCAGCTTTGTTAATGACAGTTATTTAAGAGTGATCAGAGATATAGGCTTTCTGTTTGAGTCCCCATGAGATTTCACACAGGCAAAGAGAGCCACAGAGGAAGAACAACTGTCTCAGTTCTTTACAAACGCTAGAGTGGCCATCCTCCTACTGCCAGTCTTCACACAGGGCCACAATTAAATTCTTCACCCACTTATTCTTCTCCTCTTTTTTTGTCTCTTGAGAAGACACCTCACTTGAGAAAGCACTGAGGCTGCTTTTTAAAGGTCCCTGTATGTCAGGGTGACAGAGGACACCACTTTCTTCCTTTTCTCTAATTTGGAAAGACCAGGCAAAATTGAAAAGGGGGTTCTCAGCTCCCTCCCCAAAGACCCTCTCTGCTCTCGCCCCTAACCCAACACCCCACCATCCTCGCCGCGGTCAGAGTGGACTCCCCTGGTTGGTTTGTAGACCTCCCCTGCCTGTGTGATACCAGTGGTATTGTGAGAGGTGGACAAAGAACAGGAAACCCAGGGGTCAGCAGGGCAGGCCCAAAGGTCAGCTCAATCAGTCTCTATATGATGGATGCAGCCAGGTCACCTGAAAATGCACCAAATGAGAATGCCAAATGTGCTCCTTTTGCCTCTTTTTTTTAGCTTGTTTTCTTGAATATTTAACATATTTTAATACATATGAAAGGCAGTGATGTGAAAACTAATCACAAACTGATGTATTAATGTTTACAACTGAATCCTTATGAAACTTAGATTAGATCATTTTAAATGGTCAGTTCAACCAAAAACTAAAAAGGAAACAAAGAACAGTGATTCTAGGCCAGACACACAGAATAAATGCTTAATATCTAAAAAATGACAGTCCATTTTGTTGGTGGGGGGTGTCTGTGTGTGTTTGTGTGTGCATGGTGAGAAAGATCTGTTGTTGTCATGGAGATCTCCGGGTGTGGGAAGCAGTCCAAACATGACAAGACTGACTTTTACTGACTCAAGGTGACTGGGCCAGGGAAACAACAGTGCACAACAGGGGGGACAATGGCTGCTCCATTAGTGCTAATGGGGGACACATGTAACGGGATTAGGGTGAGGACACCTGGGGAGAAGACCACATGGGGAGATGGTGCACCCGTCCCACCCCCGTCTTACTCCTCCCTGTCCTGTCCCACTCCATCAAACTTGCACAAAACCAGGAGTTTGATGTGGAGGGGCGGCTGCTAGCCAACTGAAAAGTCAAATTCATATATATATATGTATATATATATATATATATATATATATATATATATACATATATATATACATATATATGGCATTACCAGGTTGGAGGACAATCAATGCTTTTCTCTTTTTAACAGCTTCATAAACTTGTACTTTATTCTGCAACAAACCGAGTAATCAAAAATGAGACTGCAGCAGATCCCAAACCAATTCATCAGCTTTGCCTCGACTCTCACCCTCCTGGAAGCATGTAAATCAATCTAAAATAAATCTTAGACTGAGGTCAGTGAATCTTCTTAGGTGGACTGTGAGTCCGCCCTGGTCAGCCCACCCCTCTATCCATCGCTCTTGCCTCATCCCTCATTTTCTATGTCCCCCTTCAGCAAATTCCAGCACTCTGCCCAAGACGCCCAGTCAATTAATAAGACATTGTCTCCTCCCCTCGGAGCCTGTGCACAAGAGGCCACCCAGGAGCCAGCGGGCCTTCCCTCCAAAGCTGCTTCACTGGTGGCCCCCAGGAATGCCAGTCGCTTTGGGAACAGGCAGAACAGGGCAGGGCGGGGGTGCAGAGGGGTGTAAGGTCTGGGAGATTGGATAATAGAAACAACCCCATCATGCTCATGTGCTGGGGCAAGTTGGTCAAAAATTGGAAGGCAACAAAAGGAAATGCGTTCCACTCCCAAGGATCACAAGCACTTCACTCCTCTACAGTCCCCGCCCTGCCAGCCATACAAGCACACACTCACTTTTTAGTTTGCCAATAACTGAATTGGCTTACATTCACTTCCCAGTGGGTTTTTTTACAAACCCTGGACTCAAAAAATGTCAAATTTATAACCAGACCAGGACAAAATATCCAGGATTAGTCGTTCGGTGAACCAAGCCTGAGGCTTAGTGGTATAAGTCAACTTGTCCGGTCTGAGTCCAGTCAGGAAACTTTCAATTGCTTTAGAAAGCTTGTGGAAAAAGTCTTGAAATAGCTCAAGCGCCTCCATCATATCCTCTCCCAAGTTGTATTCATTTTTAAAACTAAGCTCCTCCACTTTAAGGAGATCCCCGGAAGGAGGTACCACTAAAAAGCTATTCAGAACCTCTGGCACTTCATGTTGCAATAGTGTTTCAGCTTATGGATATTTTTTCAACTACTTGCATGTGTACATGTTACTTTCTGATCAACTTTAAAAGTACAAGAATTTCAAGGGGGAAATGTGAAGACAAAAGTTCTTTTGTTCCCTTTTGCTATTTACTAAATCAAGAGTACAAATGAAAGCATTCAGTTTTAAAGCAGCAACTCTCCATTTAAAAGTCAGCCTTCCTAACCGCAGGGCACTGCCTACCACTCAGGTTTGAATATAGCAAGACACTGTTGGCATGGTCTGGAGGTAGGTATAAAGTAGACACAACACAGACTACTGAAGTTGTTTGTGAATCTAAACTCTGTCAGCAGTTTACTTCATCAATTATCATTTGGAAACAGACCTCACTTTGACAAGCAGAGCAGATGATGGATGGTGAACACGTAAAGGAAGTAAATCTCTTTAAGTTCTTACTGTTTTAACACTCCCACATTCATTTTTTCATTTTTTTTTTTACATGTAATTTGTTTTAGAGTTGGGATGCCATGAAACGAAAGGAAAAAATTCATAAATGGTAGATTAAGCAATTATAACATTATTGTTCTGTACAAGTTTAAAAATGCCGAGCAGGCCCAGATGAGAGAAAAGCATCTAAGAGACGTCTAAAGAGGTTTTATTGTTGGAGCACAGACGGCAAGAGCTTCAGTCACAGAGACTCGACTGCCTGGTGTTTCATTAGGAACGCTGGTTCATGTTACATCTGCATGTAGATCAGTGTAAAATACATCACCATAAAGTGTCTGAAGCTGTGTGATGGCACATAATTGATAACAGCATGAGTGCAACTCTTCCTCGGGGGACTGAACATCCTCAAGGGATTGCATCTCTAGAGTACACCAACAGCTAAAAGCTTGAGTCCTACAGAGAGGGGATCTGGTGGCCATCTTTTGCTTTTCAGGAAGGACATTTTTTGGTTACATATACAAAAACCTGTATGCTATAGAACAGTGTTACAGTAGTATTTTGGATTTTGAAATATATCTCATCATGCCAACAGTCATAGAGATGAATATAAGACATTAGCAATAAAATCCCTGAGATATGTCTTAACACATAAAATAAACCATTTCATAGATCATTTATCAGAATACTTTAACTTTTACTGTTTTCTTCTCTTGGAAGGTACCAATGATTATTTCGATTGTGGATTCATTTGCTAGTTTTATTATTGATTGATTGATTATTGCCTCTGAAAGCAATTTAAAAAGCCTTTTTAAAACATTGATAATCTATCAGAAAATAGAAGATTATTCAACCTATAACAACAACCAAACCCACAAGTGAGAAACTTGTTATTTAAGAGCCAATATCCATTTATTCCAAGATTAGTTTTTAATGAATATGTCTCATAAAATTGGTTATACTAGAAATAAAATGTCCTATTTTCTCATAGTGCTCTTTGCAGCAATCCCTCTGGTCCCTTGATATTTTAAACAATTGTTCTGACTCCTGTCACTTTAAGCCTCACCTTGCCCAAAATAATTGCTTATTAATAAACTGAAGTATGCTAAACTAGACACCACAAAGACATTATGGAGACGTATAAATTGGTGATGTAGGGAACAGAAAAATAGCCCGGACAGATGGCGGAGAATTTAAAGCAGTTACGGAGCAGAGTCCTCTGTGACTAGTAAAAAAAAATCCTGCTTAAATCGATAAACCCTTGCAGCTCTAATTTACTCCTTTTCAAGCTACATATATGACTCAGAACAATGTCAGATTTATGGTTTTCCACATTTGGTGGAGGAGAAATCCAGAGAGGCACAACTCATTGTGAAACAGTTGTTTTCTGTATTTCTTCTAACATTTAAATGTTTTGGCTGCTTTTTAGACTGTTTTTGACAACATATCAAAAGAAGTTAAAAACCAGAAGTCTTTTTCTGTGTAAAGAGTTAAGATTTTTACTGCTGGGTGAGAAAAGTCTTTTGGTAATGTGACTGACAGCAAAACATGCTGACAGGAGGAGAACAAAAGTAGCACTGCTTCAAGTTATTGGCAGCTTGCTTTGAAAGCGAGTGACAAAGACATTGCAACAAAGGTTCACATTGCTTTCACTTCACTGTAGTTTTATTAGCATGTATTTACAGACAGTTCATACAGAGATCCCTGGAAGCTTCATGGTTATGTGCCATATCTTCAATGTTTCTAGGATTGTGCTTTCTTGGAGGAAGACCTCTGATGGTGTTCCTGGGTTCTCTTGGAGCCACTCTCCCAGTTTGGAGGTCACAGCCTTGAGTGCTCGGATTACCACTGGTATCACTGTTGCCTTCAATCCCCACTTCTTTTCAACTTCCTCCTCCAGCCTATGGTATTTTTCAAGCTGCTTATGTTCCTTATTCTTGAAGAAGCTTATGTTCTCTATATCTATCACTACTGCTGTCTTCTTTATTTTGTCAACCACCATGACGGTCAGTTGGTTAGCCATCATTAGTTTATCAGTCTGGAACCGGTACCACAGGATCTTAGGTCTGTCATTCACCATCACAGTTGGCAGCATCTTTATTCTTAACCCTGATACTTTTCTATACTATCCCAGTCACCTGGCTATGGCTCTCTGTGTGTGACTTACCTGCCTGCATCTTACACCCTCCTGCTATATGCAGGATTGTCTCAGAGACATCTTTGCACAGCCTGCACCTGGGGTCATGTCTATGATGGTAGATCCCAGCCTCTATCACTCTCATGCTCAGTGCTTTTTCCTGAGTTGCCATGATCAGTGGCTCTGTGCTGTCTTTCAGATCAATGTCGATTATTTCTTCAGTATGCCATGCAGGGGTTTATCCTTCTATGATGGTTCCACCTCCTCTTCCTTCATACCCCATACTGGTTTTCAACTGCCTGAGGGATTCACTTAGCAGATAGATAGATAGATAGATAGATAGATAGATAGATAGATAGATAGATAGATAGATAGATAGATAGATAGAT
>JAOXYM010000021.1:18633537-18653730 GCA_028567055.1 Leptatherina wallacei
GCTGGAGCCTATCCCAGCAAGTATCGGGCGAGAGGCAGGGTACACCCTGGACAGGTCGCCAGTCTGTCACAGGGCCAACACAGAGAGACAGACAACCACTCAAACACACACACACACAAACTCACTCCTAGGGAGAATTTAGAGTGACCAACTAACCTATCATGCATGTCTTTGAATTCCCATCATCCCCTGGAATACAAGCTGGGAATCATAAGAACCCTTCGGTACTGGGTAGACAACATTCCTACCCATGCAGAAGCACAGTTGTAAGAAAAGGAAAAACCTGAAGGCAGCTCTTAAGGCTACCCGGACTGGACCTTCAATAAAACTGCAACAAGGCCAAGGAACATCTCCAACAAAGGAACAAATGGTGAGGGGAAAACTGAAAGGAAAGGCATTTTCATCCTTTAAGTGGCTAGAACACCTAAAAATCTCAGGACAATTTTTAACACACAACAAATGCCCATGTTTTTCAAACCTAGCTAGACTATCAGACAGAAACTGGTAAATCCTAAAGACCTGACTCCACACTCTCAAAAAAGCAACCTCATGTATACAGTTCAGTGCAGTAAGGACTGCAATAGATTGGGGGAACCAAACAACCACTCAACAGGGGAGAGCAAACACATCAGGCCAGAACTCAGCGCTTTTCTGTCATCTTAATAAGACACATTTACGATTATCATGATGTTAAAATCTTGGACAGAGAAGATAAGTGGTTTGAGCTTCACTAAACTGGCATGAAAAAGGTGATCAATGTTCACCTAACTGAGGAGGACTGAAATATCACTTCTACCTTGCCTACAATAGCATCCTTTGAAGTATCCCAAGGAGATGGATGACACCTATTCACAATCTGTCTCAAGTGAAACTATGGACAATGGTAACTCTAACAAGACTTCATGTTAGTCATAACTCCCAACAGTGGATATAGACTCTAAAAACATAATTGGTAGTGAAATCTCCCGCTATCAGAGCCAAAGAAGCTCTTCTGGATGAGAGCGACATGTCTCCAAGAAACTAAACTCAGTCCGTTGACTGGACTCATCATGGCTGGATACCATGAGCTGGATGAATGAGAACCTTCACAGACAAGATATTTGCCTTTTAAAAGTCAGGCTATTGCCTTCAGTGAGAATTTTTTTGCACCCATTTTGTTGTTAAAATCAATAAATGAACAGGAAATCATACATTTATTTTGCTTCAGACAACTCATACACATAAATTCTGGTATCACAAAATATTTTCAGTAATAATGTAAATACAATTGAAAATACAATAAGCCAGAACTGAAAGAAAATACTCATTCGGAGTGGCATCAAGATATCGAATGTACAGATGTAATCAGTCAGCACATAAAGCATTTATTGAAGCAGAGGTTTCTCCTCATCGTTCAGGTCTTCAGTGTGCCTAAAAACCTTCAGGATTTTTCACAGTGCCCTACGAAGCAGGAAAGCACATGGTGTGTCCTCGTAGTAAGTAAAGTACTATCTTGTTGAGGTTTATACAACATCAAAGAGGACATTTTCATTTCCTGCAAAAAAAATAAATTAAATGATAAGAACATACAGGTGCAAAGTTTTGCCCTTAAAGCTTGATTGTGTGTTTTTAAGCAGTTTAGCATAAATCAATCTCAAAGGGATTCGCTGCTACAGTATATTTTAACAGGCTTAAGTTACAGTATTACAATTAAAATATTAACGGGAATTAAGCAATAGCACAGGTATAATGACAAAACTGAGGACAAAGACATGTATCCTGCATAAGCATCAATGTTTTCCCCCACAAATACAAATACTGGAAAAAGAACATTTTTAATTATCAATGATGTCCATCATCATCTTTATGTAGAGCAACATTGAGGCTGAGGCAACGCATATTGAAGCTTTCACGGTGGAAGTTTTCCAACCTGCTGAAGTAATGAACAAGACAAGAGAACCACCCAGCAGCTGACAGTGTCTACTTGTTTATTTTTACAGCTTGTGATATAGCTGTTATGATATATTGTGTCTGCTGCATTGCCAAGACTTTTTGTCTCAGCTGTCCCAGTATGCCCTTTGAGTGATGTGACTTTTTAAAGAAGTGATTTCCAACTCTTGATTGCAATAAAAATTGATCCGTACAAATTCTTTTACTAAGTTGTTTGTGTATCCGGATATGTTTGTACACATTTTCATTAAAGACAACCCATAACAATGTTGACTTTTCTTTTTACTAAGTTTTGTTGACATAAATTTTGAGTGGAAAAAGCTGGAAAACGTGATTACCAATATAAATACATAACTGTTTATTCAGATCAAATTTGCTGTATTTACTTACATTATTTGTGGGTGATTATCATTTGTGGAATACATTTCGTATTTGACTTTTTTTCTTCCTGAGGAACAAACAACAGCTGAGCCATATAACAGGTGTCCCTTCGGGTACAAGAACACATTGTTGGAGAATAATTCTAATAGAAGGATAACATTCCTGCAGCTAAGTATATGAAAAAAGTCCTGGTTTTGAAACAAAACCAGCAGTTTGGACACTTCAGCACCATGGACAGCTCTATGCATATTCCTCCTAAAAGCTGATGGAAGTCACACAAAAAATACATTTGCCCCCCCCCCAAAACGGAAACTTTTGCCACATCATAATCACAGAAGCACCTTGCAGAGAAGCTGCACATCAGTGCAAGATATCACTCAACATCAATCTCAGGATCTGCCACTTGATCCAACATAGGACACTATTGTAGGTACAGATGCACAGAAATGATCTAAGCTGATTTCTTTAAAGTTTAAACATACAGTAGTCACTGCTTTACACAAAACAATACAAACTACCAGCCCTCTAATCAATGCTTTATAACCATACCAAGGTTTAGCTCATTAGCTGAGATGTTTTCAACCTTAGAAAGAGGAAGCACTGGAGGCAGAGAGAGAAAAAGAAGGAAAAAAAACCCTTTCATTAAAATTCCAAAAAATCCAAAGTGTATCAAAGATAACAGGGCCTCAAATCAAAACCTCCCTCCCTCCCTCTCTTTTCCTCATAGTAGCACAACGAACAAGCTGTTCATCAAAGAGAACAGGAGGGGGGGGGGGGGGGGATCTAGATTGAGAATCTGCCCCTGGAGATGTTGGTACTAAACCAACCCTTTCCTGGGATGCACTGTTATGTCCCCAACAAAGAAAGTGAGCTTGGTCCCACAGAGACACTGAGTGGAGTATTTTCTTTGGAACAAACAGCAGTGTAGCACATCGCTAATAGAGCATGGCTCCCGGAGGAGAGCTCAATATAGGACACTCTTCCTCTTCCTCCACTTGAGCTATTAATAAACCCAAACAAAAGAAAAGAGGCTTAATGAGGCAGCAACAGAGAACTCATGCGAACTAAGTTAGACAAGAGCTTTGTAGTGCTTAGTTCCAAGGATCCCAGCTCTTTTATGGTGAAATGCTCTGACTTTGTTATTTTCTTTTACAGTTGATATAATGAGTAAAAGTATGGTCTATTTACACTGTTATCCCCTTTTATGCACTGCATTTTAATCTATTTGATAGGGTCTCCAAGAAATGACAAAAGCAACACGACAGCAAAAAGGGATGCATAGTTTCGGGCATGATAATATACTGGATATGGATTACATAGTTCCTATGAAGACTCTTTAAAGAAAACACACTGTGCTGTGGCAAAATGATCAGAGCTGATATCAAACATATGTCGCTGACAGGACAAAAAATAAACTGTGATATATTAAGTATTTCTTTGCATATTTGCATGACAGCAAGTTTCTCATGCAGCTTAAAGCAGCTACCTTAAATCTAATGCTTTGGTTCTGATTCGGAGTGTATTAAAATGGAAGAAGATGCGGGAGCGTGTTTAGATGAACACAATAGTCTATGAATTTCCATTCTGACTGAGCAAAAAAAATTGTACCACATTCCGATCACAAGTGCCCCTCTCTCTATATATATATATAAAAAAGCTGAATTTCAATTATTTGTATAAAAAAAGACTTTAAACAACTTTTAATTAAAACAGTAACACTGTAAAGTCCCAAATTTAAACGGGACTTTCCAAATGTGCAAGTAAAAACACAGTAAATCAAGTAAGAATCTGCCGTAAAGCCAATAAAGACAAAAGAGAAAGAAGTGGTTAATTGTTTCAGTTCAGATTATGCACTGGAGACTTACTACTAACTAGAGATCAGCCTCAATGTGCGAGCTGTCACACAGTGCAAAGATCACCATTTCAGTCATGCAGTGCAACGTGGTAAATAGAGCAAAAACAGCATCAAAAGTGAAGGGTTTATCTGGGGTTTGTCTTTTAGAACGTTTCATCAAGAGTTGCTGTTTTGCAGTCGTTTTAAAACTTAAGACAGCAACATAATGAGCAATTTTTTTGCACTATATTACCTTGCAGTGACCCTATGTACTCAGATGGAAACTCAATCAATACTTGATTCACTTGCAATTTTGGCACCAAAATATTCCCTTTACAAAATAATTACATTTGGTTATATCCAAAAAGGAAACCAATTAAAACTGAAACCTGGTACCTCACATCAGAGGATACTCAACTTAACGTCCTACTAATAGGACGCTGATCTGAATTTTCCATTTGGGACCTTCTAACAAATCCAATTGGTCGCAGTGGTAATGAGACAATTAAGTCTTGTACAGTACCACACAGAGGAAATACACTGCCAGGTTAAATACTGACCTGAGGAATGGGACCATGTGAAGCTGCACCCATGCTGAGTCTTGAAGTAGTCATATTCCCACATCAGAGGCAAAAAACCTTCCCCCAAAAAACAAGTCTAAATATAGTTCCGCTGGGAGGGTCACATCCCTGCAGGCAGCAGGACCCCCCCCCCCACACAACAGTAAAACAAAGAATTCAACAGAATGTAATCCATCTACATTTGCTTGTTCTTGCAAATGTTTACATTTTTGCGTCTTTTATCTATGCAAACAAAGGAAATTATTCATTTATTAATTTTTGAACCGCTGACCACAGCTGCAGTTCAATTCCCCCAATTCCCCATTCTGTATAAATAACAAAAAAATCCAACAGGAGACATTGGTTCAATGTTGTTTGACAAACAATTAACCAGTGGCTAATGGTTTTAATCTCTTTTTGACTGTGTTTACATAAATGTGTCTCAATAACCTACTAGTTGCATTGATGTGGATAATAAATATGAAATAGGTATGAATGACCAACTAACTAGATGAAAAGAGTCTTTTGAGTTGATAGAGACCAAAACAACACAAAAAAATATGCCTTTTTTTTTTTTTTTTTAAAAAGGCTCACTGTATCCTCACTGGATCTTTTAGAACCATAAATAAGTTAACAATATAGCTTATCATAAATAAATTTCAGTCTGTAAAATTCACATATATATATATTTAGCTCCATCCTGCAAAGACTTCTCAGAAAAGAGAAGTAAGCCCAAGACTACGTAGCATTGCTCCTCTCCCTTTGATGGAAAATACAAAACATCCAAGGTGTAAACACTGCAACTTTCCCTTTAAAACCCCTAGAGACACGGACAACAGTGATACTGATTTTATAAGACTGACAACATCTCCATTGTCTGCCTGGACCAGGGACAGTAGGGCAGCCCTTTTCACTTCTGGCAACAGTAACCGCTCCATCCTGGTCCAGTCCCTGATTGATACAGTGTGTGTTTGTGAAAGTCAGAGAAAAAGAAAAGATAGGCTATTGCTAATGATGATTGATTGATATTGAGGTGACAGGTGCTGCTCCTGCTGCATGCTTGGTTTTGGAGACGTGCGGACGTCCATGCAATTGAGCCACAGGCGGAGAAAAAACAGAAGAGTGCCGTCTCCACATTGGTCGTAGCCATTCGTCGCTTCGTGAAACTGAATCTGGATTCTTCTTTTTGTCTCGCTGCCTCACAGTCCTTCTGAAAAGTCAAAGGCTGGAGGTGTTGGCTGATGCCCAGAGTCTGATCCCAGGGCCACCGGTGTGTTGACAGGAGTGCTGTTTGAGGCCTGTGGGTTAGCTTCGCCCTCTGGAAAAGTCTTCTCCTGAGACTGAGATGAGGAGGAGGAAGAATGGGTGCTCTCACTGGAACTGCTGCGGGTCTCTGTGCTGGTACTTGTCTTTTTCATCTTCCTCCTCTTGGCGAGTGGCGCCTTGTCCACTGTTTGTAGGCGGAAACCTTCCCGCTTACATTTGTTAAATGCCTGAGGAGAAAAAAAAATAAAGAGGATTTGCGTGCCAGTTGCAACGATTTCTATTAATTATTTGCTTTCCAACTAATATATGGATCTTTATTCTTTAATCTTTATTAGACCACAGACTGCTCATGGTGATCCAGCGTTTAATTTCTATATGTTCCTGTTTTTCCATTAAAATTACTCTCCAATTTTGTGCTTTTGTTCAATTAAATATAAAACTTTGATGTTAAAAAAAACATTGAAAACAGCTGCAATTTTTTTATCTTTATTTTGTAATTAATTAATTGGTCTATAAATGTCAGAAATTCTGTGACATTTGCTGATAACATAAATACATTCAAGTGTAAGTGACTTTAAAATGAAGACCTAATTGCAACTAATTTGGATGAGTCTCTCTATAATATATATCAGATAAGGCTGTAAATTTAGCAGCTGGTTAAAAGTTTGAACAACAGCTGCTAAACACAACACTAAAATGACAGCCAACTATCTAACAATGGTTTACTTCTGTTCATTTCTTACATTAAAAGTAGCTTTGACGCAAGTGTGGACGGAGGCAGTGGAGGAGCCGAGAATGTCCGGGGTCATGAGTGGGTTGGAGGACAGCTGGCTGTCGGCCTGAAGCCAGGCATTGTAACGGAGACCGCACATCTTAATCCTCTTCTTTGGGTCCACTGTCAGCAGCTCTGCAGGAATTAATTCACTTTTAACAACTTTTCTTACACAAGAGGAAAGGTGAAACATGAGTGAGTCATAGGTAGGAAGGGATTCTTTTGTATTTAAGCCATTGCAGAAATGCCTTATACCTGAATTCCACCAACTCAACTTAGTTTGTATAGAGATAGATAAATACTTTATTGATCCCGAATGAAATTTGAATATTTTGTACAACATTTCTAGGATTCTCAGACAGATAACCAGCTTGCTTGTAACTCTGAGTTTTAAAATATCTCAATGGCGAACTGGCTGAATTTGTGGCTTCAACATGGGTCTGCAAACCATTTCATGATTAGACAATGGATCATTCATCTTTTATACAGTCTTTGCTCTTAAAAAAAACAAATTAAACAAAACTGGCTTCCATACAGTATACTATAATAAACAATAGTACAACAACCACTTTTATATCCAGCATCAGATTTCTTCTCTTCCAATCCTTGAAAGATTTGTCGTGATCAGAAGCTTGTAAACATTTTCTAAAGAAAGCTTATATTCCAAGTTATCTTATACTTATACAAAGTAATTATGTATGCACTTATATTCCAAGTTATACCATAGTGAGCCCAACAGTAGCATATCTGAATAATGCTGTTTGTATTCCCCAGACTTATTACAGTAGCTGACTCCTAAGAGCCACAAGCGCGCGCGCACACACAATAAATGTCAAGCACACTGCTTTGCTTTTAAGGCCATATATGACAGTAAATTTTGTACCTTTTAACTTTAACCTTCGCTGAGCACAGAAACAGTGGCATCATCTATTGCCAATGGCTAATGGGCATCATGATAATCAACCACCATCATCCCCCACCTGATCCTGCCCTCAACCTCCAATGGGATCATGCTGCCAAACAGGCTACTAGCAGCTTTATAGAGGGTGAGTCAGCCATGAAAAATGCAGAGTCAGAGATCCAAGGAGCTACTGCCACAGCAAGATGTAAAGGACAAGTGAGGCGAAAGTGCTCAGACCATGAGCGTAAACACAGACATAGGACAAAGATTACATAACCTCCATAGCAGGAAACAAAAAAGGAAGAGGGGGTTGCTTATTTACTTTAAGTACAGAGAGGTTAGTGGTAATCATATGCTCATTCCCCATTAAATTGTGCTGCTAATTTGATAGTAATTCAATATATCTTAAGCTTGTCTTTTTTCTGGAGTCACTGTCATGTGCAAACTTAATAACCATTGCCCAACAAGTTAGTTCCGTTTAAGATGACAATGAGCAACTATCCTTACCTTGTATCAGGTCCTTAGCTTGCTGGGACACGTTTCTCCAGGCCTGTCCTTCAAAAGAAAAGTCTCCCTGTTTGATTTTCTTCATAATCTCTTCAGCACTGGTGTGGGTCAGGCTCTTCTCCTGACACTGAAAAGGCACCTGTCCAGACAGCATGGTGTACTGAAACAGAGGAAAACCCCACAAACTGCTGTAAAAAAAAACAACGTTAACACAAGGATCAACTAGCTAGAATGTCAATGCAACTGTAACAGCTTTTGTGCAAGTGAGGCACATAAACTGTTACATGCTTGTTTCAGTTAACAGCATGCTGCCTACAATGAAATGGGAAAGTAAATAGGTATTAGTGCGTACATGAACGCAATGTGATAATAACGTGCCTTAAAAGCGCTCTTGACCGATCACGCCTGTCCACATTTTTCTACTGTTAAGCTGCGTGTTGTTGACCATGGTTGAACCAGCACTAAAGAGAAGAGTGACCTGTGCTCAGCTGAATAAACAAGATACTCTCACCTTGGCCTGCTTACATCTGCCCGCAGAGTTCTCATTAAAATGACAGTGTTGGGAATAGCCCTTTTGGCAACGGTGGAACGGTTGGGCTGTTAACTCCCTCTTTCCTTCAGCTCACTCGGCTTGCAGGGAATTGTAGACATAGCGTGTCAGTAGCCATTTCGTCAAACCTTCATGAGGCATACTACTTCCCTAACCCCCCCCCAGGGGGCGGCGGTGCATAACAGCACTTACACATAAGAACCTGGCTTTGTATGAACAACTGGCCAAGTACAGAAATCTCTCTCTCTCTCTCTCTCAACTGGCCTCTTGTTCACCCTCTCCTTATCCTCCCTAACTCTCCTTTTTCATTTTTCTTGTCCATGCAGAAAAAAGCTTGAATGAAGATGACATTTCTGCAACCTACAACGGCATCACATGAACGCAGCCGGAGCTGGCCTTGTTCTCCCTCATTCTGCTCATTTTATCTGTGTCATCGCACCACAGGATGCTGAGGGCTCAATGAAAGAACGAGGTGATAATCATGCAAAATTGATAAAACAAGGACATGCTCAGACATGCATAAATACATGCATGTACACATGCATTACTTATACACACGCTGAAAGCTAAAATCAGATCAAATAAGATGATTGTTTAAAGAGAAAGGAACACAAAGATAAGCAGTGTATGGAGCTTCTGATTAGCCATTCATTTAATCAGTTACAGCATTTTTTTTGGGGGGGGGGGAATACTTGAAAGTGGAGCTCAAAGCTATGGATTTTAAACATATTAGTATAACAATCATATAATCAGGTCACTTTCCTGAGGCACTGAAAAATTATAATCTTAAGTATCAAAATTAAAGTGCAAGACATGGCACAAGGCCTGCATCTTCTTTAAGCACAATGACAGCACATATCTAAATCAATAAATTCCCTGTATGAAACAGAATTTGTTAACTTGTTTACCCTAATGAACATTTTGTCGGCCTTATTTGCAACTACGGTGTTACTCCTCACAAACAGTGGGAGCTCTCACTTTTTCTCTTTCAGTGTGATGTCTATGCCGTATTCTGTTAAATGAATTTGCACGTTGCTGCCATTTCTCTAAAAAAAAAAATTCTTTATTAAATATTACAACATTCTCCGTGAGAAGCATTTTCTTCTCCCGGCTTGGACCCCTTATTTTTTTACGAACAAGGAACATTTAAACACTGGCATTTACATTCATTTATTAATTCCTGGTTAAATTAACTAATAAAAGACTTACATATAAAACTGTGGATGTTTCTTTGTCGCTATTATCTTATGTTAAATTAGCCTATTTACTTCCATTTGTTATTATCATGTTTTAACAAGTTTTTTATTTGTGCACTCACCAGAATGACCCCCAGACTCCATAAGTCACAGGACTCATCATAGCCGTCGTATTTGAGTATCTCCGGAGCAGCGTACTGCAGGGTGAAGCAAGGGGTCTTCAGAAGCTGATTGTCTGGTGGTTTGAGGCGAGCAAAGCCAAAGTCTATGATTTTTATTTCAGAGTTCTCACTCTCATCTGTGAAGAGCAGGTTCTACAAAGCAATTCAAGACACAAACAGCAATCATTTTCTCCTGCTCAGCAAAACCGGTCCACTCGAGAGCCCGCTAAATTGTACCTCAAGACTGACTGGATCTTTCTGCTAGGGTCAAACAATTTTACTGTTGTTTTGAAAAAAGATTGCAGTCAGATTGACACTACGACACACTGTGTACCATTTCCGAAGAAGACAGTAATTCTGTTGTAAAAGCATATGATCCAGTCTGTCCGTATTCATCGCTGAGACATAAACTGTGCTCAGATACAAAAGAATTTCCTGCGGTGTCTCTGCTAGGTGGATGTTTAATACCTCTGGTTTCAGGTCCCTGTGCACCACTCCTACATCGTGCATGTGGCTGACAGCAGACACCAGTTTGCGCATGATGCGACTGGCCTCCGTTTCGCTGAAATGCTGCTTCCTGCGGATCCTCTCCAGCAACTCTCCTCCACCAAGCAGCTCCAGAACCAGGTATGTGTGGAGCTACAACAAAACACAAACATAGCCCGTTTGTATTTCTTGCCAAACTTTGTTACATTCATTCCTAACCTTTAGTCTTTGACGTGCTTTGAAATACTGCAGTGGGTCAAAACACTCCAAAAGATTTAGCAACTAAACAAACATTGAGAGGATTGTGTTGTGTTATAAAGAGCATCAGTTTTATTTTCATAGCTTGAGTTACAAATTAAAGCAGCTGAATGCTGAATGCTGCCATGTTGATAGGATTAACAGATTTTTTTCTGTTGCAAAATACAGAAAAACAGCCCATCCTTGATCTCATGATGATGAGATCAAGCCATAATAGTATTGAGTAAAAGTGAAAGGGGCCAAATAAAAAGGGAAGAGAATAATGTGTCTGAGCAACAGGGTAGAGTTTCTCATTAGTGCTGGATCCAGGGAACAAAGGCTGGACTATGTTGAGACGAAGTGAGGCAGCACTGCTTTGATCTGGGTCACAGGCCTGTGAGGTACAGTAATAACCCCACTGAGCTCATCAGGACTAAAGTGGTGCTCCTGGGCATGAAGGACCTCTGCTAATGAACCTGTATGCAGTCAGACACATGAAAACACCTTCCCAATAACCGAGGTAAGCTGCATCTTGAGAGATCGCACACTCGGTCTGGATTAAATGCGCAACTTGATTAGCCACACAAAAGTGAATCTAGGTTTGTCTGGAGTTTGTAAAGCTGCAATTTATAAATAAATCAGTGTTAAAATATCAAGAACACATATATTCATGGGGCAAAATGTAAAGAGATAGAGAAGACCTAGCAGGCTCCCAGCATCACTATTAATCTGCCTTGTTCCAGTTCTAGGACTTATTAAGGCTGCAGTCCCCAAAGACTCCCCAGACAACAG
Source organism: Leptatherina wallacei (assembly GCA_028567055.1). NCBI lineage: Eukaryota > Metazoa > Chordata > Actinopteri > Atheriniformes > Atherinidae > Leptatherina > Leptatherina wallacei. The sequence continues at coordinate 18,645,110 of JAOXYM010000021.1, forward strand.
AAGAAAACAGAATTTATGGTGGTGAATAAAACCAACTCTACCTGGTCATGATAGATTTCATGTAACTTGACAATGTTAGGATGGCCATCGCAAAGCTTCAAGGCTGCGATTTCCCGCTGAGTCTGTGCCTCCATCCTACAGGAAACACAAGCAGTCACAAAATACAACACAATCATGACACTGTCTTTTAGCTTCCATTTGCTATTCTGGTCATATTTACCAGAATTATGTATGCACTTCATGTTAAAAAAAAACGTAAGTAAGTGGAATGTAAAAAGCAAAAATAAAAAAAAAACTAACTACTTGAGTTATATTTGGATATGGGTCTGAAAACATGTCAGTCAGTGAACCGTTTAGATTTGCAGCCAGCTCAGATGACACCGTGGAGCTGACACAATGAAGCTAGTTTTGCATGCAAGCTACTTTGTTTTCGCTTGCTCAAGGCAGCACCCTTTGTTACTTTGACCTGCAACTTCTGAAGACAGAAGGGCCCATGTTAATGTTAAAGTTGGACCATTTTTCCAGAATGTTTTACCAGTCCAACACCTGAATTGTGATGAGACTGTGCCTAGAAAAGGGATCAGTGCCAACTGTTAATGACTGAACTGTAAACAGTCAGTTTATGTGACTTTAGAAATAATCTAGGAGTGTAAATGTATTAGCTGTAAATTCAGGCAAAATCAATTCAAGTTTAAATGCGTGTGTTGTTAGAATAACTCAAAAATGTTTCATGTTTTCAGAAATGCAATCACTAATCAAACTGCATTTCAAGAATTTTCTGTTGATCTGGTGTGTGAGCTCAGTTCGTCATGTATAATAGTGCAAACTACTTATTGTATGCTTTCTAAAACAGATAAACGACTTACTGGTTATTGAGTAAAATTTGTCTCCAAATTTACATTTGTATGGTAGCCCAACGCTGTATGACTGACCTCAAAAGAACCACAAAGTTGCCATGCTTCCTAAAAACATGTACGAGTAAGAGGAGGTTTATTTTTTTTTTTTTTTAAAAACCTTTAAAAAGTACATACAGAATTTTGACTCATTTCTAATTTGAGAATCTTTTCTATTGGGTTATTTTTATTGCTATTATCAGTTTCTGAGAGGACATGAAATGCGTTGTTTTTTAAAATACTATTTTAATGTAAACAAGAACAACAAGTAAAATGTGAGTAGCTTTATGAACATGGCTATGAAAATTAAGGGGAAAAAATTCATATGCCAGTCCCTGCAGGTTTTGCATTGGAACCCTAATGTTCGGAGCCACACTGTCAGTAGATGAGTGTGTAATGTCTCACTGAAGCTACTGCACATGATAAAAGGCATATTTGGTAGATTTGTGAGAACAGTTGGACTTATTTGACTCACATCTGGCAAACTTGAAAAGAGTAACAGGGGAAATAAAAATCAGGTTGCTTTCATCAGTTTCTAATGTAACATTTCCACGAGGCTTTGTTTAGAGTTGGCTGACCAAGCCTCAGTTTCTGCCAGTAAGCATAGAAGGGTGGGCTTGATGTATTCAATGAGACTGCACTATAAATATAACACAGAGCCAAAAGCATCTGGATTAACAAACATATCTGAGAGAAGCCTATGAGCTGTACCTCTTGCTGACAATCTTGACTGCATATTCCTGTCCAGTCTTCTTGTGTGTGCAGCGTCTACAGATGGAGAAGCTGCCCTCTCCCAGAGCAATGTCTTTCAGGTCCATGTCATAACTCATGTAGAAAGGTGAGTCCTGCACACAGTGAAGCAAATTAAGTTGTGTGGTAACAATTCTGAGAGGCATCACCAAAAATAACATAAATAAATAATAATAATAAAAGGAAAAAATAGTGAATACAGCAAGTTTTGTGTTCAGGTTTTGTCAGCACCGGCATTTCTTGTGATAGTACACAAAATTATTCAGCCATTCATGTGAATATGACCTCACCTTTTCAAATTTAAGTTTACTCCGGAGGTTGTACATGTACACCCAGCTTACATTAAACATACAAGCTAATTTAACTATTTCTGACGAGAGTCAAAATCTGCACAACCCACTTCAATCTTGTCCCACTTCCCAACCAAAATGAAATGATCTTCTGTTGCTCTATTTTTCTCACCCTAAAGGTTTTCAGGTTTTTTTTCTTAGTAATGTACAACACTAAATAATGATCTGCAGCAGTCAATGAGGAGTGTTTCTTGAGAAACCAAGGAAAACTCTCTTGCTGTGGAATGTGAAGAAACAAAGAATTGCTAGAGATCACCACAACAGATGAAAAAAATGGGTTTACTAGTTTCCTGTTTGCCCGGGAACATGTAAATAAGTAAATAAGCCTATAAAGTACAGTGAAGCTTTATTGGAACTCTGAGCACATCTGGAGCAAAGCACTGCTGGACTGCACAGCTACAAGTTAATTTTTCTGAAGGAAATCACTTAACTGCAACTAAGTTTACATGCACATCATGTTTTTAACATTTTGTTCATTAAATCAACAGACTGAAAATAATCTATAATCACTAAATACAATACTTACCACTGATATGGAATATCTTAGAAATTAAGAAAATGTTTAGGTTGCAAAAACTGCCAGGATCTTTATATGAAAGTATAAAAAATGTAAAAGCTAAAAAAAAAAAGAAAAAATTGTTGCAACTTTCTAAAAAAAAAAACATACTGCAAAGGCACACAAATGCATTCATGCAAAAATGATAAACAAACAAGCTGAAGCCTAAAAATTTATTCTTAGCGCATTAAAACTAGTTGGGGGAAAAAAAGTTCAAGTGGAATGGCAAGGAAGGGAAAAACCTAATCTGTCTATGACAGCAGCCATTAGCTTAAGTGTGTTTGTGCTGGAGGATCCAAGTCCATTCATCTAACCTTCATCATGGCGCTGCGGGCCACCGCAGCACTGCCTGGCCTCTCAGAGCCCCCACACAGCTGGACTGGGTCGTCCATCACCACATTCCTCTTGAACAGGATGGAAGGGGCCATGAAAGAGTATCCCTGCACACAGAAACATAACAGCTCGCAGTGTTTACATTTTACTAAGGCCTACACTGAGGGATGGATTATATGCACTAAAGAAAAGGAAACTTCCTTTGCTGTTGTTGACAAGCTTCTAAAAACATTTACTGAAAAAAAAAAAATGTTATGGATTTTTCTTCAGACGTAACCACGTCAAACCAGCCAGCTCCACAATAAGAGGAGTTCTGCTCATTTGCAAGTGACAGTGGCTGTCCAGCTGTTCCCATTGTTAAATTTGCCATTGTGGAGTGCTGCCTGCTTAATTCCAGCTGTGGGGAGCCCAGAGCTTAGAGCTGGCATTAATCTCCCCCAGCATCACGCACACAGCTGTGTAGTATGTAGTGACAGCAATGGATGGACGGAAGGATGGATGCTGAATGAGTGAGATGCCCTAAATTGCCGGGCTTGAATATTTGATTGCTCTGCTGTGAAATTACATCTTGGCGCTCTTAATGCAATTTTAATTTTGTTTTGTGAGGCACCACGGGGGAGCAAGTGCACGGCTTAAACTGGGATTGCTGTCGTTATCTCAGAGATTGCTAGGCTTGCAAATTATAAAGACCACAAAATTTCAGACTATGTGAATGGCAGCTGAGGGGGAAAAAGCCAAGATGAAGTTGGCAATCAAAGACTGAAGGCGTAACCGAGATAGACGTGGTGATGCTCTCAAAGTGTAACCTTTTATTCCACAAGAGAAGCCCGTTAATGGATCTATTGATCTACCAAGCTCAAGGATCCAGAAGGCAATCAGAGTTGAAATTTCATGCAATACATCAGACAGCTATCAGCTGGCATGAAGTTGTGGGCCATATTATGGTTCAAAGCTACATCAAAAATAGTCATTCACATCTGTTACTTCAATGAGTGCTGCATATGGCAGCAATTACCTCAATAAAAGACTCTTTAGTCAATTTGAATACCAATACATACAGACAGACTCATGTTGACTTACAGCAACCTTTTGAGGACATTCAAAACTTCACTTGATTACTTCAATTGCTGTGGAGTATGTCAAATATAGTCACAGACAAAAAGTGGGAAATGCATAATGCAATTTTTCATCCGTGTCAACATTTCACAGCGCCTGCAACCAAAGCCCAGACAAACATGGGCACAAAACAAATGCCAATGTAAATGTAATTCTTGTTAAAAAAAAATGACCTGCAAAGAAGGAATGTCCCTGTCTGCAAACAGCACAACCGACAGTCCCCAACAAAAACAACAAAAGCACCGTCTGATTATCTGACATCCCCCACCTGGAAGATGCGGTCACAGTTCTGAGGCATAGCTGCAGGGGAGTAGGTGGGGTCCATCTCTGTGAACTCGTCTGCAAAGTTGCTGACGTCAAGCTCATCCCGAATCACTGGCTTGAACGGTGCAGGCACCTTCTTAGCAGCCAAGTCCTCCCAATTAATTTTCTAAGAGAAAATAAGAATAAAAAAAAGAAACAAAATAAAATTTTGTCCCATTTCATGCAAATGCTGCTCACTCAAATTAGTCCCATTGGGAGTAAGATTATTCTGCACAGCTCATTGGAAACAAGCAATGAGATCAACCTGATAAAATGGATGTTTCTTCACATTCTCTACTCCATTAGGACCTGAGCCTAATCTTTTCTTTGGATCTTTGATGAGGAGACGCTGGATTATATCTTTGGCCAGAGGTCCAATGTCTTTGGGGAAAGGTGGATCTTTTTTGGAGATCCTCCTGTGATGTGCGAGATGTATACGGTCAGTGCTGCAGAGAGATTACTACTGAAAGCTTATGGCCGATCTGATCTGATGATAATTGGGAAGAATCCTTACTTTGCGATATCTGTGTGCGAGTTCTCCCCTCCATCGACAGTGAAAGGTGATCCGCCAGTCAAAAGCTCGTACATCAAAACGCCAAGGCTCCACCAGTCCACCGCCTGGAATACAGGAAAGCAGAGTGAAATGGAAAATCTCCCTGATAAGAGTGCACACATGCTTGGTTTGATAGAACAAGATGAATAAGTGAAATTTACCTTGTCATGTCCAGATTCTCCCCCTTCAACTATTTCTGGAGCCATGTATTCAATGGTGCCACAAACAGAGAAAGCTCTTTCAACCTTTTTTTTTTTTTTTTAAACACAAGAAAATAAATCAATAGAAATATTTTAGAGGACATGAAGAACATGACGTGTGTCGTGTGTCAAAGCATCTATGGGTTGTAAAATAGATTCAAGTGGGATAGAATTAATAACAAAAGCCATTTACCATGCTATTCAATTCTGGTGATGCACAGAAGTAAAGTATATAGCGTTACCATCATCCAACTCAGGTTCCCACTTTAAACCAGTAAAAAAATCTCAAATCATAATTTTTCTAAATTCAAGCAGACAAATGTGTTTAAGTGGGAACTTACTGTTCATTTTAGAAAGCCAGTTGGAACTTTAGCTTTTTTAGGGTTTCTTAAGGAAAAGGCTAAATGTCTCCTTTGGTTATCATTAACTGTAACTTATTAAAAGGACTGAAGAATATTTGTTTTGATGACAAATGTGATATTAAGCTTTCATCAGAGGTGAATAAATGAAAGTTAGACAGATTATTGAGACAAACTGTACCTGATCAAATTCTTTACTGAGGCCGAAGTCTGTGAGAACTATATGACCAATTGAATCCAGAAGAATATTCTCAAGTTTTAAGTCCCGATAGACAATCCCAAGCTGGAATAAGGCAATGAAACAGATTAAACATGAGGAAATGTGCAATTGAAACGGCTTCTGGAGAGACTAAATCTGGGAGGTTACCTTGTGTAGATGTTCTAGTGCCAACACAATCTCTCCACTGTACAAGGCTACTTCTTGCTCCTTAAACCGTACTCTCTGCACCAAGTGTGTGAAGAGCTCCCCCCCATTTACATAATCTGCAATGAAGATAGAGTGTATATCATGTTTGACATGAAACATTTGCAGGGTGGTTAACATTCCTACAAGAAAATGCAAGTACTTTCTTTTTCTTTTTTAACTATTTACTTACACATACTTTTTAATTTCTATAATTCACCAAGTTGATGAATAAACAATCACTGAACATTTTTCATATAACAAGACAAAAAAAGAAGATTTACAGAACATTAGAGACACTTCAGTTTCAAATGTCCTAACCAAGAATGAGATGCAGCTTGGTGTCAGTCTGGAAGGCATAGTGAAGTGTTACAAGGAATGGAGACTGGCGGATATGCTCCAGCACTTGCCGCTCCGCCCGTGTGTGTTCAGCAGTCTTTGCCTTCTGTACAATTGTGGCCTTCTTCAAAACCTTCATGGCATACAGTTTCCCTGCATCATGGCCACTCACTTTCCTCACCAGGAACACCTTGCCATATGCTGATGGTTAAAATACATAAAGACAGAGGGTAACAGTCAGAGCAAAGGCTTAGACAGAAATGACCGATTGAAAATTGTACTTGTGCTATTCTGTGAAAGCCTTCGTCTTTCCACACAAGCTGTTCAATGCTGGCTCTTTGTTTGTGCCTTGCTGCAGACTCTAAGGTATGGTGAGCTGCCAGCAGATGCCATCACTGAGCCAAATCAACGTCAATGTGAAAAAAAGGTAGCATGGTAGAAAATGCTGCAATGGACAAAGATGCTGTTGATTTATCTGATTCCACAATGCTTGCATTTAAAGGCACATGCTCAAAAGGTGCACCTCTGTTTGGTAAACACACATTTGCATAAGGAGAGAATTGTCTTGTGTGGAAAGGGCTAAGGACAAAGGTAATAGTACTCACCTCCTGTGCCCAGAACCTTTAAAAGCTCAAAGTTTTCAATGCCAACCCTCTCCACATGGCCCGTCAGGTTGGCTGAAGTTAAAGCAGAAGGAACGAACGCTTGTTATTTACATGTCTTAAAGACAAAGACAAAAATGGCTAAAAGCTTAACATATACTGATGTTATAACCATTTTAAACAAAGCAATTGATGCGTTCAACTAGTAAAGCTTTACGTGAAAAAGTCTATTCTTGAATAGCAACAGAAAGTTTACCTTACTTAGTCTCTGCAAAGTCATCAAAATTCATGAAAGAAAATGGAGGGTCTGTATCTTTTACAGTTTTTCTCTACAATAAAACTGTACATGCTTCTACATAACAAATGTGATATGGTGCCTGGTTGACCAGCTGGCTAATGAGCAGGCATTTTAGTAATACAATGACCAGCTGTCTATCGTTTAAAAAGCCAAGCTTTAAAAGCATCTAATACCGAGCAGTTTTTGTTTTGTTTTTTGTAGCTGTTGCCAAAAAAAAGGTGTCAACTTTGCAAGTTTAATAAAAGGCACATCTGCAGTGCTCTTTTTTTGTTCTCCCCCTCACTCTTTTTGTTATGGTCTTGACTCTTGACTGTGTTGGTTTAAAAAGAAAAGAAAACAAGTGACTGCAAAACCAACACTAGATGGGGTGGATATAATGATTCATCTTTTTGATAAAAGCAGAAAAAATCTGATACATGCATATATGCTCCACTTTCTTAATGGGACCAGCCTTGAAAAACAATACCATTGACCAGCAAATCTTCCACAAACATCTAAGTCTTATGCACGTGCCATTAGTTACTCCCCATTGTCTTCAATCACGATCTGCAGCTGACTAAGCATAGCACGCTTTTAGACATGTCCGTTGTAGTGAACACATTCCTTCTGTCTCATGCTGAATATAGGTTACTGAGCAATTAAAGCAGATGATTTAATCTTCTCCACTACACACACAAGAAGAAATGCTGCAACTACTTTATGAGACAGCTAAAATGCATAACAAATCATTTCAAACAACACTTCTGTCCTTCAAATTTTGAGGTCAGAGATTCTGGTTGCATAACACTCTTGTCAAGCTCACCCTGCAAAGGCCAAGTTTGATTTTGGTGTTTATTAATAGACTGACAGAGGTGTCCAATCAGATGATATCCTACTGCCAGACGAGAGGAACCTCTTCAGTTGAAGAAGGTTCCTTAAAAAAAATAATTTAAAAAAACTGTTTCTTTTCAATTGTTTATTTGGCTGGTTTCTTGGTGATTCAACATGCCAAAATCTTTCCACAGCATTAAAACAACACGACACAGTGATCACTAGTGGACTCAGCTGCTATTGAAAATTTGCTTAAGGAGACAAACTTCTTTTTGAAATAAGAGTTAAAGAAGTTTGGCCTCAACTAAGTAGGATTAGTATGTTTATTTACATGTGATCTCCACAGGTTCAATGCTACTTTATGTGTGCAAAGAAAGGTAGGTTGTTACTGAACTAAAATACCGTAGGAAATTAAAAACCAAAAATGAGCAGATATGACAAGCAGACAGACTGCATATTTAGGTCAGGGCAGTAAATCTGAGTACACCACAGTCATGTTGCTGCATGAACAACAACACTGTCATTACAGAACTGTTTTATTGAGATGTCCAACTCTGTGCAGTAGCCTTATTCATTGATCACTGCCATCCATACAACCACAAACACTGATTATGATGCATTACTGCTTATCAACACTTATTCATCTTCTACTGTCCCTGTTAGAGGAATGCTTCCCAAGCTGCCGACCTCCTGTTTAGTAGACGACAGCTCTATCCACCTGAGCTACAGCAGGTTGTAGGCCTTTTTGTTTGCACA
>JAOXYM010000021.1:18653830-18677109 GCA_028567055.1 Leptatherina wallacei
GGGGGGGGGGGGGGGGGGGGTTCTTTTGTTTTGATGTTAATCCTTAAGATATCCATTTCATTCCGTCTTTATAAGGACTTATTTTGTCTATTGTTCGTGCTCACCTGTACAAATACTTGTGCCTGCCTTGGCAAGAAGACTTGCAAAGAATGTGAAAAGTCTTACCTATTTAAAGAATGGTCAAATAAAACTATTCCAACACAGCTTCACAGAGACGATGACAGTGGGTAGCACAAGATAAGATTGACTAGACTCAAGAGCGGACATATTTGTTGGGCCTTCTTACATAAACTAACAGTGCCTAAAGGTATAAATGACAGAAAGCTCAGTCCTGCATGTCTCATAAAAACAGGCTAACGTTGGCATTTGTGACTGCTAGTTAACTAAAGAGAAGTTAGCTTCCAATGCTAACAAATCGAGGGAATTGCAGAAAAGTTAAGAATAAACTTCAAATGAAGGGGTTAGAAATGCCATTAACTTGGTTGAACCTTCAGTGATGGTCTGATTTAACCGAGCGGCACGACATCAATTAACAACCTATTTAAGCTAATGTTATTACATTGTTTAAGAACGGTTAACAAGTACCGCTAGCAGTTAGCAACAGTAACATGCTTAGATAACCTCAGATCGCGTGAGTTTGAAGTAACGTGGTAAATCATATCGATAGTCGGACAATCTCAGTCTTCTTCTGCTATTTTTATTTCTACGTTAGTGTTAGCGCGTACTACAAACGCCCATTGACAGTGACAGCTGACTCCTTCAAGCTAGCCTGCAAATATTTATCCCATGGCACGTGTATTGAAAGGAATTGGCGAATACAATATAGTGTGTTAAGATTCACCAACTGGCAGACAACTTACCATTTTTCAGCTCATGTTTCACAGTAAACAGGTCACCTTCTGAGGAAGATCCCTCCATTGGGGATGGCATCGTAAATTCGTGTCCCTGTTACAGTCAAAGATGCTTTCCAGACAAGATTAGGTTCAGCTGCCAAGCTAGTTTTAAGTATCAATAGACAAAAATTAAAATAAATAAAATCAAGAGTTGCCTGTTGGTCCTGCGGCAAACTCAACAAATAATATGAATGTTGTTACTAAACCTGACAGCAGGCAAGCTCAAAGCAAGCACTTGCTTCTTCCAGTAGACATCCACGACCACTACGATCGCAACCAGGCAGTCCCTCTTCGCTGATTGGTGTTGCTATGTGAAACTCTGACTTCTAATTGGATCTCTTCGCTGCATAGACACATAATTCCGCCTTCTTCTGAAGACTGATGCTGCCTTCATATGCACCTCGTACACTCTAATATCAAAGGTCAGAATTTAAAAATTAATGTACAAAACATTAAAAGGAGGGAAAAAAAGCTTTACTGCGTTTTGTGTTGCTTCATGAAATAAGGTGAGGGACGTTTTACTCTTCAAACGGCACAAAAATGTCGCTGTTTTTATTAGTATAATTTGGGCTGACTTCTACTACAGAACAACATTTTCATGTTGATTACTTAATGAACCTTCTGGTAAACTTGTGCTGTTATTCACTGAAAAACATCTACCAGGTTAATCTAATTTAAATGATTAATTAATCAATTGTTTGATTATCAATCATGATAATCCATAAGTATTAATCTTTCTACCATTACTTGAGGATCTATGTCCCTCGTTACTCCCATTAAACTGTGAGAATGCATGTAAAAAAAATTATGTAGATGGTACTCTACATAGCTAAACTTTATATGAATTTACTTTTTAAAAAGTTTTCTGATATTTTTTGCCACAGTTAACATGGTGAGCAATTATTATTGAGCAATAAAGGCAGTATATCAGGAAAGCGATCAGTTCCTGTTGTCTGAGGTAAAAACAGTTCCTGCATCCTCCAAAACAACAACAAAAAATAAAAAATAAGCTAATTTTAGATTTACCTATGCATTAATGGTTTAATTTTGAAAGCCGTGACCAAAAAATTCCCCAATTTTTTAAATAAATGTTGGTTATATATTTTTCACAATTATTTGGCGACCCCCTGAAATGATCTCCTGACCCCCAGTTTTGGAACCACTGCATTAATGTCTGGAATGAGCTCAGTATAATGTAGTTCAACTAATTGTACATGGGGTGTCATCTTTCGGCTTTGATCAACACCACTTCTTCTACTACTACTACAACTTCTGCTGGTTTTGATTATGATACTGCAATGAATTTAATGCCAGTAATCAGTAAACATACTAAGAGCTGTTCCCCCTTAAACAAGAAAATTATTCAAATTACTCTCATGCAAGAGGACTTAAATATGCAAATATAAAAGAATAATGTGCTGAAACTTAAGTTTAAATCTGCAATATTGGACATTTCTTGATTTTAAAAAAACTAAATGTGTGTGGTAAACTGAAGTGAACTGTGCAACTAACAAAATGAAGTGTCTACACCAACTAAGGCTATACTAGCAGAATAGAAATAGCAACTAACAGTGAAAATTTGTTACATGTGAAAATATTTAAGGATAATTCTTATGAATAACACACGAACATATTTTACTGATGTTGATGTTTCAAAGTGGAATTAGTCTTGGAAACCTTTCTGTTCCTGCGACAATCTTTATTTGTATTGTGGCCTATTCTGTTTTGAGTAAAAAAAACCTGAGTTTTGCCTCCGCCTTGTGGTTGAAAGTTGCTCTCGCACCTTGGTCATGTTTGACGCTTCATAGTAAATGTGCAAAAATAATTTCAGGTGGGATAAAAAAACAAACAAACAAAAAAAACACTTTGACAAAAAAATTATCTGTGGATCTTCACAAAAATTTGTAATCTGAATAAATGTATTTCACATTTGTGGTTCCTTTGATACATGATATGAGGAACTTTGTAGTCCTTTATCGTCCAATGAACTGCGTTGTCTTTAAAACTGACCAATAATTTGTGGTTTTGTTCAATGATAGCCAATCAGCTTCACGTCCGATTGATCGCTTTTCAGGAAGTAGCAAAAGTCGACAATCTCTCGTTCTTCTCCTCTGAAGCACCAGTGATAGTACTTTGACAGCGAGCGAGTCAGCTAGCTCCACTTCACAGCACCGCAGACTGACCTCCGCTCCCAACATGGCTTGTGTTCGAGCCCTTGGTGTTCTTTCCAGATTGTCAGCAAAAAGATATACTCTTCTTTCAGGTAAAATACGACTATTTTGTGGTCCAAATAAAGGGAATACCAGAACGAAGAATTATTTGAAAATAGCGAATTTGCTCGGTGTCCCAGACGGATAATTAGCTTGTTAAACTAGCTGCTAGCTCCGAAGAATGTTCTGCAGAAATGTTACATAGTTTTTTTTATACAACACTATCTTTTTGATATTCAAGCTAATCTAAATCCAGTTTTAGCCAGGTACCCTGATTTATGGAACATCTTTGTCAGAGTTTGCAAACTTAAGCGTAAACTTGCTACTTATGCTAACTAGCCTACTGCTACGGAGTCGGGGGAGTCTGTGGAGCTCTGGTTCAAAATGAGTGGTGTAAATATATTGTTTGCTTAAAGTTATAGTTTTAAGTGATACGATTGAAGACTGTATTTAGGACATTTAAACGGGAATTTGAAGTCTTGTGCCATTCATTCGCCATTGTGTTGGGCACTGTGTCTGGTAGGCGGAGAATCTAGGTGAAGGGTCATTTTCCATTGAATTGCATAGCATGGCCGAGACCGACTGAGGTCACGCAGTCATATGAGAACCTGTCGTATACAACTGATACGTCGTTTTTTACGAGAAAAGTTTTGGTGTTTAAAGACTGGAAATAGTTGGTAAATCTAATTCAGCTAGGCCGTGAGCAGCAAGTTGAATAACTCACTATGTAGCCGATTTTAGATACAACTGTAACACAGTGCCACTATGTTTCTCTTCTTTTTATTGCAGGCGGTACTTTTCGCACCTTCTCAGTAGCTCCTGCCATGCTAGGTAATTTCCAAATCAATATATACATTATCTCAAATAAATGGGTAACGCTAACTGCAGTCAATAAATTTACTCATCTATTTTTAGCTCGAACCCATGTAAGCTACGAAGTCAAGGACGATGTTGCTGTTGTACGAATCAACGACCCAAACTCCAAGGTGTAAACTCATTCAAAACAAATACAAGACTGCACGTTTAATAATTATGCACAAGGGTCTTATTGCCATGTCTCTTTTCAGGTGAATACACTGTCAGTTCAAATGCAAAGGGAGATGACAGAAGTAATGACTGAAGTATGGGCCAATGATGCTGTTAAAAGTGCTGTCCTCATCTCCTCCAAGCCAGGATGCTTCATTGCAGGAGCTGATATTAAGTAAGAAAAACCTCCTTTATTGTCCATTCTGGTATCCCAGTCATATGATCTGATCTCCTCTGATGTTTTTACCACATTACTGATCAGTTTCCATGGGAATTGTATTGTCATCTTTCTGGACTTTTTTTTTTTTTTTGGGCTTGCTCATTCTTTTCACAATTGAAACCAGCTGCCCCTTAACATGAAATTTCAAAATGGGTCTTGGATTTTGTGGAATTGATTTGAAACACTTTGGGTCCAATACAGTATGATCCAGGCCTGCAACAGCGCTGAAGAGGTTGCTAAACTTTCTCAGGAAGGACAGAAAATGTTTGAGAAGATTGAAAAATCTCCTAAGCCTGTTGTTGCTGCAATCAATGGCTCCTGTTTAGGAGGAGGCTTAGAGGTAAATTGATGACAATTCCAGTTACAACTGTATTTCTGAAGAGGTTGAATGATATTGGCTTTTTTAATGGGCTCTCTTTTTTGTATTTTAGTTTGCTATTGCCTGTCAATACAGAGTTGCAACAAAAAGCAAGAAAACAGTTCTCGGTACTCCTGAAGTAATGTTGGGCCTATTACCTGGAGCTGGTGGCACACAGAGACTCCCTAAAATGGTTTGTATTTGAAATGCACATCCTTAAGCTTTCTTAATTTTTTATTTTAAGAGGTTGATTTATTTTATGTTTTGATAAGCACAAAACCAACTGAACATTAAAGGTTAGTATGCAAAGCATCCTGATACCCTTGCAAGGAAAAAAACCTGAAATAGCTAGGCTGTTCTACAAAATAGTCTGCTTAATTCTCATAATTGGTTTAAGATGCAGACATGTAGCTTATAGACCCTGCAGATGAGTAGACAGATTACCCCTCTGCCTCGTATGTCTAGTGTTGAATAACTGTGGTTCCAAGTGTGAGACTGACTTGTAAAATCTATGAAAATTTGTTTAGTGCACTGTTTTTTCTGTTCTAGACGCATGTAAAATATTTTTAGATTTTTGGCTCATCTCTGAATACACATAAGTAATTCCAAAAGGTTTGTTAGCTGCTGTAAGTTTGACATCATAACATCGTTCTCTGCACTCTGAGGGTCACATTAGTCTTATTTACAACACATCTGTCCACCTGCTTTGTGACCCTACAGCTCAAAATTTCCCACATTTGTCCTTTTGACGTGTATTCATTTTGGATCTTAACTATTAGAATTCAGTTTCTTATTAGGGTGGGGGTTGCTTTTTGATTCAAGCTGAAGAAAGATGCTGCTATATTTTGATATATGCTATCCTTAACTGCACTAAACCTCTTTCTTCTCTTTAAAAAGTCAACACTTGTGAACATGTGAACTTTTTTATTATCTTCAATTCATCTAAAGAAAATGACTGTTTATGCAATTATGTTGAAAAGACAATTCCCGTAAAAGAGCTGATGGACTTTACCGCACATATTCCGCAGTGCAAGTCTGAAAGCGCCTATACAGACATACAGTGTCTTCATTCAGTTCCAAACCAATATAGCCAGAGAAAGTACACTTTTTTTTTTTAAATAGCAGGGTTGTTTGTTTTTTGTGTGTTATTGCTTTATCCTCAGCTCAATTAATCATAAAATGGAGGAGACGGCTAAATAAATAAATAATAAATAAATGGTATTGGCCAATAAAATACAACTCAAATGTGAGTACTTTTGTTCTCCATTTAGATATTGAGATGTGCTACCCTTTTTTTGTAATTTTTACAATTGTTAAATTTTGGGTTCAGCACTCCACCAAGGATTTACAAGTTAAAGCGCAACTTCTTCCCCCTTTTTTTGTTCTTACTCATACAGACAAGTTTCTTTGCAACATCATCACAGAGGTCAGTGCAAAGCTATGGGACAGAAAGTGGTGTTCAGCCCAGTTTGTTAGGCAAAGGCAAACTTCTAAGTGGAGATGACTTGGCAGTTAACATCACCAGTGACTTTAAAAGATGGAGGGAAATCATTCAAAGTACCAAAATGCCACAGCCCTTTGCTAGGAGCAGAACCAGATAGTGGATTTCTGCCCATGCAGTAATGTTTATAAGCTAGAAACATGAATGTTGGTTGGGGGAAAAAAAAATTTGATTAACCTGTTTTCATATATCTGCTTTCTAAACTTGTAGGTTGGTCTTCCCAATGCCTTTGACATGATGCTGACAGGAAGAAACATCAAAGCAGATAAAGCCAAGAAGATGGGGCTTATCCACCAATTAGTCGACCCCTTAGGTAAAAAAAGAGAGAGAGAGATTGAAAACTATTGACTCTCATTTAAGATCACAAACTGCTTCAAATGAGGATTTTAAAGTGTCACTGAATGTTGTCATTGTAACCTGTGAACCTCACAGATTTATTTTATCCTTCCTATTACAGGACCTGGGCTAAAGAGTCCAGAGGAAAGAACAATAGACTACCTGGAAGAAGTTGCCATTGAATGTGCCAGAGGGATTGTCAATAAGAAGATTCCTCTTCACAAAGAGAAAAGCAGAATGCAAAGCAAGTCACATTGCCTTTTTTTGGTGTTTAATTCTGCACTCACTTAGATCATGTCGTCATAAATAAAATCCATATTCCATCTCCACAGAAATTCAAGACTACGTGATGAGCTTTGAGTTGGTGAGGAATCAAATTTACAAAACGGTCCACGGTAAAGTTATGAAGCAGAGCAAGGGACTTTATCCTGCACCCCTGAAAATTATTGAGGTAAGTAGAAAAACCTCACCTTTCTGCAGCTGTATATGTAAACATGGATTCTTAGAACGTGATGCTGAAATGTTTCACATTCTCCCTCTACTGAGAGAAATTTAGATCTATGATGTGGCCATTTGTATTAAAATTAGTTAAATGATTGAGCAACAGTGATCATTAAATTAATAGAATAATTAATGAATGAGTGCGGTGATGATCACTTAATGTCAATTCCACCGGGAAGACAGTGCTTGTTAGATGCATTTGTTTGTTTTTAGTAATAATCCGACAGCAGACTCCATCTGTTTTGTGTTCTGTGAGTGACTTCTTCTTTTATGTCCCTCCTCAGTCTGTGAAGACCGGAGTTGAACAAGGTCCTGTAGCGGGATACTTGGCAGAGTCTCAGGTAGCGGTTTATCTTTTGTTTTACCTTTTTATTGGCACATTTAGAGCTTATATTAGTCATTGAATATCATACATTTCCACATTGGTCACAGAATTTTGGTGATTTGGCACGAACCTCAGAATCAGGTGCTCTGATCGGTCTGTACCACGGTCAAGTTGCATGCAAGAAGAATCGCTTTGGAGCTCCTGAACGAGACGTGAAGTAAGTTTGTAAGACTTTCCCTTGTAGAACTAAATTTAGCAGCTGATGTGTCATAGTTGGTGCCTGCTAAGTCTTTCTTATCAGAGAACAGTTTGATCGTGGTGAAGCCCTCACTAGTGATGACAGAACAGGATTGGGTCTGTTTTACTGGAGGATAACCAGTCTGTGTTTGCTTTTTACTGACAGGACTCTTGCCATCTTGGGGGCAGGTTTGATGGGAGCAGGTGTTGCCCAGGTAACTGTAGACAAAGGTGTGCACACAGTCCTCAAGGATACCACTGTGGCTGGACTGGCCAGAGGAGAGCAGCAGGTTTACAAAGGGTGAGTGGATTTATGTTGCACTGTAAGAATAAAGTGGTAAATCACATCTTGAGGATATGTGATTGCCATGTTACTTTCTATTTTGAACTAGACTCAATGACAAAACAAAAAAGAAGAGCATCACATCATTTGAAAGAGACTCCATACTGTCCAACTTGACTGGCCAGTTGGATTACAAGGGCTTTGAAAAGGCTGACATGGTTATTGAAGCAGTCTTTGAAGACATCAATATCAAGCATGCAGTCCTGAAGGAAGTGGAGGCTGTAAGTGGGACTTCAAAATGGCCGAATAAAACTTAACCCCAATTCCAAAAAAGTTGGGATGCTGATTAAGATATAAATCAAACACAATGTAATGATGTGCATATTTCATAAACCCACATTTTATTCCAAGTAGAATTAGTAAACGTAAACATTTGACTATTTGATGGAAGATATTTTCTCATTTGAACTTTGATGGCAGCAACACATCTCAAAAAAAGTTGGAAAAGAGGTAATAAAAGGCTGGAAAAGTAACAGGCACAAATCAAAAGCATCTAGCTTGTTATCAGCAGACAGTTCAAAAGCCAGCATCTATGATGTTATGGGGTTGCATTAGCGCCTATGGTGTGAGCAGCTTCCACATCTAATGAAGGCACCATCAGCGCTGAAAAATACGTAGAAGTTTTAGAGCAACATCTGCTCCCATCCAGATGTCTATTTCAGGGAAGTCTATTTCTTGCATATTTCAGCAAGACAATGCTAAACCACATACTGCATCCATCACAGCAGCATGGCTTCACAGGAGAACTGGCCTGCCTGCAGTCCAGACCTTTTACCAAGAGAAAACATTTGGAGCATCATGAAAGCAAAAATCTTCCAGGACTGTAGAGCAGCTAGAATCCTGCCTCAGACCAGATGCAGGACAACATTCCTCTCTTAAAACTCCAGCAACTGGTCTCCTCACTTCCCAGGTGTTTACAGACACTTGTTTAAAATAAGAGGGATTGCCACACAATGCTAAACATCACCTGTTCATACTTTATTGAGGTGTGTTGCTGCAATCAAATTCAAAATGAGCTCATATTTTCCATGAAGTAGTAAAATGTCTGTTTCAACATCTGATCATTTATGTTCTATTTAGAATACAATGAGTTTGTGATTTACAAATCTTTGCCATCTGTTTTCATTTACATTTTAGTGTCCCAACTTTTTGAGAACTGGGTTTGTATTTATTGTTGAGCGTTATTCAATAAGATCCAAAGTGACATACGTTTGTCTGCAGGTGGTCCCTCCCCACTGCATATTTGCCAGCAACACATCCGCTCTGCCCATCAAGGACATTGCTGCTGCCAGCAAGAGACCGGACAAGGTTAGAACTTGAGAAATTTGTGGCTTAGAATTAAAAGTATGCTTCTTATTTAGAAGAGAGTTTGTTGAATATTTCCTCTGCATCTTTAGGTGATTGGGATGCACTACTTCTCCCCAGTGGACAAAATGCAGCTTCTTGAGATTATAACCACTGATCAGACATCAAAGGACACTACAGCCTCTGCAGTGGCAGTTGGCCTGAAGCAGGGCAAAGTCATCATAGTTGTTGGGGTGAGTTTTGGTGCCGTGCTGGTTTCCTGACACCTTGTGCAAATTGTTAAAGTAGCAAAAATGAGGTTGGGCTGAGGCTTCAGGTAAATCTTTAGAAGCTTTGATAATAAACAATTATCATGAAATTTGACTAAAACTTATTTTTAGGATGGACCTGGATTCTACACAACAAGGTGTCTGGCTCCCATGTTGGCTGAAGCAGTACGAGTACTTCAGGTTAGTGGTGAAGCAGCATTATATCCAGCTATGAGCTCAGTTTCTCTCGTATATCCTGCAATTTTTGAAGCGTTTAAGGAAGATACAGAAATGGATAAAAGATGGACAGAGTCTGCGTTAATTATTTTGGGATGTTTTATATTCTTGTATAAATGCAGGAAGGTGTTGACCCCAAGAAATTGGATGGACTCACCACAAGCTTTGGGTTCCCTGTGGGTGCAGCCACACTTGCTGATGAGGTCGGTATTGACGTCGCAGCCCATGTGGCTGAGGACCTAGGCAAAGCCTTTGGTTCCCGCTTTGGTGGTGGAAATGTGGAAGTTTTGAAGACAATGGTGGAGCTGGGATTTAAAGGTATGTGACTTAAGCAACCACAGTTAATTGATCTGAATATCATTTATGATGAATATGTATTTCAATAATTTTATCATTTTAATTGTAAAGGTCGCAAATCGGGAAAAGGTTGCTACGTTTACCAGCCGGGAACCAAAGTCAGAGAAGTCAACCCAGATATTGGAGACATCCTTGAAAAATACAAGATGACACCAAATCCCACAGTGTAAGTCAACATCAGACATCTGAAGAAGGAAAAATACAGCAGTTTAAATCCCACTTTCATCCTCTTCTTATACAACATCACCACCATCATGGTATTATTAGTGAAAGTCTAATAGTATAGTCAAACTGAAACAAAAGAAACTGGAAGCATATTGTAGCAGGCTCTTGTTTAATTTTAATCTTTTCATTGACTAGGTCATATTGGGTAACAAATCCCATCTTATGGCATTAATCGGTGCTTTGCTATGATCTAAAACTGATTGAAAAATGGTAGGAGAGCAACTATATTTAGTTTCCTCATCTAGTCAGTACCTTCAGCTGAGGCTGTCCAATGAATTGGCATATCAGGTGTGTTATGTACCCAACATTAGCAAAATGAGTGAAAAAAACTTTGCTACGATGGCCCTAAGGTGTAACTTCCATTTGGGAAATTTGGTCCTTTTTATTATGAGCATCGTCTTTTCTTGTCTAATCTGAATGTTGTTGTTTTTTCTTCTTCAGTTCATCAGACTCTGATGTGCAGTACAGGCTTGTGTCTCGGTTTGTCAATGAAGCTGTGCTGTGTCTGCAAGAGGGCATCTTGAACAACCCTCTGGAAGGAGACATCGGAGCTGTGTTTGGGCTGGGATTCCCACCTTGTCTTGGAGGTCAGAGTTCAGCTTTTATCATCATCAACTTAGCTGCATGTGTTCTGTGTCTGCATCTTCTTAAGAAATGAAAAAGTAAAAACAGTTGGGAGCAGAGGATGAAGTATTAGGAAATCTTACTTGTTACCAGCTCTTTAGTTGAGATCCGTAATAGCTCTTCATAGATTATCAACAACCTTAAAACAGTATTTATATTACTTCTTAAACGTGAATATTTGGTTTTGCCAGTGTTTCTAACATGCCATCTCGATGCTTTCAGGACCTTTCCGTTTCGTGGACAGCTTTGGTGCTGACAAACTGGTTGAGAAGATGAGGCTTTATGAATCTGTCTATGGGAATCAGTTCACACCATGCCAACTCCTCCTGGATCATGCAAAAGATTCCAGCAAGAAATTTCACAAGTGACCGAATCACCATGTGTGCCAGTAGCTCATAATGAAACTCCAGTCTGCCACTAAAATGTGCCTAACGTTGATATCAAATGGGGGACATATATGCTGAAAATACACTTTGACAGTTTATTGGGTGCGCCTTACCTTAATGCAGTCTAATCGAGAGGTCATGAAGTAATGATGTCCCACTTTTGTCCCCTCCCTCCCTTTTTAAGAGGCGAGGATTAAATTTAATGATCATTTCTTGCAGTTTGCTTGAGGTTGAGCTGTATCGCTACCACTTGACTGTATTTGGCCTTTACGCACTTATTAGAAATGAGGGGCAAGAAAACCTCAAATGATCAAAAACTTGATTTTACGTCACCTGTTTTGACAGAGGTGGACTACTGCAGATGGCATTTATTTTATTCAGGTGTACCTAAGGAACTCATAGCTGAGTGTATAATGGCAGCAAAAGTGGATTTTTGTTTCTTTCTTTTTTACTTATCCACTTGATGTATAGGTTGAGGGGAATATTGAGGCTGATTATTTACACATTGCATCTGTAAAGAAACTGGTGCGACAGAATTAAACTCCAAGTGGCAATTTAATTCTTGAATAATGATGAATGTCTGGAGGCATGGTTCAGCAAGAGTAGTCTGTTTTTGTATATTAAAAGCTCTCTGGCCCAGTGTGGACAATGATGTAAATGTGAAGATTCAATAAAAAAAGAATGTTATTGATTACGCGTTTTTGCTTTCAGCGTCTTCAATGACCATCTTAATTGTACATTTATAACTGGGGGTGTAACGGTACATGTATCCGGTACAGAAGCGTACCAAAGTTTCCTTACGTAGGAGTAACTGTGTTGCACTATAACCTCTGGCTAGCGACAGTTGTAAGGCGAAACCAGAGCTTGAAGACCCTCTTATATCTTTAAAACCTCTTGTTTTGGAGCACTTTGTCTTCCCAGTGAAGCATGTGAATTGACAAAGACAAGTGGAGAAGATGAAAGCAGTCTCTTGGACTTGTGCCTGAGATCCCTTCTCCCTGTAGCCCCGCCTCCTCCGCGTGTACCTGGAAGCGCACTGGCTGAAAACTGCTCATTCAATTTTATAAAGCATAGCCTTGCATCTAAGCACTTTAGCATTCATGCTATTAAAGTTTAACTATTTATTCCCATTAAAATAGAGGAGACTTGTCTGTATTTATGCCTCTTTTTCTTTTCTTTTTTGGTTTAACAATCTTTTATTTGAGAATTTACTGCAGGCAGTTTTCTTTTGTCTTTGGTTTAATTTTAAATATCATTCAACATGGAGGAGCATGCAGCATCAATCATGGCATTAGTTTTCCAAGCAAGGATCACCACTGACCAAACTTGGTCAGATAATCAGAGTTAACAGCAATAAATTCTTCTTAGTCCAAAGTCTGCAAATAACTTTGGCCTCTTGTCATTTCACATGCAGCAATGTCTTGTATTTTTTACATTGATAAGACGGAGGGCAACACTTTTACACGTGTTGATCTCTTGTCAGAAAGTATTCCTGCTCTGAAGCAGGATAAGTTACCACGGTGATGCATTCTCATCCTTTTTATGGCTCTGTTGTAAAGCACTTTGAGTACCTTTTTGATGATTGTAAAGGGCTATACAAATTAAATTTGATAAGTGAACCAGCTTTGTGTGACTGGTATCAACAGAATTAAGTGTAGTGTAGGCTCTACTGTATAGGTTATTTACCTTAAGATTTACAGGAACTCTGGGATCTTCTGAAGATTGCCTGGCAGAAATCACTTAAGATAAGTGCTAGAACAGACTTTATTCTCCACCTTGCAGGTACTTTTATGCCTATGCTGCCTCCACCTCTTCTCAGGATGTAAACAGTGCTTTGCTTACTCCTGTTCCTCCTCAAATTGGATATCAGCTGCAGGTCATTTCTAGACCTCTAAATGTTTCCATCTTTTCATCTGGGCTGTGGATGCCAGCCTCTGTCTCTCTGCTCCCTTGAGTTTGACTTTGACGAAGCCGAACTGAAGAAGAATCTTGAGGTTTCTCATCATCAATAAGACTGCTCTTTGTCCCGAATGGCCCAGAATTCCTCTTTAGTGTGGAGGTGTTTGCGGTCCTGCTGGAAAGCTGCAGAGAACGGCAACACAAATGCTCTTTATGGACAACTGGAAATAATGGAAATGAATAATCAGACAGATATCACTGGAGAAATGATGTTTGAAAACTCAGAGATAACTCCATGGAGATCCTCAACATTGTTAGTCTGTTCTACAGAAAGTTAACTATGTTCTGGGGTCCAAATGTAACATAGAAACTTCATGAAAGTTCCTCAATAAAATGATTGAGGATAAGATCAAATGAATAATTGTGAGATTGCAGCAACTGATATTTTGCCTAGAGGATTAATTTCCACATTTAATGTGAATCAAGGGTGAAAGAAAGAAAGAAAAAAAGACAGACAGACAGACAGACAGAAAGACAGAAAGAAAGAAAGAAAGAAAGAAAGAAAGAAAGAAAGAAAGAAAGAAAGAAAGAATATTTGGGAGGTTTTGGATTTTATTAAAAGATTTGGAGCGCAGTTTTCTCTCAGTCATTTTATTGATGTCATTTAAAGGCCGTGTTCAAATGATTTTTTAATAAAACCTTGTTTTCGTTTTCTTTCTTTCTTTCTTTCTTTCTTTCTTTCTTTCTTTCTTTCTTTCTTTCTTTCTTTCTTTCTTTCTTTCTTTCTTCCTTCCTTTCTTTCGCCACGCACATACAGTGACGTGATGCCCGGTTATTATTCACTATCACAGAATTGGATCATAGCGGCGCACACGTTGGGAACATTAGCTCAAATCTCATTCGTTGCGCAGGTCACATGTCTGATTTCCATTGTCCGCAGAGCAGGGTGTGTACCGTGGGGACGCTGCGTGGGCTTGGTCGTGCCTGGCTGGGTGTTTTTCCTCATCGGCATCCTTCAGCATCTTGCTTCATTCTCATCCTCCCTTCTGAAAAGATGCTGAGGACGGAGGACACGCCGAGGTTTTCGGGGGGATAAAAGCGACTGAAGCGGACATGAGGCGCGTCTGATTTGTTTGGCCGCTTTCACCGCATGAAACTGGGGCTGCTGCACCTGTGTGAGGAGAAAAAAAAAGTTAAACCGCTCGAGATAATGATTGTGTAACGTGGGGAGGGCAGTTTTGCTCTGTAACCAAAATGTCAAAAGCCAAACATTGCGAGGCGGTGAGGGTGGTGGTCCGCTGCCGGCCATTCAGCAGGAGAGAGGAGATAGCGAAGTGTGAAAATATTTTGGAGATTGACGACAAACTGGGACAGATCACCATCAGGAACCCGAGGGCACCACCTGATGAGCCGATGAAAGTGTTCACGTTTGATTCAGTGTATGGCTGGAATTCCAAACAAAGCAACATTTATGATGATGCTGTGAGACCTCTGGTGGAATCAGTGCTGCAAGGCTTCAATGGCACTATATTTGCCTACGGACAAACTGGGACAGGTAAAACATTCACCATGCAGGGAGTGTCAAACGACCCAGAGAGGAGAGGCGTTATACCAAATTCATTTCAGCACATTTTTACACAAATATCCAGAAGTCAGAATCAGAAATATCTGGTCAGGTCTTCATATCTTGAGATCTACCAGGAGGAAGTCAGGGACCTTCTGTGCAAAGATAACAACAAGAAACTGGAACTTAAAGAGAATCCTGAATATGGTGTGTACGTGAAAGACTTGTCGTCAGTGGTGACAAAGAATGCCACTGAGATTGAACATGTGATGAACATCGGCAACCAGTCCAGGTCCGTGGGGTTCACGAACATGAATGAGCGCAGCTCTCGGTCTCATGCCATCTTTGTCATAACTGTGGAGTGCAGTGAAGCAGGTCCAGATGGTGAGGATCACATTCGCGTTGGGAAGCTGAACATGGTTGACCTGGCTGGCAGTGAGCGCCAGAGCAAGACGGGCACCAAAGGGAAGCGTCTGAAAGAAGCTGCCAAAATCAACCTGTCCCTCTCAGCACTGGGGAATGTCATTTCAGCTCTGGTGGATGGGAGGAGCAGCCATGTCCCATACAGAGACTCCAAACTGACCCGCCTGCTCCAGGCCTCTCTAGGTGGCAACGCAAAAACAGTCATGATGGCAACAGTGGGGCCTTCGCACAAGAACTTTGACGAATCCTTGGCCACCCTGAGATACGCCAGCAGAGCCAAGAAAATAAAGAACAAACCTCGGATTAATGAGGACCCCAAAGATGCCCTGCTGAGGGAGTTTCAGGAGGAGATTGCGCGCTTGAAAGCTCAGCTAGAGGAGCGAGGGATGCTCGCCAAAGAAAGGAGGAGGAAAAGGAATAGTAAAAGACTGAGTAAATACACGGAAGAAGAAATCCTTAAAGAGAGGGGTGCAGAGATGTGGCAGACTTGTGAAGAGGAAGAAAATATGAGGCAGTGCATGAAAGTAGAAGGTGACAACCCAAAGACTGTGACCTGCCAGTGGGGCAGTGAGAAGTTAAAGCACTTGAATGTTAATAGAAGAAGTGTAGAGGATATGCAGTGGGATCAAGATGCCGTGGAGAAGATCTTAGAGAAGTATAAGGTACTGAAACAGTGATCATGTTTTGATAATGATGTTTTTATAACTGAGACATCGGGGAAACAAAAGAAATTTTCATAAATAATTGATCATGTCTGTTCACAGGCTATGGAGAGCAAATTGTTGGTTGGAGGAAAGACTATAATAGATCACACCAATGAACAACAAAAAAGCTTAGAGCTGAAGAGACAAGAAATTGCAGAACAGGTAATTATATTTAAAAAAACATCAATTAATACATAATTTCCCTTTAATGTAATTTTTATTAAGACAAAACATTTGCGTTTCCTTTTTTTCTAATGTTGAAATATTCTGAAAATCTTTGTAAAGTTTGTAAAATCATCTCAATTATTGTAATGGGTGTGCTTATTGGTACTCAATGTGGATTATCTGTTTCTCAGATAAGACGAGAGCGAGAGATCCAGCAGCAGATGATGCTGCAAGAAGAGGAGACCTTAGAAATGAAAGAGACGTTCTCCTCCCTGCAGCAGGAGGTGGAACATAAGACAAAGAAGCTGAAGAGGGTGAGATGACTTACACACTAATGTCTTCTTTTCTCTCATGTTTTCACATTTATTTCCCAATCTGGGATGAATTAAGGATGTCTGATCTGATTCTGACATTGACGTTTAGACCATCAGTTCTAATTATTATTTTTATCAATATATTTTTCAATCCTTTCCATATAGTTGTATGGCAAACTACAGCAACTGAAGGGAGAGATGAGAGACATCATCGATGAACACGTCACAACCAGACAGGAGCTTGAAGAGGCGCAGCATGAGCTCACTAGAGAGCTCAAGTACAAGTAAGTGGTCCCCGAATACGGGAGAATGGGGGCTGTATTCAGTCAATTAATGCATCTTTATCCGTCTTTCTGATGGAAAACATTGATTTATGGAAATAATTCAAGCTGTTTGACATTGAAAGAAAAGATTTGGATTACACTTGTGGCATGATTTAATGGGAAGATGAACAGGCTTTCCATTAGGGTAAGATTTACTGCCAATAAGCATTGTTACAGCAAAGAAATAGCCAACCGATAAGACAGTCGACCGATACTTTTTGTGCTAAGTCTACATATCATCTGCTTAATTCAGCTTTTATTTTTTTCTATTTCATTGTGAGAACGATAAAATACTTTGTTCAACTTATGCACTTATGTCGCATATTGCAGGTATCTCCTGATTGAGAATTTCATCCCCCCTGAGGAAAAAAACAAGATAATGAACAGACTGCACTTTGATACTGAGGAAGATCAGTGGAGTCTCCAAACAGTCATTCCATCAGAGAGGTCAGTATATGAATCTATACTATACAGTTCTTACTTTACTTAAAAATTTTCTTTTTTCCCAAGCTTTTAGTTTTAACAGTAAACTTTTAATCTTAATTGTTTTGATATATACTTTATTATTATTATTTTAATTTGAATTCATTGTCTTGTTGTCTGTATTGCTGTGCCATGTCGTTGAAGCACATTGAGTTTGCGCTCGTCATATGAAATGTCCTACATAAATAAACTTGACTTGACAGTCATTTTAGCAGACGTTTTTATCCAAAGCGACTTACAATTGAGTACACCAGTGATGCCAACTCAACACAACGACAACTGACTGGGATGGGATCTCACATTGAAATCTTAATAAACACGCTCCAAATGAGTGATCGATCAGATACTGCTTGCTTGCTAACTGATCAATACAAATAAATACAAAACACTGAAACTGAAAAAGTACTAATTCGTTAGCTAGCTGTAACCTGACTGGACCGTAATGCCATGACCCTACAAACAGAGACAGTAGCAAACACGTTTCAGTGTGAGGATCTGAGAACTTTGACAAGTGATAACTTGACTGGGGTTCCCAGTAATGCATTAGTAAGTATTTACCAAAAGTGGCCTAAAGACAGTGAACTGACAGTTGGATCATTGACCTCCAAGATGCATGTGGGCAACAAAAGCTGGCTTCATAAGAGGAATGACTGTAGTGCACATTGTAAGATGCCTTACAATATATATCACAGCTGTCTCGTTTTGGCTTTCCTTGGATGTATATGGTAAATTTACTTAATATATATACAGAAAAATTCTGGTTTTGGTAACCGCTCAGTACAGTTTTACACTGCAAGCCACTTGCACCCATTCGCAGAGAAACATCCCTTCGTGGAAGCATTGTTCGGTAAACATAGTTTTAACAGCGTAATGCAATCTTTAGGAAGCATGATAAATAATCAACATGATGATTTGGCTTCCAGATTCCCAGCTATTAGTCCAATTGAGCATCTGTGGGATGTGCTGGATAAAAGGCACACTCCATGGAGACTTTACCTTACAGTTTCATGGGCTTAGGGGAATCTGCTGCAGGATAGCTTCAGATGATTTCATCCGAGCGAAGGTATCCTTTCACACCTTTTAGATTTTAATGTTTGAATGGCTGCATAGGTGAAAAGGGAGGTGAAAAAAAGGAAATCTCAACACTCGAAAGTGGCGATTTACTTTTTGTAGTTTGTGTTCAATTATTTGATCTCAGGAAAAAGGGCGTGTTTTTGGTTTGTTTTTTTCCAGCTGCGTTTTCTAATTCTGCCACTGGGGGTCACTGAAGTTTAAAAAACAAACAAACAGTGCAATCTTTCAACTGGGAAACTAGACACTAACCTTTCAGCTTGTAGATAATGCATTATACCTTATCTACCTGATATATTTATATACAAAGTAGAGCAGACTGCTCACTCCTTTGAATTTTCTTTGTTGTTAAAGTGGTCAGGGTGAGTGCAAGGTACAGATGTAGTATTGAATATTCTGCCACATTGTTCCAGAGGGTTGCATCTGAATCTCAGTATTCCACTGAATAAACCCACCCCTTTCTATATCTCTTTTCTAGTACAACCACTCAGGGCAAGAGAAGGCCTCTCTCTGCTGTGGGATACAAGAGGCCGATCAGTCAATATGCACAGATGGCTGTTGCCACGGCTACTGGGGCCCCATCTAGATACCAGGTCAGTGTTGAGCTATTTTCAAGGCCAGTGGGGAGGAAAAAGTGTGATGGGGTGATGTGATTTTCATTGACAACATTCACAGGATCCTTCTTTTCTGAAGGATAACTTCAATATCTTCACTGACTTTTCTATCATTTACGTTTATAGGCTGAGAACATCATGCTGTTAGAGTTAGATATGTCGCCACCAACCATGTTCACCTTGAACCTTCATGGGGCTCAACTAGAGAGGGCCTTCTCTCCCAGGCTGATACAGGATCTTCTTGGAAATGTGCCCGTTAGAGAGAGGGCTGGTTCGTCGTCACGGGTCAGGAAATCCCAATCCTGGTAAGAGAACACTCATACTACTCAGCTGGCGATGGTTCAAGCTCAAAACAAGAGTGAACACCAATAAGAGAGTATTGCAGGGAATTTTCTGGGGGCACTATCAACACGTTTAGATGTGTTCCTCATTCTACAGAACCACAATCCTTACAAGCTATACCTCGCTGTACAGGTGACTAATCAGGCTTTCCAACGATGTACAATAAAACACCAATTGGTGTTATTAAAGAAGATAAATGATCAACCATACACATTTTTCCTTACTTTTTGTGTGAATCATAGCTAAATACATTGACTTTTCTAACCAGAAATAAAATCTAAGTAACAAGTTACAATTGATGGAAATAAAAAAATAAAAAAAAAAAAGTCATTGGAAGTGGGAATATATTGTTATTGACAAATTAATAAATAAAAAAGAAAGCAGCCATGATTTGAATTTCTTCCTAATCTAAATTTAATTTTGAAGTGAAACATTTTAAGCTTTGTTAATGTTGACCATTTTCTCTAAAAAAATATCCTTTTATAACAAGCTGCCTATTAAATCTTGTAGATGTGTTTAAGTTATTCAGCAATATAAGTCAATAAGAATAAGTTTGTGTCCTGTGGACTGCAGGTATCAGGCACCACAAGCTGCATCCGTTGCATCATCCTCATCATCCACTACTCTGGCATCAGCATCTCAGAGCTGCTCTCCCTCCCCAAGGCAAAGACCATCCTCTGCTGCTTATCTGTCTATGGGAAGCTCTCTTCAAACAAGCCCCTGATTGGTGGCGTTACACCTTTGCTGTACAAGGCTGGCCTCGGTTTGGTGTGGCACCGGTGACTGTAGTTTATCTAAGGGCCATTTGGTAGTGATGTTGTGAAAATGTGTCTTGAATTAAAATGGATTTGACTGTTCAGTTTTTAACATCTTTCCATCCATTGCCTGAAACTGGCACACACACATTTGGTGCATTTATTTCAAGAGACCTTTCATTATTTTCTTTTGGGGATATTTAAAAAAATTTGTTATTTTTTTCCCTGCCATGCAAATCTTCCTGGCTTACATCAACATACCCAAATAGCACAA
This sequence comes from Leptatherina wallacei, assembly GCA_028567055.1. Lineage (NCBI taxonomy): Eukaryota > Metazoa > Chordata > Actinopteri > Atheriniformes > Atherinidae > Leptatherina > Leptatherina wallacei. The sequence continues at coordinate 18,674,094 of JAOXYM010000021.1, forward strand.
ACACAAATTACAAGTCTTATGGTTAAATAATTGTGGATTTTTTTCAGTCTTTACTCAATCAAGTTATATGATCAAATAGCACCACTTAAGTTTTTTTTCTGTAGACAGAAGACTTTAAAATGCATTGTGTCTTTGCCAAAACTATTAAAGCTGATTGAAGTGGCTGAGGGTCCCTAGAGGACACCATCATGGTTTAGCCAGTGCCTGTATGCTTAATGATTTGTTGCTTCAATTTTTAGCCAATGTGATTGTGAGCCAAAAAATGTGAGGAAAGCTTGCAGTGCTCTATTGATTAGCTGCCTTAATTTTTATTCATAATTGTGCAAAAAGTGACAATTGCTTATATATGAAAATAAACTGATAATACTCTGATTATGTTGAACAGCCGTTTTTATTTCCAATCATTTATGTTGTTTAGCTGTGATCCTTGTGAAAAACGGCAGATGACAGCTATTTAAACGTGGGAAAACTTGAGGACTTGGAGTGACAGCTGTATACAGTAAGATGACGTTTCCTATGGTCACGTGACTCTTTACAGTAAGTCCAACATGGCAGACGGAGTGGGTCTTGCACGGTAACTAAAGCAACATTTCAACTGAAACGGACAAATTAAACACTACTGCGCCGCAGGACATCCACAATGAGGGAGAGACAGAAGAAAAAAAAGGGGAGGACATGGGCGGAAGCAGCCAAAACGGTATTATATGTGTTTTTATCTGCCGTTTGTTGTGGTTGTTTTCCTTGAACGCTCCCACTTGTACAACTGTGTTTATGAGTTCATGACCTGCTGGTGAAGACGAAATGTTGCGCACACCGCGCGAGGCCTGTGTTGATGGTTAGACATTCTGCATACTGCTATCATTAGCCATATAGCTCGCTGTATCAATGACCTAAAAGGACAAACGCAGCTTTGTAATTGTCACCCATGTGCACTCAAGAATGTTTCCAAGCACTCTGTGTATGTTTTGTGTGGACACTAGGACTGTCATGCCCTGTACGATTTGAATCATGTGAAGTTACCTCGAAGAGGTCACGTTAGTGTTGCGTTAGCCAGGTTAGCTTTTGCTAAGTCCGTCAACAAGTTTGTTTGACATGCGTGTCATGTATAACACAGTAAAATGCCTGAATGTTCCTAGTATACTAGTTTCGCCTATTTCATTGAGCTCCCTTATCGATGCAAAAGTTAATTCATCGCGTGCCAACACGTTCTAATTCTGGAGTATGAATGTTGTTAGCGCTCGAGCTAGTCGTATTAGCGTAGCATGCTAATGAATACAGAATATTAAAACTCCAAGCAGCAATTTCCAAATTGGATCATATTTTACTAACATATGTGGATATCTGTAATCCACTGATGTATGTGTTTCACTTTGCTATGAACTTTAGTTTTGTTTTGTTTTTTGGTCAATAATTCAGGTTAACAGTGAAGAGAGTACTTTGCCATTATATTTTGAAACTCCCATAAAGTTATATTTAACTGCGATGGATTAAAGTAGTATTGAGAATTTAGAAGAGAAATTGTAAATTTGTGAAATTAACGTTAGTGTGTGGCCACTTTGGATTCCTTGGTCAAATCATGACAAATGGTAGTTCTCATAAGATTGTTTCCACAGTGCAATCAAGGAATTGCATACCATTTGTCTTCTTTTTTTAAATTTTTATTATTTGAAAAAGCCAAAAAAGAGAATATATCAAATGTGAAATTGAGAATTTTATAGAAACATCCTACAACTAATTAATTAGCAACAGGTTATTTAAGTGTTTGGGTTTTAATAAGATGATTCGAGGAGATTACTTCATCCCTATATGTAACATCCACAAGAGAATAATGTTTAATACAACACACTTATTCCCTATTTTAGAATTTCAATGACTCTGGGGATTCAGTCATGTGCAGTATGATGGGAAATATTCAGAGAAACCAAAGAAATCACAGTCATTGCTGTTATCTTCAGGTAGTCATGTAATATTAAAGACAGACATGAATTTGTCCTTGATCCGTGTTTGGGTTCAGGGACACGTCATCACTCGTCACTTGAAAAGCAGTATTGATGAACACAACCACCATATAGGAAAAAGTGCTGGTCAAAACACTTCCTGTCAAGAAAAAAAAAAGTCAAACGTGTTTAAACACAATACTGAAACATGACTTTCTTAATCCAAGCAAATTTAAGATCTGGAAAACCGACTTGTTATTTGCAATAGTATATGAAATCTCTGCTGCAACTGAAAAAGCCTTATTTTTATGGGAACTTGTGTGCTTTTAATAACTTTTAGAATCTAAAATTTGTCTTTTTTTTGTCTTTTTGCTGTAGGTTTTGGAAAAGTACCCTAATACACCCATGAGCCATAAAGAGATCTTGCAGGTGATCCAAAGAGAAAGGCTTAAGGAAATAAGGTAAGCGTGTCGCTGGGATCTTAGCTTCGAATGTCCTTCAAATATAAGTATTTTCACATGGAAGGCAGAACCACAGCCGTTTCCCTCAATTCTTGAGAGCTTGCATCATGTATTTTTTTCTTGTTCATGGTCCCAGTTATTTTACTCAATAACTGTTTCATTTCTTTTTGTTTCATTGTCACTGTTCTCATCCAGAAGGTAAGACAAAGCTAGCTCCCCACCACCTATTCTTAACAACCTCACAGCATCACCATTTTTTGTTTGAATTGACCTTTTGCATGTTTTTAACAATGACATGTTCTAGGTTCAGTTGCATAAAAACGCAACATAAGACCCACATTTCTAATTTTAGATCCTACAGCTAACTGTTGCATAAAAATCATATTTCCTTGTTTATGTCCTGCAATGTTGTAAATTAAATAAACAAACAATAGTATTAGTAAACAAATTAATTAACATATTTGGGTCTTTTTGTGTGTAATTAACTAAAAATGAAATTGTCAACACTCAGCTCAGAATACTGTATTCTATACACTGCCTGACCCCCATTTCAGTCTTTACCCCCATCGGATCCCCCCTTTCCCTTGTTGCAGACATTCAGTAGATACATGAGATGCA
>JAOXYM010000021.1:18685225-18701326 GCA_028567055.1 Leptatherina wallacei
GCTGCTCCAGTCCTCACTAAGACCAAGAAAGTAGACCACATCAGTCCAGTTCTGAGGTCTTTACACTGGCTGCCTGTGCGTCAGAGGATAGACTTTACAGTTCCCTTGCTGGTCTATGAAGCTCTGAATGGTTTTAGGACCAAAATGCAAAAGATCAGCTGAAACACTCAGTTTGTTTAAATCCAGGTTAAAGACCCTCCTGTTCTCTGATGCATTTACATAGTTTTTATTTAAATGGTAAATGGACTGTACTTGTATAGAGCTTTTTTGTAGTCAAGTGACCACTGAAAGCGCTTTGACACTACATATCTCATTCACCCATTCACACCGCACCTATATTGGAACATACTTGGTGCTTGGTGAAAGCGTTCATACCCCCGATAGGCACATCGAGAGGCAGTGTAGGGTTCAGTGTCTTGCCCAAGGACACTTCGACATGCGGTCAAGGGAATCGAACCGCCGACCTCCTGTTTAGTAGACGACTGCTCTATCCACCTGAGCTACAACCAGCCGTCTAAAACATTTAAAAGTCTAAATCTTCACAGCTGTAATGCTTTTAATGGTTTATATAAAACTCTGAATGTTCTTGTACATGAAATGTGCTATTCAGAAAAACTTACCTTGCCTTAATGTACTGATGCAGTGATGGTGATTGTCATGAGATGAGTCATAGCATTGTGTTCCTTCTCCTCAGGTTTGCTTGGATGGCCTTCTGAAGGTCACTAGCTCCGCCTTAAACAATGAGTTCTTCACATCAGCAGCACAGTCATGGAAGGAAAGACTCGCTGAGGGTCAGTTCCTTGACTTCTAATTGATAACAACCACATTCATTTCATTTTCAAAGAAAAGTTATATCACCAAGGTGAACCAATGCAATGTAATGTTTTTCTTTTAAAATGATGTAACTTTCTTCTTTGTAGGGGAATTCACTCCTGAGCTGCAGCTCAGAATGCGTCAGGAAATTGAGAAAGAAAAGAAAGTTGAGCAGTGGAAGGAAGCCTTTTTTGAAAACTACTATGGTGAAAAGTAGGTTCTGGTGAAATTGATTTTTTTTTTAAATATATATATATATAATCTTGTGACGCTCTTAGACTTTTACATATTAGAATTTTACATAATTTGAAAAGATGACTTTTCTCATATTTTCCAGTCACTTGAAGAAATGTAATATCAAATGAAAAGATCATTTGATTCATTAAAATGATTACAAATGCAGGGACCCCACCCAAAAAAAAGATTTCTGTTATCTACAGACAGTAGTAGCAACCAAATTGTTGTTTTTTTGTTTGAGTCATTTTCATGTTCATAGCTTATCATGTAATATGAACAATTCCTTTAAAAGAACAGTATAAAAGAATGAATTATTTTGAAGAAAGCAAGAACTTGATTAATGTGTTTATTCGTTTTACTTTCTTCTCAACTCTCTATACAGTTCAGGGCTCAGCTACGAGGAATCCAAAGAGCTCACAAAGGCTAATCTAAATCTGGAATCTCCCAGGGTCCAGGTACCCCCTCATCAGACAAGACCTGTGACTCAAGCACTGGAGAACACCGAGCGCACCAAGAGCAGCAGCCAAACTGATGCTGCTCCTAAAGACACAACACCGTCACAGACCTTTCAGGAGCTTCCGAAGGCACAACTTAGTCAAAAAGAGTCCATCTCCATCATAGAGCCCATGAAGACGCGGCGCTCATCTCATGCTGAGGATCACAAGTTAAACACAGCTGCACAGTGTGGGCCTGCGTCTGCAGCGAGACCACCAGAGGTTGAAAAACAGACTGACCAAGGTTTAGCATGCGCACCTTCTGAAAGGGAGCATAAAGAGGACGCAAAGGGGAAGAAAGCTGAACTCCCTCAGTCGCCTGTGAAGAAAATCCCACCACTGAAGGCTTGTTCAGAGTTAAAAGAGGATCCGCTGGTGTCTGAAGTGAAGACTACTGTAGAGAGTGAAGAGGTTACCTCTGAGTCCAGTAGCTCCACCGAGCCTCTGAAGAGGAAATCTCTAAGTGAGACTGAGGGCGAATTGACACCAGAGAAAAGGTGCCGTTTGTCCTCGGTTTCCTCGGTGTCTTCAGTGTCCTCTGCATCTCCCTCAGCATCATCCATATCCAGCCCGGCTACACCGTCTCCAACAAATCAGAGGGTTCCACCACTAAAGGTAGAAACACATCTGCAAAGTCAAAACATTACTGATTTATCTGTCTTCTCAGTGGGCCTGATAAATTTCTTAGCTTGTTTCTTGGCAGGGTATGGCAGCTGTAGTTAGCTTGCATTTGCAGCAATTAAAGGGTAATCCTCTAGGAGCCCAAAATCATGGCAGTTGTCCAAAGTCATTACTCAAACCCTGTCTGCTGTTTTTCTGCTATTTGTATTCTTAATGGTTAGTATGCTCCACACAACTTGTTGCCTCCCAACTAAACCCATTATTTTTTTTATCATAGTGTTTTGTAGCTGTCATGATTTAATGATGTGATGCAGAAGTACTTATTTTAGTTTTGTTGTCCAGAAATTTTAAGTTAGATATGGTAGGTGGTTTTCTTTTATATCAACATAACTATCAAACCTCTCTTTGTATGTGCTGTTTTTTTCAGATCCCTGTGTCAAGAATTCTGCCTGTTCCTGTGTCACCTAACCAAGTCTCACCAAGGACTCCCCTCCCCACCCCACTTAGTAGCCCCGGTCGTACTGGTGCTCGCACTTTGGCCGACATTAAGGCCAAAGCTCAGCTTGCTCGAGCACAGCGAGCAGCGGCAGCTGCAGTATCATCTGCGTTAAGAGGAGCAGTGACGGGGACAGCACCAGGAGGAGGTAGCAGTGAGCAGAGGCAGCCATCTCCCAGCCTCAGCCTCAGCCCGACATCCCCACAGGCATCATTCAGGTTACCAACCACCAGCAGTAACAACAGTCAGCCCAGTACGCCTTCTCCTTGTCCAGTAGACTCTTTTGGTCAGCTTAGCCCAAACCAGTCCCAGATATGTTACTCAGGCAAGACTGATGACAAACACAAAGGTCATTCTGCTGGTACTGTCACTGCAGCATCCCATAGCTTCCAGAAGTGTTCAAATGCATCAGGACAGCCTTCTTCCACACATTTTATGAAGGAGCAGGAAATCCCGACAAGTGTTGGACCATTGACCAGATCCAGTTCTTGCATCCCTGCAAACAACCCATTGGTGACACAGCTTCTGCAGGGCAAAGAAGTTCCTTTGGACCAGATCCTCCCAAAACCTTTGTCAAAGGTAGAAGTGAAGATATCTAATGTACCTTCTGGTAGTACAGTTAAGACATATTCTGCTGAGCATAGGGCTGATAAGCAGATGTCACAGCAGTTCAATGCAGCCGGACGAGCTGGAGGTTTCTCAGAATATACAAAACTTCACAGGGAGCTTCCTGACAAGGAGACTCAAGAGCAGATCCTGCAGGCCCTGATGCAGAGGAAAGGCCAACAGAGCCAGTCTTATGGAGGCATGGCACCTCAGCCTGCTCAGTACAAGGTGCATCAAATGATGCAAGCAGAGGAGCGTCAGGACCAATCCAGGATTTCTCTCAGCTTTTTGGGGCGAAAGAGAACTCCCAGGCCTGCTATGACGGGACATTACCTGCTCAATGTGTCCACATACGGCAGAGGACCAGAAAGCAAGAGACTGCAAGTGTCAGTCATCCCAAACAAGACTGTTTCTAGTTTAAAAAGGGAAAGCACAGAAGGAGAGGAGGTGTCTAAGGAAGAAGAACCATCCAAGAAAGTTTCCTTGGCCGTTTCTGGTGTGAAAACAGAGCAGCAAGGATATTCAATAACCAATTCTGATGGCACTGCAAGTTTTCAGCACTGCTCCAGCATCAAGACTGAGCCTGGCTCAGAGGATAATGCAGCCGGTGGTGATAACATCAGCACCAGTGCAAAAGCCAAAGACACCAGCTCTTTTTCTCAGTCCCACCGACAGCACCTCGAACTCCATAATACTAACCAAGGAAACTCCGAGCCATATCTTACCCACATGGACTCCAGTCACCAGCGGCCGACTGCCTTTCAAACGCAGAGAACACTCGATAATCAGGAACCAGTGGTAGCGTCATGCTACGGTGGCACAATCAGCATGTCTGTACCTCACACCATGAACCAAAACACTGCAGGCACCACCTCTTCCACGTCCTCTACAGAGGCCGACAGTGGGGGCATTCACGGGAGCGTGATGTCTTTCTCGGTGACTGTCACCACCATACCTGCCGGTCACTCGTTAGATCACGGCAACCAGGGCGAGCCCTCACCAGAGCAGTCATTCATCGAGGGCTCCAACATGGAGGACGTCCAGTCTAAATGCTACTGTCGACTGAAGGCCATGATCATGTGCAAAGGGTGTGGAGCCTTCTGCCATGATGACTGTATCGGCCCCTCAAAACTGTGCGTCTCATGTTTAGTGGTACGATGATATGAAATTAATAACTAATAATAAAGAAAAAAATAATGGTTTAATTATTGCTGAGGCACAAAGCAGCAGCAGGTGTTATAGAAGCCACATAATGATGTGAAGCTTATTCATATCGTGCTTCATTAAAAAAAACAGCCAGCATCTGGCTGATGTTAGAAAAGCAAGATTTTACACTGGATGATCCTGTGTTTCCACCATCTAAAAAAAGTAGATACGTACAGGTGTTTTAGAAAAATGCCAATCCATTTCCAATCAGTTAAGTTTTGTCAGATTTGTTGGAAATCTAAACTCTGGCAATGTTTGCACTCAGCTAGATTAGTGTGATATATTTTTTTAAATGTGTGTGTAGTTTCTAAAGAAAAGAAAAAAAAGGAGGGAAATGAATGTTATTTTTTTAGGACTTAATGACTGTTGTGCTTTTAGACTGGACTTTTTATTATTGGGTCTAATAAGTTATGGTCTAAAAGCAGAAAAAAGGGCGCTAATGATAATCATGGGTTGTAGATTACCTCCTGTTTGGCATTTATGCACATGTGACAGGGAAGTGCAACTAACTAATTTTTATGAAACTCAACATTTATTACTGAACACACTCAGATTTAAAAATGAAAAGGATGTGTATAGTTTTAGTAAGAAAATCTAAAATGATTTTGAATAATTATATATATATATATATATATATATATATATATAATATAGCAATCGGCTTGTGAGGATGGCACTTCACACCATCACAGTTACAGGGCATAGCACTCGAAAGCCACCTGGATTTCAGAGTAATAACTGTGTACAGCACTTCGAATCGAGCAAGGAAAAAAAGACATAATTTTTATATGTAATGCAGAGATCTTTCTCTGGGCAAATGGATCTTTTCCGTATAGGGTGAAGGTCTGAAGTCACCTCCTACTGTTTTAAACCTGGATTTTCTCCCCAAAATGCTGTTGTGTAGATAAAGTGTCCCTTGAAAAGTTTGTATGTCTGTATAGATGGATCATCCGTTGCAAACGGTAAAAAAAAACAAAAAAACAAGAAACACTCAAGGCAAGGGGAGAAAATAGAGACAGTTTTTATTTTGTAAATACTTGCTCATTTATGGTATTTGCCTAGATGTAGGAATCAATGTTATTTTATTCATGCAGCACACCTTGCTTGAGCATATCTGGCTTTTTATTGCAAAATTATATTGTGTGTGGAGAGAAAATGGCGAAGAACGATAAATTATGCTAAAACGCTAAATGTTTGATAAAATGTATAGGTTTTATGAAAATGATTGGGAGGTTTAGTGTGTCACAGATTAATTAGTGAGTGTAACGCTTCACTATAACATGGCCTTCTTCCGGGAAATTAAGAGGAATACTCCAGTATTTGGCTTATGATATATTTCCTGTCATTATTGCGGGAGGAAGTAATGTATGTCCTAAATAATATAGCTATCACCTTGATGAAATATACATTGATGTGCACATTTGATGCAGAGCACATTTAATAGTGTTAAACTTTGTAAGGTTTACCCCATCATTATCATTCAAACTGGCCAACGTGAAGCTTTTGAAAAAAAAAGGAAACAACAAATATGTTTTGGTCTCTCCAGGATGTGCAAAATAATCCTGTTTTATAGCAATTTTTTCCAACATGATATGCCAAAGTCACCTTAATGAGGACAAAAATAATCAGAATTTGTTTCTAATGTCTGAATAATTAAAGTAATATATTTTAATTAATATATTTTAATATAAAAGATCTATTACCTTTTTTTTTTTTTTTTTTGACAAATCAACAGGGTATTTACGAAAATAATATATTGGTTGTCTGTTTTTTCCTATAATTTTGTTTAGACTGGACAGACCACCACACAGAATAACTTGACTTTGTATTTTGAAATTGCCCACGTATATCTGTGTATGACCCGGACCTTTCAAGGAAGTAGTTGGGGTTTTTTTTCCCATGAAGATTTTGTCTTTTAGCCATCTGCATTTACTTTATACAAACAAAAAGATCTTTTGAAAACTTTTAAGTGCTCCGGTATTTATTGTAATTTGTTTTTTTAAATGAATGCAGGAGGATCATCTTCTTAAATCCTAAAATTGGTTTAAGATTGTAGCTCTAGATTGGAAGGGTTTCCACATGTTATGCATAAAGATTTCTCTAAAACTGATTTACTGGTATATGATTTGATTAACACAATTTACGTTTATTCCTTGTGAGAATAGTTCTCAATTGGCCTAATTGTGATCGGAGAACGCCATATTTACTCATGTAAAGTTGGGGACTAGGTTGTATCACTAGAAAATCACAAGCACTCAATCACAACCTTGAAGGCAGCTGAAATCTTGAGGACTGAAGCATGAGTCATGCAGCAGTTCCCCCTGCAATTACAGAAGTTCCCTGTTTGCATTTATGAGAGCGATTAATCTAGATTCTGCCAGGGAGGTGTCATGGGCAATCACAGTTTTTTGAAAATGTCACATTTGGCACTAGTTTGATCTGTCATTGTGTCTCATTTTGTCTCCATTTAAACTCTGGTGAATGTAACATAGTAATCTGCACTTGTAAACAAAATGTATTTTATCAGAAGTTGTAGAATATGAATAAATAATTTTAAAGAATATGGGGTTTATTTATTTAATTTTTTCCCTCAAAGGCTGCGTTTGAAATTACATCAAAGCGGTTTAAAGAGAATTACTTTGTCTATGGAAACAAAACTGGGTTTTGAGGCTGATGTAGATGTCATTTTAAGGTGGAAAGGTTTCACATAGTTGAAATAAAAGATTTATTTGAATAAGTAAGAAATAAATGGATGCAAGCTTTCTGAAATAATAGCAATGTTCAACCATTATTCTAACTGGATGCAATTATTGCTTAAAACTTGTTTTTGATGGTAACCGAAATGAGAATTTATCAGTTGCATCATGGGAAATGTATTTCTAAGCTGATTAAAAGGCAAAGTTAAGTTTTTTATGTATAATTTTGCTTGGTGATTATCTTGTGAGTCTCCCTCCGTTATGACGATGCCATTTACAATTACCACCGAATTAAATGCGTCTTTTTTATAGTTTTGTGATCGTAATTCATAGCATGCGTGCGCCTTTAATCAGCGTGCGTGCGCACATGCGTAAAGTGTAGTGGGTGTTTCGCGCATGGCATCTCCGTGCATACTTGCGCTCTGCCTGCCGTCCTCTGCCGCTGGGTCGCTGATGATGCCGAGCGGAGCGGGGCGCTCGTACGCTTCTATGTGCGGCTACAACCGCAGTTGCCAAGATTGAAGGCGAATGAAACCGGAGAGGAGCTTGAAATATGATGATGGATGGTCAGAGTTGTTCCTCATCGTCCCGACAGCTGTAACGTCGGCGGAAACACGCGTGGATTTATCAAAGGTGAGAGTGCGGCTGTGAATCACACAGGAAATATCCTCTTTATTCACCCTGGACCACTTATCCTCCCAATCTGATGCTGCTGCCGATGGAGATGATGCTCTAAATGCAACCTGCGTGGTTTTGCTCCGGTAAAGGCCAGTATGTTCTACACCCTGCTGTCGAGGCACAACCGAGATTAATAATAAAATAAAAAAAGATGCAGGATTGCCATTGTTTGTTCGTCACTCACCCCAAAGAAAAAAAAAGAAAAGAAAAAAAGAATCGAGGCATCACGACACACCATTGCCATTGCGGAAATTAGATAAATATGCAGTTAAATGAGCAACATGGCTGTGTTTGTGCTCCCCAGTCGCTTCAGGAGTGATCTAAGTGTTGCAGTACTGCTCAGTGTGAGAATTAATGCTGCTAGAAATTGAGAAGTGAATGATATCAGCGGCGCGGAGATACTGCAGTAACCGAGTCCTTATGTTGACTCGCGTCTAAAGGATGTTGTCATTACCTCCATGCTGAAGGTGCGGTTACACTGTGCACCTTCATAGGCCTGATTACCAGGTACACAACCTGCACACTCTGACTTTTTGTTTTTTAAATTTTCTTTTATACAAATGACTGAACACAAATGGCGGAAATTCCTTTTAATTCAGGTTTTTATATGATATAACTGATTGTGGTCAGGTCTGCCATTCACTGTCATGGATTTCTAAAAACTTCTTTTTCAAGCATAAAATAGTGAGTATTGGCTGCCAAGGCCATGAATCTCAGCTGTTACTTTACATGATGAATCTTGACAATAAACCACTGTGTTATTTTGCTGACATGTGCCTATTGGGTCTCTCACAGCATAGACAATGGTTTGTAGAGTGCAGCAGTGCCTCTTTGATTTATCCTAAAAAAAAAAAAAAAACTCAAATATTGTTTGGATCATACTGTATCTGTGTAACCGACTTGGGTTGATGGTATCCATGCATCCTTGATTTTGACAGGTATTTGTCATGATTGGCTCACCCAAGTTATTAAGAGCTGAAATACTTTCTGAAAGCGACACAAATTGCAGTTTGATTTAGCACAACGTGTTGGGTTGCTGTCTTGAGTTGCAGCCATATCTGCTGATCATGAAATGAGAGTTGAGGATGAGTCAGTTGTTCAAAAAGAAGCAAGAAAAATGAAGTCACTGCATGGATGGATGCTTCTCTTGTTTTGCCTTTGGTTGCAGAGCAACAAGAGAAGTTGTTAGCTTGTGCTAAATCATGATGACAAAACTGGCAGAGTATTTGATATTAAACTAGTGCATCCCAAATAATGAGCATCTTATTATGCCTGTAACCAGCAGCGAGAACTCAGCACAATAGCTGCAAGTTTGTAACATGGAAAGAGCTCATTTCGTAACACTATTACTGTGAGACGAGTCCCTGTAAAACAAGGCTTGATCGAAAATTAAACTTCCCGAGGGTAGCAGGACCTTGACTTCTTTGGTCACGCTCTGTTGGTCAGCTCCCCCGCGAACATGCATGTGATCCAGACATGTTTGGAGCTCTCAGATCTCGTGGTCCGAAGTTATCTCAGGGATACCCAACGCTCATCACTCATTGGCCCGGCTAAATGTGCTCTGCGTCCATCATCATTAAGTGGTTCCTGTGCAGCCCAGTCGGTGTCATTAGCCCACAGGATGCAGTCACTGCTGAGCGGCATGTCATGGAGAATTATCATTTGCACAGACCACAGGCGCTGGATGGTTCCCCAACCAGCTCACAAGTATCTTTACAAGGGGAGAGAGAGAAAGCATGAGATGGGGGGGGGGGCACAAATTGAGAGTTAATGAAGTCTTTGAAGGAGAGAAGAAGGGGAGGCATTAATTACTTATTTAACAATCAACTAAATTTTGTCAGCACTTAGTAGCTTATCTCTCGTAGTAATGGTGACATCAAGTCAAAAGACACTTTCATTAACTTTTCAATGTCTCTTGCTTCTCAGGGTCGGCGTTCAGAGCTTCACTTTGTTTGACATTCAGTCAGCTGCAGGTAGGAACGATGGTAATTCTAAATCAAATCAAACGCACTGCAGATCTTTTTATCTTACTTTTTGAAGAACTCTTGGAAGAGATTGTAAATTAAGTCACAAAACCTTCAGGATTTTGAGGATTTTTTCTTTCACAGTTATTAATGAGCTGAAACAAAATCCCCTGTCAACAATGATTCCATTTGGAAATTATGAAATCAACCCAATAGTGGATGTGAATGTATGTCATCCCGTGTTGCATGCTGGTAATGTTCTCCTGTTACCTCTGTATGCAACCATGTGTGTGCTCAGATTCTGTTTTGTTTGGCTAAAAAGAAAAGAAAAGATCAGAAAACTAATTAGGTTAGTTGGCATCAGACCCGTACCCAAGGCTAATTTGATTGCCTTTCATAAGTAAAGATAAGGAGGAGTTAATCACACTAAGAAACACTGTGTGGGGAAATAGTTATAATTTTAAGAATTGTGTGGGTATTTCATCATGTTTGATTTATGATATAAGGAAATCTGGGGAAATATCCCTACCTAAGGCACACAGATATTCACATCAAATATAGTGAAGGCACCATTAATGTTGTACAATAAATAGTTTTGAAACTATTTACTGTATGTCATCCAACATCTTTTTCAGAGAAGGGTTTGATCATTTGAGCAAGAAGATGCCCACATGCAGTTCGGGTGGGCATTATGAAACGATACATATGACAACAGGAGACCCTGAACGGCTGAAATCCTTTATCACGAATGAAAAAGCATTTCACTCTCAGATACGCTCCTGCTCAGATATGACTGTTCTTGTATGTGCTGGCATCAGCTTAAAAAAAAACATTCACTTTTTTTTTCCACATTTCTCACGATTTAATAAGATTTAATATTGGAATTAAATAATTAAGCAAATCATAGTATCCCAACTTTTATGCATCCATTATCAAAGTTAGCATATTTTTCACCAAGAAAATTACTGTCATCATAACTAACAAAGTCCTTGATGCACAGAGTAAATAAATGCTATTAATTGACTGCATATTTGAACATCTGATGCATTTTCTGTTATATATATATATATATATATATATATATATATATATATATGGTATGTACAGGATTTCAATCTCACTTACATCATATTTGAGTCAGCTTGCTCTTTGAAAGGAGCTCCATGTTGCATTTATTACTGTGCTGCTGTCTTGACAATTTGCGCTATATGCTCTGATGTTTGATCTGCTGCAGAATGATTGAGGAAGGCAGCAAACGAGGCAAGGCCATGGTGGAGAAGAGACAGCTCTTCATGGAAATGAGTGAGTGCAGTCAACTCTGTTTTCCCTGTTCAGTCAGTTGGTGTGATTCTTTGACAGATTTGTGGTTGCACAGGAGATGCGTGGATGTTCACACATATAACTCCTCCCACACGGGGACAGTTATACAGTTTAAATGTACCTTCAGTGAGTCTTGTCGTGTTTGGAGAGGCGGTCAGAGATTTTACAACCATCAATGATTTTCGTTTTTGACTTTCTTTTTTTTTCAGGAGCTCAAAACTTTGATGTTATCAGACTGTCAACTTACAGGACTGCCTGCAAACTCCGGTTTGTGCAAAAGAGATGCAACCGTAAGAGCATACAGACCCTTAAAGATTTTCTCTGTTCAGCTGTTATGACATAGTGTCACCAACAGAATGATCAAATATCTTATATCTGTGAACATGAATCCGGACGGAATTGATTACAATTTAGTACACTTTCTTTGTATTCCCAGTTCATCTGGTTGATGTCTGGAACATGATCGAAGCCTTTCGTGACAACGGGCTCAACACATTGGATCACAATGCTGAGATCAATGTGTCACGGCTAGAGACTATTCTGTCTTCCATCTACTACCAGCTCAACAAGCGCCTGCCCACCACCCACCAGATCAATGTGGAGCAGTCCATTGGGCTGCTGCTCAACTTCATGGTGGCCACCTATGACAGGTATGAAGCATGTGGTCAGCATAGAAGAGTAGGAATAAAGATACAAAATAGCAAAGTCTTAGGGAAAGTCATGAATTTTAAGTATCATAAAAAGCTTTAGAAAAAAAACATTAAAAAAGCGACATGCAGGGTTGCTGTTTAGGTTTCCATTAATTTCCCCATGGCTCAATGTACACTTACAGGGCTAGTTTTTTCTGTGCTTGACTCCAGGATGGTATCTTAAATTCCTTCGAATGGGGGTGGTCCAATCCTGATTTCGCATATTTGACATACAATGTATCACAAAACAAGAATTTGTTCATATTATATTAAAGAAAAGTACAAGTTGTGATGATGATGATGATGGTGAATGAATGAATTCTTCTGTACTCATTTCATCCAATCATTGACTGTAGAAGAAAGGATCCAATACAGGGTTGCGGGGGGTTGGTGCTAATCCCAGCTGCCATGGCGTGAAAGGCAGGGTACACCCTGGACAGGTCATTTGTTCATCGCAGGGCCAACACAGAGAGATAAACAAGCACTTATGCTCGCACTCATTCCTAGGGAGACTTTAGAGTGGCCCTAACATGGCATGTCTTTGGACTGTGGGAGGACAACAAACAACCAGTTCCTCATATTCATATACAGAAAACTTGTTAGATAGATTCAATTTCATCCATCTTCATAATCTTGAAGTTTTTTTATTAGTTTGTTGTTGTAATTTTCAGGTGTTTTTAAGATTTTCAGGCCATTATAATCATGAGATGTTGAGTTCATCAAGCCCTGTCAGACACCAATAAGTCTCTTGTTAATTTATTACGTAGCTTTTTCATACTTTATGCACAAGGTTTTGTTTTGATGAAAGCTAGGAGAGTTTATGTCAATTAAACCCTTTATAAAGCAAGAGACTTTTAAACTTTCCTGTCTCCAGTTTTTTAATTTGCCGGATCTTCTCGTCTTTTTTTGTGCATTTTTGACAGAACGTCAGGAAGAACAAGGCAAAATGCCTCAACTAAATCTAAATAAAATATTGGAATTATCCTCATACAGTGATTCGTAATAAATTCCATTTCCTGCAGGAAATTCTTTAGGAACGTTTCAGGGCATTGTGAACGAGTAAAATACAGTGTTGGCATTGTATTTTGAGACCCAAGCAACCCTGGCAGATGACTGGGAACAGAATACGGAAGACAATTCAAGAATTATACACCAAAATGAGCCCCAAGAAATATTGGTCATTATGTAAGAATTCTGCATTTAGTTGTTTAATTGCTCATAAAATGTAGCAGTTAGCTGACATGTACAAGAGAAACATACAAAAATTGCTTGGTTTAAGATGAAAAAAAAAGGTCTCTATTAGCTGAAGTAACTACGGTGATGTTTCAATATATCCCTGCTCCTAATGTCTGATCCATGCTCAAGGGCTGAGAGGTTTATTATTGACCATAAAGCTCTCTCTCTTTATTATACCCTGTGTGCTCAAATTGATTGGCTGCTTGCCCTGGCCATTCATGTTCCCATTCATTTGGTTTACATTTTTATCTGAGCCCATTCTGGTTTTGCTCCGTTATTATTCACGCTGCCGTATCTCTGGGAAACTTCAAGTTAATGACTGACTGCGATTACAGGAAGCGGTTTCGCTATCTGTCCCTTAGGTCCAAACTGAATTAGTCAGGAGTGCTTTCATGCACTCTGCTACCTCTGCTCGGAAGCAAAAGTCAAATGAATTGAAAATGGGGAATCTGGCCTCTCTTGGCAAGTTAAAAAGCTTTTCAAGAGAATCCCAGCCTAATTAAGCAGAGCTGTATCTATGTTAATTTTTTATTTAAGGTTTAGTGAATGATTTTTTTTAATGCTTTATTCAGTAATGGATGCCACATCATCAGTGCAATGATATGTTTATGTTCTATATTTGCTCATAAGGAGTGATGACTGCCTTGTTTAACATGTTATATTGTTTTTTAAATGCTTTTCTGTGTAATGTCATGATGAAACAATGCAGTTTTCTAATATTTCTATGGTGTCATCTCACTGTGCAGTGAAAGTCATGGGAAGCTGACCGTTTTCTCCATGAAAGCCATGCTGGCAACAATGTGTGGAGGGAAAATTGTGGACAAACTGCGCTGTAAGTACATTTTTGACAATTTCACTTGCTAAATCTCAGATATTAATGCAGTTTTATAGTTGACCTCCTTGTTATCTGTGTAAAAATGTTGTAGATGGTCCTTGGACAACTCAAGTTTTCATGTAGTTGCTTAAATTGAACACACAGGGGCACTGTTGGAACAAGAATGGTACATGTATGAGAATATGCCGTTCCTGTCCACATTTATGTCAAAAGCCAGTTTGTGCTTTGCTAAGAATAAAACTGATATTTGTTGTCTTTCAGATATTTTCTCACAAATCTCTGACTCAAGTGGAGTCATGGTGTTTGCTAAGTTTGATCAGTTCCTCCGGGAGGTGTTAAAACTCCCCACAGCTGTATTCGAGGGCCCCTCATTTGGCTACACAGAGCATTCAGTGCGGATGTGCTTCCCCCAACAGGTAGGAGGATACTGAAGCATCCATTTTCATCTTTACTCTTGCATGTTGGGGCAGATTTTGTTTTCTTTATACATCTTATTGAATGCAAATATGTGTGTTTGTATCTAGAAGAAGATTATGCTGAACACGTTTTTGGATGTGTTGATGGCAGATCCTCCACCTCAATGTCTCGTGTGGCTTCCACTCATGCACCGACTTGCTAATGTTGAAAACGGTGAGTTGTTAGCATTTAAAGTGAAGTGTAAAGCAGAGAATACTCCTGCACAAGCTGGGGTGTATGTGGAGAATCTGGTGAGGCTGAGCTGATTGGAAAATTATCCTTGGAAATTTATTGTAAAGGATAGACACACAGAGAGTTTTTAATGTAGTTATTGCCTGAATAACTGGCTCTATTGCAAAATAGCTGCTTACGTAACACCACATGCTAGAATCGAAGAGATTTGACAATAAAAAAAACTATAGTTAACCAATATCAATAAATTAAAAAGAAAGTACAAACAAAGGCGAGTCAGTGATTACCGTGTTAAAATTACTGTTCCAGTATCTTCTTTTTTTGCAGAATGCACTCATCAGCTACTTTATTAGGTCCACTTTACTAGTAACAGGTTGGACCCTCTGTTACCTTCAGAAATTGGTGTAGTAAATTCAACAAAATATTGTAAAAATTCCTCAGAGATTTTGCTCCATATTGACATGATAGCATCACACAGTTGCTGCACTTCCATAATGAGAATCTCCTGTTACACCACATCCCAAAGATGCTTTGTTGGATTGAGATCTGGTGACTGTTGAGATCATTGGAATACAGTGACCTCATTGACATGTTCAAGAAACCAGTTGGAGATTGTCTGAGCTCTGAGACATGGTGCATTATCCTACTGGAAGTAGCCATCAGTCTATGCCAACTTCTATCCCTACCAACTGAAAATCCCAGCTGAAATAGAGACTCATCAGACCAGTTGATGTTTTTCCATCTTCTATTGTCCAGTTTTTGTGAGTCTGTGTGAATTGTAGCCTCAGTTTCCTGTTCTTAGCTGAGACGAGTGGCACCCGGTGTGGTCTTCTGCTCCTGTAGCCCATCTGCTTAAAGGTTGGATGTGTTGTGTATTCTGAGATGGCTTTCTCATACCTTTGGTTTTAACCAGTGGTTATTTGAGTTATTGTTTCCTTTTTATCGTCTCAAACCAGTCTGCCCATTCTCCTCTGACATCAACAAAGCATTTTTATCCAGACAACTGCTGCTCACCGGATGTTTTCTGTAAACCCTAAAGATGCTTGTGTGTGAAAATCCCAGTAGATCAGCAGTTTTTGAAATACTCAGAAAAGCCCATCTGACACCAACAGCCATGACACATTCAAAGTCCCTTAAATCTCCTTTCTACCTCATTCTGATGCTCAGTTTGAGCTTCAGCAAGTCATCTTGACCATGTCTAATTGCATTGAGTTACTGCCAAGTGGTTGGCTGATTAACTATTTATGTTAACAGCTCTACATAATAAAGTGACCAGTGAGTGCATAGTAAGTCATAGAGATAAACAGAAACCTGATGAAGACACACAGAACATACCTAGACAGACTTACTGATGAGATTTTCTGTTACATATAGGCAAGGCAAGTTTATTTGTACAGCACATTTTCAGGTCCAAGACAATTCAAAATGCTTTACATAAAACATTAAAAGCATTACAGATAAAAAGCAGCTAGAATTACAATAAAGTCATTTAAACACAAAAACAATCATTAAACAGATTTAAAGCAAGAGAAGTTAAAAGTTACCGTGCAGGTTTCATGCAT
>JAOXYM010000021.1:18701996-18718238 GCA_028567055.1 Leptatherina wallacei
TTTGTTTTTAATTCTTCTTAATGCTTTCTGCACCCCGCTGTAATGTTTCTAATGTTTGTATGTAAAGCACCTTGAATGGTCCTGTACATGAAATGTGCTATACAAATAAACCTGCCTTGCCTACAGTGTTTTGATCCAAAACAGATAGAGGCTATCAGATATATATTTAGACAGGTTTTTTTTTTTTTTAAATAACCCTAGAAGTAAAAAAAATCACAGCTCTGCTACAAAATCTCTTTTGTGTGTGTGTTTCACCGAACAGTTTTCCATCCGGTAGAATGTTCTTATTGCCAGAGTGAGAGCATGATGGGTTTCCGGTATCGGTGCCAACAGTGCCATGGCTACCAGCTATGCCAGAGCTGCTTCTGGCGCGGCCATGCCAATGGTCCCCATAGCAACCAGCACCAGATGAAGGAGCACTCATCTTGGGTAAGAATAAAATCTGCAATACCTCTCTGTTTTACACCATGCTTTTGTTTGACTCCCTACACAGTTTAAAATCCAATATATCCCAATATAGCAGCTGTCTTCAAACATCTGATGTGATAAATTGAAACAAGGGAAGTAATGTGTGCTGGATCCTTAATTTATTTCCCACCCTGCCTGGATTTTGCAAAGAGAAGAATGACTGCACATGTAGCTCCAGGACTGGAATGACAAGCCTGAATGCATCAAAGACAAGACTCCGTCTCTGATATGCAGAAACATTTATGACATTTGTCACATACTGCTGGATGCTTCTGCCCCAGACGTTGTCCCACTTTTGTGGTAAATATGGGTAATTTAGATGCCTTTGACGCACCTCTGTGACATGTTTTGCCACATGCCTTGGGTCTCCATTTCTTTAAAAAAAATCTCCTATAATGTTTGGTTTTGGCAGCTTTTTTCTCCTCACCTCCATTTTGTCTGTGATGACAGAAAAATAAGAATTACAGTGATTTTTCTCCCCTTCTCTAACTCCAGGTGCTCTATATACTGCATGTATTTTCCCATCTTATTTCAAAATGTTAAACAAATGCTCTTTATAGGCATGCATGTTACAATATTCATACAGCACATTTTATAACTCAAAGGTTCACGGAATATATAACAAAAACAATAGCAGAATACCCATACTAGGCATATTTAACAAAACCACCACAAAGAAAAGTTACATTTATACCTTGTTCCCATTTTACTGCTTGAAACACAATGCTATCTGTCCTATGCTAGATGTATACTGTGAAGATGAATTTATGCGTCAATGTACTGTTGACGAGGAGCTTAAGGCAGAGCCTGTAAATGTGATCTATGCACGTGTGAGCATTCAGACCTGAGGCGTTTAGACCTGGAGTGTGTTTATAGTTTACAGCACCAAAGCCATGAAAATGGAGGTGGATGAGAATCTGGTTTACGAGTATTTGATGAAACAAAAAAGAGAGATGGTGATATTTTCTTTCTTATTTGTCACAAAGTATAACTTTAGGATTCATAAGTTCAAGCCACTTGTAAAAAAAAAAGAGTCTTTTCACCCACTGAGCTCATTACGTCCATTTTTAGTATTTTTGTTTTTTGTTGTTTTAATTGTAACTAACGGCTCTGTTTTACATTCACACTAATCCACCACAGATGACTATCAACCCATTAACCAATTAAAATCACACGGGTTAACATTCGCTAACAGTTATTTGAGGAAGATGATTATGACTTAATATGAACATGCTTGATCAAAACTAATCAGACATTTCTTACAATGAATCATCTGTGAACATGAGTTTTGCCAAAGTACTTACATAAGTACAGATGTAGCCATCATAAAGCTGTCTGTTTTGAAGCTTTACATTTAGCATTGTGGCTGTTGCCATTATGGTTTTTAAATCTAATTGAGAACCACTGGACACCAAGCACTCCTAATGATATAGTGACTTGTCAACCCTAATAGCCATGTTGCTAAGTCTATCCTGATTTATTGTCTATGTAGCTCTAAATAGGACCATCATTTACTGAATTAACATCATGTCACATTAAAGAAGACTTTAAAATAGTGAGTTAGGCCATGAGCTCATAAGAAAAACATTTACTGGGGTCACAAATCAAGTGAGAGGGAGGATAAGTTTCTCAGTGGCTTCTATACAACCTGACTTCTTCTTGTTAACTACACAAGTCGCCTCCTGCTGGCCAATAAAAATAATGCTGATGTAAGACACTGAAGTAATGGCTTCACTCCCCGAGGCGACCTCTATGTTTTATATACAGTTCACTACATACAGTTACATCACAGATTTTCACCAGCAGAGGCTAAGCTCACTGCCGGGATCTAACGTTGCATAATGACACAATCAAAGTTCTCCTTTTAACATCATTTTAAGCAAGAGAAGTCTAGTAGCAGAAATATGTTGTACATACATTTGCTGACAAATAATGCAAGAACATGTTAACATTAGGTAAACTTGACTTTTTTGCTATCTTATGTATTGTTTTTACTTAAATTATATACTCCAGTGACTATCCTACTAGTCCTTGTTTTAAAATGAACCTACCAATTTAACTTAGAATAGACACAGTATATTTATGCCACATTCAGTTTATATCATGGCAGCATCTAAGCATTAAGTCCCTTAATCAACTATAATCCAAAGGAAATACACTTAAATTTAATGGAAATTTTATGTAGTATTATTGTCAGTGCAAACCAGTTTTAAATCTTAACCCCTTATCCAACCAGTATTAATATGAAAGAAAAAAACATTTCTCCCATAGATCCAATGTGAAATGAATGCAGTATAGTTTGAAATCACAATTCAAGTCGGGGCTGTAAGCAGTTTTGACTGCTGCATCCAATAAAAATACTTGTGAAGAAGCAGAAAGAAGCCTGCACTGTGCGTGCACAGACCACTCCTCATCCACACGTTTTGGCATAGTAAACATATTGTTGACCTAGTTATGGAAAAGCTTTTTGAAGCAGCATAAATTTGTTTCTATTACCCCCCACACAATTACAGCAGTTGACACAACAGGCAAAGTGACAGACACTGTTTGTCCTGCACCCCCTTCACAGAAGTCTCCGGCCAAAAAGCTGAGCCACGCAATCAGTAAATCTCTGGGCTGCGTCCCCATTGGAGAGCCGCCACATCCTGTGTTCCCCGAGCAGGCAGAGAGACCTCAGGAGCTCACTCATACTGTGTAAGTGATATTCCCAATGCATTAGTTACTTCTGTATAACTGGTTTGTTGATTAACAGGACAGCAAGGCCCAATATACCCATGATCTATAGTCTGTTCCCATCATGTAACTGCTTCCATCTTTCCATTTTGCCGTCACCACATGACTGATAGTGTGCCATCTCAGTAAGATGTCCAGCTCCTGATTATTTGCTAACTTGGAATGTGATAAACTACACAGGCTCAGCGGCTGCGGCCGTTAACAGCTAAGTCATCCTCATCAGTCTGTTGGCAATGAAATGGGGATGATGCTATAAATCTCACATTCTAGGCTTTGAGGCTCCAGGAAGTCATTATAGGAAATGCATTATATTCTGCTGCTGTCTTAAACTCTGCACACTCATTTACATTTCAGCTGAAAAATAGTGCAATTTCCATAATCAATTCCACTGCTCCATCCACACAGTCCCCATCACTAAGGTCACTTCATATTTTTCTCATCATTGTTATGCTACAACTCTGATCCTTCTTTGGTTTCCACCATGACTAAATCTTAAAATCTCTCAGATTTAAAAAAAAAAGAAAAAAAGAAGTAATTCATGGTTCTGCTTGCTCTTGGCATTAACAGGATCACAGAAAATCTCTCGAATTTCTCATTTGTGTTTTTAACATTTTGCATAGCATATTTTACAACAGAATCCTGCTTCACATTTCAGTAGCAACCATATATCTAAGCTGTCTGTATATGCTTTTGCTGCTGGCAAGTGTTAGTGAGTAATTGATAGTGAGCTGCATTAGGTACGAAAGTGTAGCTCAGTGAATGCCAAGAAAATAGACACATTATTGATACGTGATTTTCTGTTTTACTGTGTGATGGATGTCGACAGCTTGGAATCACGTCCAGGCTCAAGGATTTTTCTTGCACTGTGTCCAAATGTTTGCATTTAAGATGAATTTGGCATTTGCATAAATTTACGATTCATCACATTGTGGAGAATAAACTGTCAACCCGCATGTTTTCTCTACTAACTTAGAAGTGAGGCGATTTGATTAGCCCGTGCAGTGTAGGCTGTGTAGCATGAAATTGCATCACACAAGTTGATTTGATATTGATAAAAAATAAAATTTGTGGCTAAAACCATTGCAGATTATGTCTCTCCGGTGCCTCTCGCAAGCAGTGGCCCATGACATTTCTTTAATTTAATGATGTTGATTATTTCAGATGATAGAAGCCCTTAAAATATCTGGCTCTGTCATGGAATTCATTATGGGCTCCGGTTTACTTAGGCTTTTATAATACAAAGGTCTTTCAAGTATTAAAAGTAAGAACAGTTTTTGAAGAACTTATACTTTAATCATTTCACTATCCCACTGCCTGAGATGTAAATATTATCTCACAGTTATGCAAATCAATTTTAGAAAGATCAAACCAGTGACTTGTGCAGTAAATTCTTACAATAGAAAAGTTAGTGGGCTTCATGTTCTTAAACTGTTCAGTTCCACCAAAGTGAAAGCTTCCTTACATACTCACACAGTTGCAGGAAGTAGCCTTCTGAAGTCGACAGTAGACGATGTGTAGACTCTGTCATAAAGGGATAGATATGCTTAGCAACAATACTCAGGTTGGCTGTGTTTAAACAATGCCACAGCGCAATGGAAAGATGGCTTAATTGGTACTAAGGGGACCAAAGTGTGCCAATAAAATATTTCCCACACCATTACAACACCACCACCACCACCACCTAAACAAGTGATGCAAGGCAGGATGTATCCATGCTTTCATGTTGTTTATGCCATATTCTGAGCCTACCATCTGAATGTTGCAGCTGAAATAGACTCATCAGACCAGGCAACATTTTTCCAATCTTTTATTGTCTAGTTTTGGTGAGTCTGTGTGACTTAAAGCTTCAGTTTCCTGTTATAAGCTGACAGAAGTTGCACCTGGTGTGGTCTTCTCCTGCTGTAGCCCATCTGCTTCAAGGTTGGATGAGTTGCGCTTTCAGAGATGGTATTCGTCATAACTTGGCTGTAACCAGTGGTTATTTGTTTTACTGCTGTCTTTCTATCATCTCCAACCAGTTAGCACATTGACATGGCATTTTTGTCCAGACAACTGCTGCTCACTGGATGTTTTCTCTTTTGCAGGCCATTATCTATAAACCCTTGTGTGCTTGTGTTTGACAATACCATTATTCATCAGTTTCGGAAATACTCAGACCACTCTGTCTGGCCCCAACAACCATGCCACAGTCAAAAGTCACTTAAATCCTCTTTTCTTCCTCATTCTGATGCTCAGTTTGATCTTCAGCAGGTCGTCTTGACCACAGACAATTCAGTTTAAGAGGTAATACATTACTACAATAAATGAAATAGGACAGTAAAATGAATAATAAGATGCATAAAAAGATAAAAGTTTGTAAAACCTACTGGTTTAAAAAACCAGACTAAAAAGACAAAAGTTTTCTTTTAAAAATGTCCAAACCCTCAATTGAACAACTGTACATAATAAAGTGGCTGCTGAATGTTCCTCTCTGTGGTGGTTTTCATCAGCTGAAAACAAATTACAGATGCATTATATATATTAAAAAAAAGGATTTAATTGACTGCTTTTAGTGAAGTTAAATCATACTGACATAATTAAAACTAGATTGCCTCAACCAGCTGTAATAGCTCAATGCTGCTTGCTTTTTGCAACTTGGTATGGTAATCCATTAGAATATAACACTACTTGGATCAATTATTTTGTAGAAAAAATAATCTTTACTATACCAAACTTTAATAGTAAACTTCAACAAGTTTCCAAGTGCAGAATTTTCACTTACAGTTTTAAGATTGTTATGTATGGGGGAAAAAAAGTACACCCTCTTTAAATTATCAGGACATAATAAAAACTAAACATTAGAATGATGTAAATACAACTTTACAAATACAACTAATTTATTTATGTAATAAAGGACATATTGCACATTAATAAACATATGTTAAAAAACAAAGACAAAAAGTACATGTGAGCAGAGTTGGCATTAATGCTAATGTGTTATCCCTTGGCAGATCACATGCCATATTACACCATGTTGTTATTTATTTAGCAAAAACCTTTTGCTTTTTCAGTGTGTGAAACACTAAGTAGCATTTGTAATTCAATAGTTCAACACCTTCAGGTTTATATTAAGAACAGATATCTGTGTAAAGATGCCGTGTAAAATGTAAATAAAAACAAAATGCAATGATTTGAAAAAATTAGAAACTCAGATTTTATTCCCAGCAGAACATAAACAACATATCATTGTTAATATGTTAATATTAGCTCATTTTGAATTTGATGGGAGCAACAGATCTCAAAAGTTGAAACACGGTGATGTTTCCCATTGTCCAGCATCACCTCTTCTTTCAACAACTGTCTGTAAACGTCTAGAAAATAAGGAGACCATTTGCTGGAGTTTTGGGAGAGGAATGTTGTCCCATTCTTGTCTGATGCAGGATGCTGGCAGCTCAACAGTCCTGGACCTTTGTCGCTGGTTTTCGCAATCGATCATTTTTCCGTAGTCTTTAGATGCAGTTTGTCACAGATTGGTGAGCCTCTGCCAATCTTTACATCTGAGAGACTCTGCCTCTCTGAAATGCTCCTCTCATATCAGTCATGTTAATGGCATTTTGCCAAATATCTTAATTAGTTGCCAAATGATTTTCTAGTGTTTTTAATAGATTTTATTTATGTACTTTTCCAATCTTTTGTTGTCACTATTCCAACTTTTTGAGATGTCTTGTTGCCATCAAATTTAAAATGAGCCAATATTTTTTCATGAAATGGTAAAACGTCTACATCTGATACGTTGTTCATGTTCTATTTGCGAATAAAATTTGTGTTTATGAAATTAGTAAATCATTACGTTCTTTTTTTAATTTACATTTTACACAGCTTCCCAACTTTTTGGGAATTGGGGTTGTGATTTAAAGGTCGAGTATGTTTCCACCACTGGTAATGTGACACAACTATACTTATACATACACAAAGTACATCTTTGATTCCTCTAAAACGAAAGTTTTTCAGTCAGAGATTCCAGAGACTTCGGGACGTTGAGTTTCTGTTTGGACTGGAGTGGATTAAGTGCATTTTCATGCTCTCACAGATGGCATTTCAAGGTTGATGATATTGGTTGTGTGGCTGTTCACTGACTTTTAGGAAAATGGATGCAACTGTTGACCCTTGTTACTTGAACTGTATCTTTCTGTCTTTATTCTCATGCAGGAAGAGTAGCCTTTAAATGAAAAAAAAAACTAAAACAAAAACAAACTTACCCTTAGTGGTGGAAAAAACATTTTCAGCTGCTGTTTTTCTATTTGTGACAATGAAGCAAGACCTGTCATCAACTGTGCAAACAAGATGCTTTCAAATCTGACAGCCTTTCATAACATGTATTTATTGTTTTGATTTGGATTAATGTTTCTATATTTAAGCGTGCAGCTCAAATATAGAGGCAGACAGAGGGATATTCTGGCAAATCAATCAGTAGGAAAACGTACACACAGGAAATAAATTATTTAGTAGTTAAGACCCATAATATGGTTTTAATATTTATGAGAAAAGCACTTTATTTGTCAGCTCTACACTTCTGTCACCAGCTAACGAAAGGTTAACTTAGCTTAACTTTAAGATGTAGCCTAGCTTATAGCTTTTAGCTTGTCTTTTTCTAGTGTATCAAAGTCTGTCAAGCACCTCTTAAAGCTCAACAGCATGTTGTATCTCATTAAGTTTGTGTTTATAAATATCTGAAAAATGCTCTCCTGATTCTTTAAACGACAATACACTAAGCTAAGCTTTGAACATCCAATAAATCGGTTTCTAATTCGGCCCTTTCTGAAGCCAGGATGATAGAGAACTGGCACTAATTGAATCTTTCCTAGATTTAATGTCCAATTTCAAAGAAGTTATGGGTGAATGTGATAGTTATCTGCATATCATTCCCATTTTTGGCTCCAGAAATCTTTCCTCACATAATTAGTAACGGGAAAACTGCCAAGCCTCAGTTTTATTCTGCACTGACTTCATTTTATCAATGACACATAAGAGCGTGAGAAGTGTACTCCTGAAACCTAAAAACCGCTCCAGCTACTTGCCATTCCTGATGAATGTTATCTGTGACGAGGTGTTTGTTTCATATTGTAAATCAGCGTGATACCCCAGGTGTGTGTATGTGTGCGTGAGAGCTGACGAAGCCTCTGTGAGTGAGTAATAGTGGCAGAATCAGGTTAGGACATCAGGTTCAATCAGAACGCCTGAATCGAAAGGACACGAGTCCTCCAGTTGTCTAAACCCTCACATCGTCCCCCCTGCACAAAGTGCTGCTAGTCTCATGCAGTTTTGAAATATTTACCGTCATCTGAAAGCAAAGACTAACAGGGAGTTGAGCTGTGAATTTTTCTCTCCCCTCAAACTGTCAGCGAGATTCTTGGGGATTTGTGTTTTGGAAAGGAGTTATAGGTTTGGGATATCTCAGAAACTTTAAATCTAGGAAATGGCATCTTGCCTTCAGAGCTAGCGTTGCTTCTGCCAAAAGACTTCAAGCGACAAAACAGACTGAAACTTGAAAATAGGCAACTTATCATTCTGTGCATTAGTATGGAACACACACCCCGGTGATGTTTAATGTTTAGTCGCAAATTTCCTGTTTACATAATCTCTAGATGTTCAATAACATTTCAAAATGCTCTGCTGTTTTCCTTTTATTCTTTTATCTCTGTCAATGTCATTGACATGGAGAGAACAGCACGATGCTTTGGGTTTTTATGCCTGAGGTACTGACAGCCTCACGGGGAAGTGGGAGCGTTATTGCCAGCAGGAGAGGATGCTTCATGTGTTGACATTGTTTTTAGCCAGCTAAGGGAGACTAAAGGCAGCCGTGCATCCTCTTGTTGTCGGGAATAAGGGGAACATGCGTGAATGAGGTGGAACCAGACTTAATTTTTCCTGTAGCCCTGCCAACTGCCAAGCACAAGGAACGGGTGCTGCATTGTCATTCATGGCACGCAGGTAACTTGGATCGTAGCGCATTGCAGACTGTGATCCCTTAGTGCCTAAATGTTGACCTCTGAGACACTGGATGAATGTTTGGACCTCAATCGGTATTTATACGGTCAATGAACCACGGGGCTGCAGACACTGACGTGCACGTAGTCTTTTTCATCCAAAAAAAAATCTAAAAGAAAATACAAAAACTTTTACGTAAGAGTTAGCTCTTTATTTTTATTGCACCCTATTAAACCACAAGATTTATTTTAGTGCACTCATAAAAGGCTGATGATTATTTATAGAAGGCTAGCAGTGAGGAGCTTTGATTTATGTAACTCGCTGAGGCAAAGTGAAAGCGTTAAGATATGTAAATGCATATCAAACATCAACTGAAGACGCCAATTTGTTACACGCTTTTGGATGAGAGATTTGTTTTTGGTCTCTTTTTTTTTGTAGAGCTTGCAGTTGAGGTATTTTAAGCCAATGTCATTTCTCTAATTTCCAGTGTCTGCACTTAGAGGGGTGAAAAGACAGACTCAGAGCAGAGAGTCTCAGAGAGGAAAGGGAGCGTGTGTGAGACAGAGAGAAAATCTCCGTCGTCATAGAGTCACATGACTGCTGAGTTTCCTTGGAGACAGCAGCAGTGTAGTACATTGAGATGCTCGCCTGCTCAGTTGAGGGCAGATTAGGCATCTGGCAGCGGCAGCAGTTGGATGTGTTTTGCCAGCCAGGCAGGTGCTCGCTCTCTCCTCACAGAGGTAAGTGGGATAACTCATGCCTCGTCCTCTGTCTTGAGCCCACCTTTAGGGGGTGGGGGTTTCGTAATGTGATGAGCTGTAAACATTTTTCATTGCACCGGGATTTCAGTAAACTAGAAGGTAGCATGCGCAGGGCTGAGTTGTGACATTTGATCTTTGCTCTCCTGATTATATTACATGAAACAAAAAAGAGCAGTTTGAACAAAAATGAGGACTAATAACTTACACATCGGAAAGCTGAGCATAGTTTTTTTCTTTTTTTTTAATGCTGTTAGGCTAGTCTTGAGTCAAATGGAAATATATGAACTAATAAATAATGACATTATGTATTCACACATGCATAACCCCTCGGGCATCCACATTAATGCAGGTTACATGCACTTTAGTTTAGTAGCAGAGAAATAATCTGAAAGCAATGTTTTGCTTTTTGGTTTTAATAACAGAATAATATGCAGAAAAGATTTTATGGTCTGTTACTAACAACACTATTATGTACAAAGTGGAAATAAATAGTTTGATGTGGCTAAAGAATGCTGATTGGACAGCAAAGCATGCTCTACAGTGCTCTGCCTTTTTGTGATAATGAGAGCGTTAAATAAATCTGAACAGAATCGAGGCTGATAATTACAGATACTGCACGCAGGTCGAGGAGACGCAACTACAGACACATGGTAATCAAGTGCCATTGCGAGCGGCTGCTATTTTCTGTGGTGGATGTGAAGCTGAGAGCACCTGTGATGTGCTGAGTGATATTTCGATCCGTTAATGAGACCCTGTGGTCCAGGGGTTCAGACTCCGATAAGCCTGCCGCCGATTCCGCCGGCAGATGGACCCCATTGCTTTGTTTACTCGCACAAATTACCTCCCACAATGTCACCTCTCGTACTTTTCACAGACTTCCAGCTTAATTAGATTCCTTGTCGACTGTTGTTGCTCTTGTTCATGTTAATTAGATTTTAGCTAATTGCCTAAAAACATCTAAATTGCTGTTCCCAGAAAAGTCAATTATTTTGCAGCAATTCCAGGTTAAGTGGAGGACATGTTGCCTTCCTTGTTTTTGTGCACCACACTCAGTTGTTTCTAATGATCCCCCAGGCTCCCCTCTTACCCTCTTCGACACAGTTGGATTAAACTGAAGGCAGAATCGCTGATTCATGATTAATAATAAAATGCAAATGACTTTCCCCAACTCCCTGGTGTCAAGCATCACAGGCCCCTGCAGCGTAGCATTAAAAACCTCTAATCTTGTCTTTTAGTCAGCCGAAACCAGTGGCCAACAACATGAACGACACAATGCTCATGTCCTCTGGGGCACCCACTCCTACTAAAAGGTAAGCAACCCCCAGGCATGATATCTTTCTGAAGATATTACTTCTTTAATGACAGCAGAATGTAAATTTAAGTTATACACACTGCAAATAGGACTTACTTCTGTCTGTGCTCAGAATAGTTTCTCTGTAATCTGTGGATTTAACAAGAACAGTGCAGCAAATCATTATTTGTTCCTTCACGTTTGACACATTTTTGTGTCTGAGCATCATGACCTTGTGAGAGTATTTTTAGAGGAAATTTTGCTGTCATTAAATAAATGATAAATCGTACTTAAATGACAAATGGATTAGAAACCGAACTGGAGCCGTGTCGTGTAAGCAGATATGAGGCGAGCGCTGCTTAAAAGCAGCCTAATTGTTCTCTTATTTCAGCCCATCTCTATTATTATGTACTCACTGTGGCTATGAATTCAATGATAGAGATCACTCTGAGGGAGCTGTAATGTATCTGCACCATCTAGTGCAGGTCTGTGCTGGGTGAATTTTCCTTTTTTGTGTACATTATCTCTGTATGACATCTTTCCGAAAATTTGTGCTTGCAAGATCACACCGCTGTGGGGTTCAGCAGTTCCTACAGCACATTAGTGAGGAAGACTGTCTGATGCATAGGAGTAAAGAAATCCTGAAAATCCAGACAGACAGAGAGCTTGTCATGAATTTGGTGAGAGCATGCAGGATGATTTTTTTTCTTTTTCTCTGTTGTGTTCCTCTGGGTAGGGTTATCATTCAGTCCTACAGCAAGGACTCTGGTGGCTGAAGGGCAGTATGCTCACTGAAGGGGAAAAAAAAGTCAGACGACGAGTAACCAGAGTTGGACTTGAAATATGTTTTAAATCATCAAAATTCCCCAAATGTGAAGCCTCACTCAAATGGATCATGTTTTTACATCCTTGATTATAAATAGAAATTAGAATTTTTATTATTTAAGCTTGCAAAAAACAAGACAACAATCAGTGCTAGGTCAGGTTTCATGCAAGGCTGAACATTTTGTGCAGCACACTCTGGTCTCCTTGGGCTGACAGTATCAGGATTAGAGCTGGTTTAAGAGAAACTGACAATATTGGGACACCCAAAGCATTAAACCATGCCTTCCATCCAAACCTGTGGAGGTCAGCAGATGACATTGCATGTCGCATCATGTACACAAGGTAGGCACTCTCCTGAGGTTTCGTTCACTCTGGCAGTAATGTAGAAGCCTGATAACCTTTGTCTTGACATTTGCTGTGTGAGTCAGAACTGCTTTGTGAAGATGGCACTTGCAGAGAATGCAGTTGTCTTTGAAGGGTCATGACAACAACAAAGCTACTGGTTTTAGGCAAGAAATTATGCATCAAGTCAGCCGAAGGCTTCAACAACGGGTTGTGTCAAGAGTCAGTGTTGATACTGGTACAGTAGATACAGTTTTGAATGGTAAGGAGGGAGTGTCTTTCACTTGGCTTGTAAATAATAATCTGTTAGAAGAATTACCTGGCCTACATTTTGTCACATGAAGGGCTTATGAGTCAAAAAGGTTCGTGCTGAATAATGCAAAGCTCCATTGTGGCTCTGCTTCTGTTCAGGAGGAGCAGCAGGAGTCCTGCTGCTGTTATTTGTTGACTCTTTCAGATTTTTTTTTCTTTTTTTATCTATGAAAAAAAAATAAAACAGAACTTCATCACAAGCAGACTACAAACCCGATGCACACTCTTTGAAAAATTGTCCCTACTGTGCCTCTGGCCTCCATCACAGTCAGCTCTCTGGTACTGTCTGCTCTGCTGACATGGCATCTGCTCCCTCCCACTTCGGGGCCCTCTCACAGACAAATGCTCACCACCGCCAAACCAATTTTATTACCTGTTAGTCATGCAGAACCAGGACAGCAGAGGATAATATCTTAAAAATGAAAATGCTGTAAAGCTTAAGTGATTTAATTCAGCACTCATGGACAACTGACCAAATGTGAGTCACTGAAAAAACTTAATTAGCAAAGAAGCAGTCTGTGTCTGGAAGACTGTGAAACTCACTAACTACTAAAATATTTAATTAAGAGGCATTAATGTGTTATATAACAGGCTTATAAATAAAGGTTTGATTTAAAAAAAAAAAAATTTCATCTGGTAATCATCCAGTTTTTTAGTGCTGGTCTTCCAGTATCTTATTTAGCTGTTTTCTAATGTAATTTAATATTTTGTAGTGCACTGTGTAACCACTTTCTTCTGTTTATATGATTGAATATATAACACATAGCGATTAAAGGACAACATGGATTTCACACCTCTATTCTACATTACTTATGACGCTGTCACAAAAAGCAGTCCCCTGCCCCGATCCACACCTGGCCAGGTCAAAAACTAAGCAAATGTACACACTGGAAACCTTAAAAACATCTGCAAACTCATCCTGTTTGTGACGCCAGTATGGAGTGGATTTTATACATGACACAAGTTTAATTATGAATTACTTGAGTCCAAGGCACAGATATGGGGCCCAAACTTTGTCAACTGCTGCATCTTTTACGTTTGAATGAAGGAATAAAGACGGTGGAAGAAGATTTCAGGTCATTTAAGAGTCAGGTCATTTATAATTCAACATGTCATAAAATCCGCTACAATTTTAAGTCCAACTAATCACAACTTAAGAGCAGTATACAAATATTAGGAGAACTAATTCAAAATTTGGTCCCAGATAAAACATATTCAGACTTTATTTAAAGGATATTTTAGTTTTGTGTAATGAGGACGTATGAGGTGCTCTTAGTCAGTGTACAACCTGCAGTTACAGTGTTGGTAGAGCTTGATCACTTTTAAGTATTTTCTTATATATTTGGTTAAAAATTACCATCAATATTTTTGAAGTATAATTTCGAGGACTCTTTAGTTGATTTGAGTTGGGACTCACTCATGAGATTATTATATTTTCACTGTCATAAGACATCTCCTTTAGACAGGACTGAAGCTGTGACATCAAACTCTTCAAAACCACCAGATTCCTTTTAAAACCTCAAATCCGATCAGCCTTTTCAACCTTATAAAGGTTGGAAAAAAACTACAGACCAAATAATTTACTATAAAATAATAAGAAAACATGACAGTATTGTTTATTTTTAACAGTTTGGATCTTAATGTTCACAAAACAAAACATTAATATTAAGAACTGGGCCCCCTATTATAAGCCTTAAGTAGCTTCCTTGGGGTGAACCATTCACACTCCTACCACTGTTAACAAGAAAAAAAAAAGTTCACTTCAAATGTTGTATTTGTCTGAGTGTGTGTGAAGACACTAACCTAAGAAATTATTTCGAACCTTTTTTAAATAAATAGAATCATTGTCAACATGGTCATACTTTGTCCAATAGGGAAATCAAAACAGGTGAGGATAGAAATGTCACTTTTTTCCTTTAATTTTAGTGAAATGTTCTCTTTCTCTGAGCTGCCTAGATACAAAGAACAATCTTTTTATTGTGGAGCAATTTTTCGTTTACTTTGGATATGTCTTTGCGGGGGTTTTTTCTGAAAATATAGCCAGGGCTTAAAGAAAAGACAGAGATTTAACGTCTTTGAAGTCAGAGTTTTTGGTTTACCTCTGCTTTGACTTTAATATGACAAAGGCTTAGTTTCAACAAAGTCACTCAATGACAAAAACTAATCACTCACAGCAGTAAATCAGCAAATCAGATGTACTCTCGGATCAAATGTTCTAGTCAGTGCAGTCTGGTGGGTTTCAAGAGAGTGTCGATGGATGTGACCGAAAGCTATGTTTGATGGTAAGGTGAAATGATGAAAATATTACAAAAATAGCACACACTTGAGTCAATGTCGTGTGTGTTTTTTTCCACAGTGGAACAGCAATGCTTGGCTTTCATGCTAGTATTCGTATCTGCTTCTTCGAACAACAATTTTCTGTAGATAATACACTGATTTTATCTCACACAACCCAATTCAAAGAGACCTAAAAAATCCTTGAAGGCAACATTTGAGAAAATATAGCGCTGTATAAAGAGGAAGACCTCCATGTTTAATCAAATGACTCAAAATGACAACATCTGAGAAATGGGTTTGAGAGAAGGGGGGAAAAAAGCTTAAACAAAAATATGCATCAGGGAAAGATGCCAGTTCAGGAGAGTTTAAAGGCAGTTCATGCATCTTCTTCTAAAACCTGGCTCCTGCCATTAGCTGATGCCGAGAAACTCCCTGAAGAACAACAGGCAGGAAAAGATCCTCAACTTGCTGCCTGAAGATTCAACCAGAGCAGCTCCCTTATGTGTGTCAGTGTACCTCTTAAATCCTACATGAAACCTGAGTCTCTGTCTATGATTCAGCCTGAAAAGACTATAAATTATTTAGAAAGTGTCCCATATAACAAAACATACCTTGATATCTTGCTCTATTAAAGCGCCTTCACACTACTCGAGAAATTTCGGGGGGTTTTTGTTTTCTTAAATCTGTTGACACAATCTAGAAACTTGTCAAAGGGTCAGTAGAGTCATGCACATCATTATTTAAATAATCCCTGAAACACAGTTTATATTGGAAGTTTCAGTTGAAACAGCAGCTTTAAGTTTCTGACCTAACTATGGGTTAAAAGGCAGGTTTACTGTGTTTTTGAGGCTGTAAGCACTGTGGTTGTCGATGCAACCGGTTTGAAACCAGACTGTGTGTAATGGTCCTAATCATTGCCTACTCTCCAGTCGGTTAGAAAGCTCGAAACAGCTTTTCAGCTCTCCTTCACTTCTCATTGCAGACAGCCTGCTGAGAAAGAGCAACACATGTCCTGTCATCTGTCCACACCATATGCCACACCCATTATCATTTTAACTCCCATTTCTTACTTGACATCTCCAGTCAGTGCTGAAATGACCAGAATGAGCTTTGGGTTCACAAATGCTTATGACCAGTCCCCTCAAATTGTCTATCAAACACTGGAAAACAATGCCAAGTTGCAAATATTAAATCACTATATCTATATCTATATCTATATCTATATCTATATCTATATCTATATATATCTATGTATCTATATATATA
>JAOXYM010000021.1:18726520-18758102 GCA_028567055.1 Leptatherina wallacei
TAAATGTTAAGAATTGATTGAAAGTAAGTTTAAGGGAGAATGGATAACCAAATATACCAGGTGATGACTCCTTTAAATTTTTATGACCTGTCATCCAAAATGACTGACAGCAAAGCTTTATTTTGAAGAACAGAAGCTTTATTTTGGAAAAAGCAGATTATTTTTAAAAGTGTTTTTTCCAAAGAAGATGGGTGACTTCTCTATCAGAAACATTTATTTTATTCATTAATTGTTATTTGTTTTTTTCAGCAACATTTAATTAAAAAAAACAGTTTAAGCAAATATTTGTAATTAATTTCAATAAAATTACGAGTTGAAAGACATTAAAATAATTTTTTTCTATCGAAAAAATATTGAACCGTGACACTAAAGTATCGACCCGAACCGTAAAATGTTTGTATCGTTGCACCCCTAGTATTTATGTTTACAATTATCATCATCAGCCAAAACAAAATTTTCTTTCTTTTTTTCCAGCTGAAGCAGAGTGAAGAACAAAAAGTAGGAATTATGATTAATTAATGTTATATTCTACATATATAACATATCAAAGAAGACCAGAACAGGAGTGCTTGCAAATATTATTATTATTAAGAAGGAGGGATTATTAACTTATTTTTCTTTTAAAACAGAATGTTTATATTTATCTGGTTTACCAGCGATAACTGGATAATAAATTCAAATTCTGTCAGTCCATCAAATAAATAAAATGTCTTAGTTTTAAAAGAAAAAAAAGTTAATCATCCCACTCTCTTAAGGAAACATTATTCCAACATCTTTTTTTTTCTCTTATCATCATGTAAAAAAAAAACACTCAGATATATTTTCTGGAATAAGTTGATACACAGTCTTTAATCAAAAGGATAAAATTAAATGATTGCAAACTCATCTGTTCTTGACTTCAATAACCATTGCTGTCAACTTAAACCAAAGAACAAACACTTGTAAAAGAGGATAATAGCATCTGGTGCTACTAACAACTTCATGCTGCTTTGTTTATTTGGACTGGAAAAATTGGCAGCAATTAAATACTTGCATGGCACAAATATTATCCAATTATAAACTTATCTGGCTTTTTAATGGCCAACTGCTGCTTCACTCCATCCAAAATTAACAGTGCAAAGTTTTTTCTTTCTTTTTTATAATTAATTCATCCAGATTCCTCAGGCTGTCAGCAGTGCTAAATATGCTCCTCTGTTTGTGTATCCAGGCACAGTGAGAGTACAAAAGCACTGAGGAAAAGAGAACACCATCCCATCCTCCAAGGACATACAGTCATCAACTGGGAAGAATCAGCAACAACCGGCACCCCCTGGCATTAGCACGTAGAGTAATGCATGCATATAATCTAACAGGATTTCACTATGTGAAAAAAAAGGGAAAAAAAGAAAAAAACTCTCTTCACACCTTGCAAGTAGCAAGATGTGTCCAATTAGCGTGTGTTTGTTGTCCTGTAAACAAAATTACCCGATGATTTCCCTCGTGACTGCTGGGGAATGGCTTGCTGTGTTTTCTATCCCAACCGCTCCATTCCAGCAGATTGTTCTGTATATAGGATATTGTAAACACATGACCTCGGGAATGCCTCCACATGAAGGAGACCTCCAGTCAACACATGTTCACAGTCATTGCTTTTTGGGTGGTTCGCCTTTCTTTTCTCTGCTTTTGATCATTTTTGCATGAAGTTGCACTCATGTCTGGATTGAGGCACCGTTCAACGCTACGCCAGCTCTTTGTGGGGTTATGAAGACAGCTGGGGGTGTCAGAGATGTCCTGCCTCTGAGTTCACGTGAAGTGTGTTTACGTGCACATTGGGATTGTGGAGCTCAGGTTTGTAATAGCTGTAAATGAGGAGGTTTTTTTTTTTTTTTTTTAATTCAGTACATTTAGTTTTCCAGATCAAGTTACAACATAATTGGCCTGACTATGTGAAGCAGCTGATCTGGCTTTGTCTGCTTTAGAAGGGACTTTGCAAAATGTTGGTGACACTGTCAGGATGCCAGACAATCAGCTGAGACTCAGAAAGAAATAGTGCAATACAAAATCATTTGTTTAAAAAAATCTGAACTGGAGTTCACAGCCCAGAAACAAGGAGAGGGAATCAGAAATGGAAAGTCAGCATTTAAAAAAGTTCTTTGCATGACTGTTTTTGAGTGCTGTGACAGTAGCCAGACAACCTAACCCCTGAGATAAAATCAGACATAGTTACAGCCAGTCTGGCTGTGTTTTTGCTGCTTACAGTGTGTGTGTCAAGCTAACTCACTTTCACCTCACAAACCTGTATCAATGATCTTCTGGAAATCTTGGCAAGAAAGCAAATTTGAGGAATTTTCTTCTTGTGTTCAGCTTTATCTTCAACTAGAATATGAAGAAGTAAATACCTTGCAAGCTGGCATCCAGAACACCGTGTGCATGTAAGCACACTGACTGAAGTTACTACTTATTCTGCTGCTAATTTGCTCTCAATGAGCAACGCTTGCCAATAAGAGGGCTGTGCGGTTAGAAACCAAGGGGCTACTGCAAACACAATAATGAGCCAAGTTTCTTCTCCTCCCAGTGAAAACCACCTGAAGGGCATTGTGATGCCCAACACAGCATGGTGCCTCCTTCCAAAGGACAGAATGGCTGTTAGCCACTGTATTTATTGTGTAGGGAAGCACCTCGGGATAGTAGCGAGATAGGCACTGAATTTTAGTTGCAAAGTGCAACACAAACACTTATTTAATATGTACGGATGGAAGGTCATAGCGAGTAAGTAGGAAGTGCTTCTATAGCTTTATTTAGTTAAAAGAATATGGAAAAATACATATGTGCAATGAAGGTAGGTGCTCAGGGACCGCAGAGCTACTGTATGGTGGTGATGTCCACTGCAGAGTTAGAGGTCAAATGTCAATAACGGTGTAAAATGAATTCCAAAATTATACACAAAGCAATTTATGTGATTTACAATTCACTTCTTAAACTTGCTTTTTGACCGTGGCTAAGTACGTTTTCCCATCAGTTTGGTCTATCGTAGGTTGAAATAATTTATTAGCAGAATTCAACAGCAAGTGA
Source organism: Leptatherina wallacei (assembly GCA_028567055.1). Lineage (NCBI taxonomy): Eukaryota > Metazoa > Chordata > Actinopteri > Atheriniformes > Atherinidae > Leptatherina > Leptatherina wallacei. The sequence goes on from JAOXYM010000021.1 coordinate 18,729,572, forward strand.
TAAAATGTGCATTAAGAATGTGGTTTAAGACGAAGGAGAGAAGTTTTTCTGAAGTGCTATTTGTTAAAGCATGTCGCTGGATGCTGTCTGTCTGTGTGTGAATTTGTGTCTTTCGCTAAAAAAAACCTCCACCCCCAACAAAAACAAGGTGATGATTCTGCACCAGAGGCAGCTGTTAACCGGAGAGGACGTCTCTTCTCATTTACACACAGATCAGTTCTGGGTTAACTTTATATTTATGTCTTTAAATTAATTGTTTTGTCATTCAGGGCAGCCATCTTTCTCAAATAAAAATGGGCATTGTTTTGTTGTACCTCATAAAAAGTGGTAAAGGTCTGAGATGATTGGTTTGGTTCTTTAAATCTTGCATTGCTGTCCTATAAGCTAAGTATAAGGTTGCAGCAACCTCACTGTGTCAAGAAAACAAACAAAAAGAAAGATGCTTCTCTGTTCTTAATATGATGTTTTCATTCAGTTCTCTGCTCTCATATTTGTTATTCTAGTTTGCAGTATTGGTGGAATATATTCAGTTTCATAGTCCCTGTATATGAATTTATATAAAGCTGGTGCCATCATTTAAAATTCCACTACTGTGAAACATTTAGGTTCACAAATGATAGCAATGCAAAGGAGAAAATTTGAAATTACTGCCCTCAACCATTCATTTTGACCGTGCATTTTAATGCAGCCCTTAACTTTTCTTTATGTTCTTTAAGTTTGTGCCTGTAGCTGTACTGTTAAGTGCTGTATAAAGTAACCATTAAGCAAATAAGATGATCTATCAGCCTAAATGTCAGTTTTAGTCTGTGACTTCGTAGAGATTTGATTTACTTGATGTGTTCTGGGGAAAACTTAATGCTCAGCCTTTACATTTGTGCCAAACTGTTTGCATACCTTGTGCATTACACAAATTACAGGTATATATCAAAGTATATCTGCATTAGTATGTCCTTACCGTAACCTGTTCACAGAATGCCTAAACATCTTCATATTTAATGATTTACTGCTGCTGGAATCTGCGAGGGGAAAAGTCACACTTAATAGTGAAGTGACTATTGTGATGAAAACAAAACACATTCCAGATCTACTGAGAGACAATTATCAATATAATTTTATCTGATGCTGAGGCAATACTGTATTTATACCCTGTCAGACCAAACTCGGGGTAGAATAAATGAAACGTCCGGTCATGAAGAGGTGCATACATTGTGAACCTTTTATTGTTTGCGGAGACTGTGTGCAAAGCAGACAACAGCGCTCCCCTGATGTTATTTATCTATGTATGTATCCTGTATGGTTCCGCTTGTCGTACACATTTGTTTCTCATGTTGATTTTACAAATATTTAGTTTTATGTCACAAAGCCACTGTCTTTTGTAAATAAGTCAAATGTGAGATATATTAAAATGATTTAAAATATGGCTCATGCTGGTCATTTCATGTTTGTTAGGTTTTATTATTATTACGATTAATAACCACCAGACCCATCTCAGTCAAGCATTTATTCCTACAAGCCCAAATCCAGTAATCAAAATATAGACAGTTTACTTGTTTTACTCATAACAATAGTACACTAAAAATGTCACATTCCTAATTTACACACATTTTTGTCATCTAATCAACAGCATTTATTAAGTGTTTATTGAGTGTATTTTAGTTCGAATGACCACTCAAAGCACTTCCCACCACCAGTATCGCCATGCCACAAGGTGCTTATTGATTAGATACAGAGTTTTTCTTCACACATCAATTAAGAGTTTAGTATTTTGTCCAAAGACAACATGCAAACTGTAGGAGGATCAAATTGTTGACCCCCTGGTTGGTGGATGACCCACTTTTAAACCTGTGCCCCACATTTTATGAAAGGATAACTACGATTTTTTTAAAGAAAAAAACCCAAAAGACTTTACAGTCAGTCTTTTAAATTGGATGATAATAACCACAATGCCAACTGACTATTAATCATGGAAAATGTTTTATCTTTATACATCAGACACAGATACTCATACAGAGTTACAAATGGATTAGAAATGGGGATTAAATCACTTGCCCCTCCCCCCCTAATTCAGTCACACAGCCATTTAATTCAACTTTGCTCTCATTTTGATCTCATCTGCATCCGTGCATACTTATGACTGCATGCTGAGCAGTTGTATTTGCTATCACTATATGAACGTATGTCTAACATACCTGATAAATTTTCCAAACTGCTTTCCTGGCTACAGTAGGTGTCACCAGTAGCACATTTTTACCATTAAATCACAAATTGTACCGTTGAAGCTGGAAAAAGTTATATAGATGCGATGACTTCTACACACTGTGACCTATCAGCATCTTCCTCTGTGGGTTTCCATGAAGAGACACGAGTTTCCACCAGCCAGTGTTACACTGCCTCTGTCTATAGGTCATGAAGCCGCTGCTTCCTGCTGCTGTCCTCAGATGAACCACTCAGTGCTGCTGACTCTGTGAGAGAGAGAGAAGCTGTTGCTGCTTTCAGATCAGTGAACCACATCCGCCTGCTGCACAGACTTTTTCCTCTTTCCCTCATTGCTCCTAAAAAGCCTTTAACCTGCCCCTTGGGGATTTGCTCAGTGAGCCTTTAACCTTCGTACATCTGGTAACTTCAGTCACTTACCTGATGGTGTCTCCGTCTAGTGGGCATGTTTGGGATAAATGTGGGTTGTAGAGTAAGCTGCTTTGGGGTTAATGGAATAAAAATGATAAGCGATTTGATAGCTGGTCCTTGCTGCTCTCTAGGAAATGAAATGGAGATATGGTAGATTAAGTACTTAATAGTCCTACATCTGTTTCGTTATCTGTACAACTTATCTTGCATGCAAAAAACACTGCCACATAAAGCTAGAGCGGATCATTTGGCTAAATATTTTCAAGAATGTGGTGTAACCTTTCATGCCAATAGTGCTATACCTGTTCAATATGTTGACACAGCAAGAAGATTCTTTACTTAATCATTGTCAAATTAAAACATCTTATCTTGAAAAAGGTGGTCACCTAGTAATGTGTGGCAAATTGACACCAAAATGACTTTACATGACATTATCTGTACCCAGATATCTGCAAAATATACCATCCATGGATCATACAGTGGACTTGCATTCGCATTGACACGCATGACATTTGAATTAGAAAACTATTTTGATATCATCTAAATAGGATTATTTTGCATTTGTTATACTTGGATATTAATTCACTGCACAAACTACATTCAACCAGGATTAGTTTTTGCTCATCAGTCACTCTGATTGCAGGTGCTTGTATGTAAAAGTAATAAAAGCTGTAACTTATCTTAATATAAATGCTTGTCATACTAGTTCATTTTAGTATCATGGTCTTGTCCGCTGATCTGGGTTTTTTTAAAAACAGCATTTTTTAACTTTTTAGATATGTTTATTGTTGTTATTTCTGGACAATTCTTTTTCTTTTTTGTGTTTTATATACTTTTGGGCAAGAGCAATCCAACCCAAGCTTTTCACAGTGCATCTGTACATCCATGTGACAAATAAACAGCTTGAACCTTGCACTTATTTGTGGACAGCATTTTAAATACGGTTGGAATATCTTTTTATCTATAATCTCATTCTACTCTTGCTGATGACTTGGACTGTTGCACAATTGTGCAATGAACATGAAAGAGGTGGTTTCCAACAGATGCTTTACTCTGAGATGCAGAACTGCTCAGGACTGGTCATGCTTGACCAACACAAAGGAATGGCATCTTGTCATGCAGATTCTCTAAGTGAAAATGTGGTTTAGAGCTTATCTTTTGCACTAAGGTCAGAGGGCAAACAAGAGCAGTACTACTGGGAAATGAAGTGTGACATTAGCTCCAAATATTGACTTTCAAGCATTTTAGAATTGGATATACTTTGTTTTTGCTTTATAAAGCCTATTGCACACATTTTTTTTTCAATTTCAGATTTTTGTTGTGATTGACTTTCCTCTTTCATTCTTCATAATTCCTTTCTCATATGTAATAATAAAAAATAACCATATTAAGGTTTCACAATTGAGTGTTTGTAACACTGGAGGTCTAGGCTTAGAGTATATGTAATTAGTTGCACATCTATTGTTACCTGAATCAGTGCCTAACCTCCCTACCATTTATGTCGAGCTTGAGTTTAAGCGGCTGTATTTAGGACCCGGTGGCAGCAGCCCGTCTGCAGGCCGCTGCAGTCTGAGCGGCGCATCTGGAAGAGAGCTGGCCGGCTGGGGAGGTGGAGGACGGGGAGAGAAGAGGAAGAAGGCTCCGGGAGCAAGCGAGACAAAAAGGGTCAGGCCTGGGACTTGGGAAAATCGGGTAACGAACACACAGCGATTCACACTCTTAAATCCGTTTAACCCGGCGCTGTAGTAACCGCGCAGGAAGGGCAACCTTCATGTGAGACAAAAACGCGACAGCCCCGAGAGCGGAAGGCGCTCGATGGAAATGGGGAAATATCGAAAATGGGTTTTGCCTTTTTTTCCCCTCCTTTTCAGATGATGCTCGTTGCACGTACAGGGGGTGAACTTGACTAATTACGGCCCATAACCCGCATCGCGGCTCCTAAAAGAAAAGAAAGACTCGTCTCATTAAAAGAAATAACGGGGATTTATCCTTCAGTGGCCGTGGCCTGTAAAACTGCCACAATCCCGGGGGTCATATCGCAGACTTCCCCTGCTGAAGAACACGTCTAAAACTTTGTAATTTTAAGACATAACCAGTTTAACAAGAGATGCACGTCAGTCGATCGCAGTAAAGTAAGCGTAATGTGTGACAACAAACGCCTGTGTGATTCTGTAATAAATGATTTTGCAAGATTAACACGTCCTGGTTGTGGCAGCAATTATTATTATAATTTTTTTCTCCCAGGAGTGAGTACTTAATTCCTACAGGCTGGGTCTTTTCAATGCATCAGATGCGAATGTCATCAATCTTGACCTGACCCTTGCAGGAAATAAATCATTCTTTATGATTAGGCTATAGATGTGTAGAAAAAACGAGGGTTTTCGCTCATTTCCGCGAGTGCAACAGTGTAACTGTGGTTTCGCTGTGCGCGCATGGCAAGACTGCTGGAGTAACTTAACCCAGGTTTAAAAGAAATATTAATACAGAAAATTATTTATAACAATGTAATGAGCCTGTATTCATTATTGCTGTATTGTGTAGGCTCCTGGGTGCATTTAAGTGCCCTTTAACGACGGCTGCAGCACAGCCACACATGCATGTGGTGTGAAACGGCCTGCAGGCTATAGTCGCCATACAGTATCTATAGAAGCCTATACGGGTCCTATAGCTACATGACGTGCCTTCAACAAAGAGAAATTTGAGTGTCAGGGAAGCAAGATCATTTGAGGAAATATGCAGAAAGTACGTCAGAGTTGCATTATGCAGTTAAACGCCGCTCAGCTCTGAATGGATGGCTTCAGCCTGGTGTGAAAGCATCTCAACTTAAAGCTGCAACTGGCTAGATTTTGCCTTAAACTTCTCATGATATTAATATAGGCTGAATAATTTGACAGCAGCAGATGATCTCAATGAGAGTACTTCCTGATTTACACTGTGAACTCCTGGACAAATCTCCTGTTAAGATGAAGGTTTGATTCACAGCTGAAAGGTAGAGTGTCTGCAACTTTTCATCAAAAATGTAATATTTAACATATTGTCTGACCGTTGATTAGTTATTATACAGACATAAACGGAAGATTTTGTATTTGCTTACATGGCTTTTTTCCTGACCCGACACCAGGCTGCTCTGCTGTAGTTGCTATAAGAGCGAGACTTAAAACAAAGTGTGGCAATCAATAAGACCAGGTTAACATCTTGAACAAGAAACAAAACTAAACAGAAAGGTTTATATGAAATAAAGCAGGAAGTAATAGCTAATAAGGTAAAGAAAGAACCTTATTTCTAGGTAAAACAGAAATCAGGTAAACCTGGATATCAAATGTGGAAATCCAAAGGACAAGATCAACACTAAAACAAGAAAACAAAGACGGTAACAGAACTCGTAAATGCAGTGCTTTTGGTTTTAGAACTGCAGCATCGACCGTTAGAAGTATGTATGCCCATGACCCACGGTTGGATCATCCAACTACAGGATGCCGGGTTAGGGGTGCGTGGGTGTGACTTGGTTGTGTGCGTAGTTGGATGATCCAAATCCACCTTTCTGCAGGTAGTAGCAAGAGGCTACTCCAAAATTAAGTTGGTTAAAAAAATGGCATTTCCAAGTGAGACTTCGAAACAGCAGGCAGGAAATGTTTGCCTTTCCATTTGACGTGTATTTAAAGTGTGAGATAAATCGTCTAATTGTAATTTTGTTCTCTTTGTATTCCAGGAGAGCAGAGAAGAAGGATCATCTCTTAATTTCTTTCTTTTATTTTCCTTTTGAGTTTATTTTAACCCAAAACCCCATCATCTGCACTACCCATCATCATCTATCACCCATAAGCCCGCAAGATTCTCAATGATGCCGTCCAACACTGTCACCAACACCAACACCGCTGCATTCAAAGGCTCAGACTTTGCCGATTCACCTGGAAACAGAATGGTAAGAAACTTGAACGCCTGCTTCCATTTCACCAGGAAGTTAATCAAAAACTTGGTTGGTTTTTGAAGGACTCAAGAATTCTTGTCCTCATAGCTAGATGATTAGCATTGCAAAATATCTCCAAAAAGCATGTATATGTTACCTGAGTTATTTGTTCAAAACTAGAGGAGCGTTCTTCACCAAATCTCATGTTCTACTTCACTCTTTTTTTGGTTTAAAGAAAGGAAAACATACCAGCACCAAAACTGGAAGGATAATTCTTTTGCTCATCGTACTTCTACATGGTGTGCCGTTAAATGTTGCTCAGTAGATTTTGGAAAATTTAGCTGACGAATAAACAGAAAAGCAGCAATTGTCACAAAATCTTTGCCTTGGTGGCAATTACGGTTTTCATTGCTTTGATATGTATAAATCCAATTAGAAAAATTTGGTTTGTCAGTACACTCAGTTCAAGCCAAAATTACTATAAATTTCTTCCAGTTTTATGAAGGGAGTGATAACCAACTGGTTAAAGGCTGATTTAAAGTCTTGCCAGAGCGGACATTGATTTGTAACTTTAGATTTAGCTGAAGGATCCAAGAGCATCAAACGTGCTTTGCCACATTTTTATATTGCATGCACAGTCATAATTGCAATCATTGTGTAGCTGCAGTATCACCTATGTGGCTGTAGCATCAGAGAGGAGACTGTTGAGAGGTGCAGCTGTGTGATGTGACATTTGCTGGTGTAATGGTGGTTGCTGATGTGGGCGTTGGCTGGTGTAGGTTGAATTGGAGCTGGAATACAGCTCTTCAACTGGGGATGGGGGGTGGGGGGGTTGTGGAGGATCTGTCCTCTTCCTCTATGTTCCCATTACACTGTGCTGCCCTTAGTGTTGTTGCCTGGCAACAGACATTGCCTTAAATAACTGGCTATCCAGACGGAAATAGTGTGGGGATATTGACAGTGTAGCAAGGTTCACTCCAGGCAACAACAAAATCATGTTCCAGGCTTTTCGGTCGTTTTTTTTTTGTTGTTGTTTTTTTTGTTTTTCCTCCTTCAGAAAACGTTGTGTGTGAGAAAGGCATGTTGATTTTCCTCAGTGTGTCTGAGCGCTTTGGTTGGGAGCGCTGTGGTGTGGGCTGTTCCTGCAGAGATAGCCTGGCACCACTGAATTGTGTCATCCATGTAAGTGGTTCCCAAATGAGCCTGCACACCAGGCTGCACTCAAAACATGCCATTATCTATGCAAATTCAGACGCCCTGGTACGGAAAAAACCGAAGCACCAGGCACTCTATTAGTGATAGAACAATAAACTGAATCCATTTGCAAAACAGTCTCTCTTAGAAAGAGACTGATATCTACATATAAAACCCCCTTTAAAGGTTGAATTTCTATCCAACAATTCTTGGATGATTATTTTCAGCCCCTCAATTTAATACCATTTATGCCAATGATAAAGCTCTGCATATTTATTGCAGTGTCAGCTTCTCTGATCACATGCTTTTATTTATGTAAATTAGTTTATCCCTTTGGAGCAGTAATAGTTGATGGATTTATTTCACATTAGCAAATGCTCAGTGTATAACATGGCCTGGCCTTTGAAATGACTGCCCATGTACATAAACATCAATGGATCTTTGAATTAATGAACAATAGTCTCTGAATATGTTTTATGTGGTTTATTTGTGTGTTTCAAAGGGTTTATTATGTATTCTGCAGCAATCATTATTTACCTTGTGAGAGAGATTGAGTTTGTCTCTGGAGAATCCATCCTATCATCTGGGGAAATAGTCTTTTGTACTTTGTAGTTAGTTAGGTTGTAAACTGAGTGTAATAACTCTGGAAGTGAGTGATATCCAGTGTGGTTTTACATGTTCATCTTTAAACATCTTTCCTTAATACATAAAGGGAAATATTTTTGTCTTGCTGACTATACTCTGTGTCTACTGGCAGGTAGATGAGTATTTTGTGGTGTGACCATCTTATTCCCTGAATGAAGAATTTATTGGTAAAATTTGCCAGTGCCATGATAGCGGTTTCTTCATAGGACTTCTCCAATGGTTATGTCTGACACATTATTCTCCCTAAAATTTGGTGGGTCACAGATTTTACACAAACATCAGAATCTAACTTTAAATGGCATAGCTGCACAGGTACCATGTTATTGACATTCAACCATCTACACCCTGCTGAAAGTCACCCTTTAACCAGAGTACATGCTCCATTTAGTTGCAGTTCTGAGGCTTTTTTTTAATCGCATCACAAGACCTTCATCTAAAAACAGAATTTGCACCCTCATCACGGGACTTTGGATGTTCAAATTTCCATTTTCTTAGTATTGTGAGAACTTCCTATTCATTTTGGTGTAAGATGTGAGGATTGTTTCTTGAGCTCAGAAACAGCAGTGGAGGGAAATGAAAAGCAAAAGAAATCTCTCCCTGAGGGCCCATTAGTTGCTTTTCTGGAGCATTTTGTCTTTTACAACTCACACGATGTTCATAAAGAGATGGAGTGTAGACGATTTATTAAAGTATTCAGATAGAGAGAAGAGATATAGATCTCTAAAAATGGAGAAATCTCCATTTTTACTCATGAAAAACATCAGATAGAACTATATTTTATGAAAGAGCAGAATAAACTGTGATCTTCAATAGAAATTATAGCTTTCTTCTTCATTTTTACAAACTAATTGAAATTAATACTTAATGTGACTGATTTAAATATACTTTTGCCTCCAAAGCCTGCATACTATATTAAATACACTTAGTCTAGAGCAAAATTATAGTTTAAATTATCATTTTGATTTGGTTACAAATCATTTTAAAGTACCGTTTAAGGCAAAATGGCAACTTAATGTGCAATGTGTTATCCTAGTTTACTAGATGGAGAGATCTGAGGTGTCACCCTTATTTTCCTCTTGTCAACACATTGCTGAATTATTCCTGCTGTATTAATTCCACCAACATCAATACAACGTCATGTCTCATTGTACAGTGATCTTTTCCCATGTTATACTACTCCACCGTGCCTTAGCTTAAAATAAATGTACTTAACAGCACTTCAGCAGAGGTGCTCAGTCACGGAATGCCTTACGGTGCCGAGAGCCCATATATCTTCGAGGGAATCTCACATTTAATACTGAAGGAATTTAATAAGGACCCACCCCTCCACCCCTCCACTGCAGCTGTCAGGAATGGCCTTGCAGTCTCATTTGCATTCAGACCTGGTCCTGCTGGTCCTTTTCAGTCAATATTGAAACTCAAAGCATCTACATTAGGATCATCTTTTCTCTCATCAACCCCAGGGGTACTTGGAGGTGGCAGACACGGGGCTTTGTTCATGGCTGTGGACAGTCATATTAATAAAAGGGAAATTGCAGCAGGGGGGAAGGTGGGGGCTGGTCAGCGTGTTTGTAAGAGGGAATTGTCTGTGGAAGGCAGGCGCTGCGTCCTCAGAGCTTTCACTTCAGCCTAGTTTAAAGGAGCGTGTCATTCAGTTTCTATCTGTCTCATTGTCAGCGGAGGACACTCAAGGATCCGCTGCAGTCCTCCCTAATGTTCAAGTGTTTCACTGGGCTGCGGTTTTGTGTGTCCCCTGCAGATCTAGTGTCACTCCTCCCTCATCACAGGCTGAGGTGATATTTTCCATTAGCATAAAACCACGAATTTGTTAAAACACCGTTATATAAACATTAGAGATGCACATCAACCTTAAAAGGGAAGTTGGTGTTTTAAAACCTAATAACATTACTTGTATATTTCCAGCATACTGGGTCCCAAATCATCTGTGCACTCTTTCTCTTCTCAGGGTGAGAGCACAATACTGGCTATGGACCTGATGGCTGAGGAGAGGTCGACTTTAAGTAGTCCCTCTTGTAAAGTTGGCAAGCCAGGAAGAAAGCGCAAGCAGTTTCCAGTGAGTGTTTGAACTACATTGTTAGAAAAGTTGCAGCATGCTTGCATCTTTGGATACTTGTTTGTATGGCTGTCTTAGATAGTTATGGCCCAGACCAGTTATCAGCACATTCTCAAGCATAGAAACATGAAGGGAATCTGGAAAATGGCTGAATTTGCTTCATTGTTTAGTTTTTTTTGGTTGAGGATTTTCTTTCTGTCTTCTTTAATTTTAGAAAACTAACAAAATAAAACAAAAAATGAACATTAATCTTAAAAGCTTGCATGCTAATTTATAAGGAGAATGAGTCAAAATCTTTCAAGGAATTTTCTTGACTTACAAGTACTTTGAATGATTCCTCAATATCTCCAGTACAGACTAGTTTAGATGTGCCTTGGTATTTGGTTTCCATGCATACCATGCAGATACAATTAATAAATAAACAAAACAGAAGATGTGCTTCAAATGCAGTTTTTTCACCAGTTAGTTGAATGAGGGATGGAAAACTTTCCTCATGGCCAAGGGTGAGACAGGATTAATAATTTATTTATCTTCTCTAATGGAAGGTTAAAAGAGAGCAGGACATTAAATACCGTCCTCCACCTCACCTCGGCACAGCTTCCCGGCGATCATGTTATGAGACAGGCCAGTTTGTTGGATTGTTGGTTTCAGAGATAAAGGAGATAAAGCAAAATCCTCATACAGCCTCACTTTTCACATTTCTAATGTCAGATGTAATGTGACTCTCTTATCAGCTGTTAATGCTAGTGCATACAGTTGATGTAATGTCCATGTAATGTTAAAGCAATCAAGAAAGAGTGTAAACCACAATTTTGATTATAAGTTTTATTTTATTGAACCTTTATTTAACCAGTAAAAACCTCATAGAGATCAAAAATCTCAGTGGGTAGGTAGTTAAGGAGGTATATCAAGAGTGTTCTGGCCATATAGCTGCACTCCAGTTGAAAGTTTACAGATATTCAACATACATATAAAATGACTACTGTATCACAATCATAATGCCCCAAAGATCAAGCAGAACATCAATGAACAAATGTATTTGCCTCCAAGTCGTCCAGCATTTGTGTAAGAGTCCAGTGACATGAAGTGGTCATGAAGTTTCAAGTCTTTTTGTAGTTTGTTCCAGACAAGAGGAACAACACACACGAAGCCTTGTTTCCCAGCTCTTTTCTAACCTTTGGGAATAATAGTAAGAAAAAATCCTACAAACGGAGATGATAGGACCCTGAGCTCTTCTGATAGAGGAAAGATGAGAAGGAGGAAGGAAGTAAACCAAGAATAGCCTAGTAAACAAGAATATACCAATGTTTTAGCCTATGTGTTGACAAAGAGAACTATCCAACACAATTGTTTAACAGATGGGTGAGAGATGTCAAAATTTGTGATGGACCTCAGAGACCCATCATACACAGTATCCAGAGCATGTAGACAATGAAATAAGGCATGCATATACAAGAGACCATGATCCAAAACTTACTAAGAGGCAGCATCAACCTGCATCTTTTTGGATTCAAACGAAAGAAAATATATAATCCTGAATTGAAAACCCAGCTTCAATTTCAGTCTTTTTACCAGCTTATGAAAAGTGGAGTAAAAGAAAGAGATTCATATCGAGATATCTGTAACATGATACAAGCTCAATCTGTGAACCCTGAGAAGTGATAATTGTAGGCAGGTTCTGTGGCTTTGACTTAGCTTTTGAAAAAAGAAAAACTTTGGTTTTGTTTGCATTTATTACAAATTTTAAATCACATCAATTTGCTGAACTGTGTTGAAATAAATTGTAACTGGGAGAGCAGCTAGATTGGGATGGGGGTGTGTCCAATATATCACGATATCATCAGCATAAAAATTTAACTTTGAATTGGACACATATTGGTCAACATAATATAAGGATAAAAAGAAGTTGTGATATTATATGAATTCAGTGAATTGTCTTTCATATGTTTGTATTGCCAGTGCTACAAGTTCAACCATGGTATGATTATGATTTTGATTTGAGTCAGTGATCAATATGAGATGATATCAAATGATGATTTAGACACAATCACTTCAATTCACATCAAATTTTATTCCTGAGCTCAATCAGACGTTTAAAAAAAATGTATTTGTTCTTTTAACGATTCAATTTTTAGTTGAATAGTAATTCAAAGAACAAAAATAGACTACAAGAATAAAAAGACTCGGCTAAATTTTACATATTGAGCTTTATTATGGTCATGTTTTGCACAAGAAAATAGAAATATATTAATACACTTTTTATTTGTTGACATTAAAGAAGGATATAGTGATTATAGTCTCAAAGCAATTGTAAACAATTCCCCGTTTTCTTTCTGAAAGCTGCTCTACTGAAGTTTGGAAGATTTTCACACTTTAGCGCCCCCTAACGAAGGCTAATTCACTGTTTGTCTTGAATCCTGTCTCTTCTCTGAGCTCTCCATAGCCAGTAAAAGTCAGTCCGATGTTGACTCTTGCTCCGTCGCTTTCTCTCTTTCTTTTTTTTTAATATCCTGTTGCATTTTTTTGCTGAATCAGCCCTCGTGCACTTTCAAAATAGCCAATTTGTTGATATTTGCTGGTGTGTGACATGGTGCGCGCAATGAAAAATGTAGCTTTCGTGTGATGCCCCAGGCTGAAAAAACAAAGTTGTGAAGTTGCAATGCTTTCAATTTGATTGATTCTATTAACTTTCTGATATGGCATGGATATAGATCGCTGTGTTGTCACTCCCCTGTAATCAAAGCGCAACGCAAGTGTAGACTTTCAGCGTTAATATGAGAGGTTTAACAAAAACATTCTCTTTAAGAATTACAGTCATGTAGCTTATAGTTTCTGTGTTTACACAAGCTTAAAAGTAACCAATCAAACATAATTAGAAACATAATGCCTTTTCTAAATGATTTTATTCACTGATATAAGAGGATGTGGTGTATATATTATTATGATAGTCTCCCTGAGTTAGAGAAGTTGATTCCAAACTTTCTAAATCTGAAATTCTGATGCTCATTTCACATGGTTGACTTAAAGTGTCTCTAGAAGCTCATAATGTGGGTTTAATAGTGAACAGACTTTGTGAATCATAAGAAATTTTAAAATTCTAAATCTTCTTTTTAACACTGAAACGGAGAATAAAAATCAGCGTGATTATTTTACCAGATGGCACCAATCAGCAGTTTCTTTTACAAAAATAAACATGTTGTTTCAGCCTCCAGAAATCTCTTAACCTGTGCAATTTTTTTTGTACTCATGAATAAACATCCCACAGATATTACACTAAACATTTGTTACCTGTTTGTGTTGTTGTTTGTAGTTAAAAGCCCTGATTTAATGACTTAATTAGTTCTCCCTTCTTGATTCAACGAACCAAAAAGATGAAGAAAACAAAGATTTGCAGAGGCTATACAAGCTAGAAGGAAAATGCCAGAGGGTTTGTGTCAGAGTGTTTAAAAAAATTGAGGGGCTGTTTCAGTAACTGATAGAGGAAAGCCGCACTCAGAATCAGGGCGCCTGGGCGAGTGTTTTCACAGCTGCGGGACATCGACCACATGTGCCAGATGCTCCGGTCATATAGATTCTCTGAATGGTGCAGTCACTCCAACATGTGTTAGCCAATTTAAAATCCTGTCAGAAAAACCTTTTTAAAAAGATTTCAAAGAGATTTTCCATTGTGGTAATTATTAAATCACTTGTAAAAGACACAGTTAATATGGGGGACTTGGTTAAGGTGGTATATCACAAGCAATCAGCCCTTTTTCTAGTTTCTCTCAGAAAGGACAAAGATCATCTTTTTCTATTTTACATATTAACCAACCTTGATGCTTTTTACCACCATGAGTCCTAGTTCTAATGTTCAAGGCTTCTTAGTTGGAGACATTTAATCTAATCCCTAAAATTTATGACGGAGATCAGACTTAAAATCTGGATGATGATCTCTTAAGGTTTGTAAATGGTGGAGTTAATTGATAACTTCTTGATAAATTGATAAAAGAAAAACATAGATTTGGTTTTCAAGCACTGATATGATTTAGGAAAGATGTTTAATCGCTTTCTCTCCAGGAGTCCAACAACACTCATGACTAGTATAAATCTACAGTCATCAACTGATCAGCTAATTCAGCTCAAGGTAAAGAGTGGAACACATTTAAGCTTTTAAAGAGGGATTATGGATTTTTCTACCAATTTTAGTTATTAGCAATGAACTGCGTGGACAGGGTTGGTGAAATTGTGGAACTTTTCCTTTATGAAACGTGCTGAGGAAAGCAGCATGACTACAATTTGACAGTGCATCCAGATTCTTTGAAATTAAACATCAGAAATAGTGAATAACCAATAATCCTATTAAACTGGCGTAATATGCAACGTGGCACGTTTTAATGTGTGTCATTCCTAGTCTGGAAATGATTGCGTTAATAAATAGGGTATAAAAGCTATTGTTATCTAACTAGTTGTAGATCAATTACTCCAGTGTTATAGTATTTCAGATCTATATTAAGTGTATGATTTTATTATTTACCGCAGTATGATATAAACTAAACTGATATAAACTAAACTTCCAGGCCACAACCTCAATAAATGTATAGAAATGTGCATTTTTAACTCCATAAACTATAGCTAGCAATAGCTTACCCATTATATTATTTACAACTAAGCTTATGTGTAATGCTACAGCAGTATGTTGGATTACCTAGTTAGTGTTTTACTTTTGACCTCTGTCTGCCTGTCTGAGTTGTCTGATTTACCAACTGTGACCTCTGACCCCTGGCAGGGGCCACATGTGGTGCACTGGGTCACCAATCGGTTGCATAATCCTTTCAGCTATGGGCTGTGTGCACAGTCATCGTGTGCACATGCCTCTGCATGTGTTTGACTTTCTGTTTGTGTGTGCATGCTTGTTTTGCATTTGTCTAAACACACACACATGCTCACACTTCAACCTCTTTGTCTGTTTATGAACTGAGTGAGAATATTAATACCATCAGAGCTGTGGCTTTGTTGTTTTCATTCATCTTGTTCAATGGCAAGCTGCTCTGGGTTGGAGTGTAGTTTATAGCTAATTTGTTTTCGCTTACTACAGTGATGAAGTCATTTAAACTCCTGCGGCCTGACAGAAAAACCAACTTTGGCTGGTTTTAGCTTTGTTTTTACTATACTGTACAACTTCCACAGTTTATTTTCTATGCCTGTTCCGCATAATTTGCTCTGCGTCGGTTACACAGACATTCTTTAGGTTTTGCGATTTCCTGTTCAGTCTGCAAGAATCAGATTACAGATTTGACCCTTAAGCTTGGTGCACTGAATCTGCTCAATATCACCTCATGACAAACAGATGCTTTGTTCAGTGCTGCTGCCGCCTACTCCAGAAGAAATCCAAACTTGTAAATTTCATTTGAAAGGTTCAACGCCACTCTTATCGGTGCTGTAAGTGTGATCTTCCAAGACATGCCCCACTTTCTTCTCCATGTGAACCAGTTATGGGATTGTCTGTGAAAGTGTGCCTTTATGGCTATTTTAGGCAGCAGCAGAGACACTACTTCATGTCTTCAAACACTTAGGCCCTGATTTACTGAGATTCCAAATGGCGAGCGCTAATTAGATTGCCCCGCAAATATTTTGCGCCTGTTGTGTTTCCATGATTTGCGGGTGATCTAAGATTGATTGCGCAATTGATAACGGGCACAAACAGCCTAATTTACATTAGGATTTAGCGTGAGTAAGTGATTCCTTGCAGAAGGAGAGCAAGAAAGTCGCAAACGGAAAACAAATGGAGATCGAAATATTTGTAGAACAGGCAAATAGAAATATGGCAAAGACGAGCAATATTAGGCAGCAGGTGCAGCGCACTTTCTGCAAGGAGCAGAATATACCGGGTATGACACGCACACCCGTTGTGGAACAAGGAACAGCATATGCACAAACATGTTCTGGTAATGACGTTATAGATAAATATAAACGCTTCTCCTTTTGACAGCGTTTGTCTAAACAACAGTTGTCATTTTAACATTCACACAAATTATCCGTTTATATGTGAAGATTTTGATCAAGAAGTTCAGTCATTGTATTCACACGGCCATGACAAAAATATTTTAAATCAGACTGATACTCCTCTTGCAGCATTTGATCATTGTCTCTCATCCAGTTACAGCCGCTTCGGAAGCGCTAAATATAGGCGCAAAACCAGCCAGCGCAATCCGTTTCATGTTTGGTGAAAAATATTGAGCTGCAAAGTTGATTTATTTGCATGTATTCCTCTCAGTATTTTGCGCCTTCTGGCAGAAACGGCCGGATTGCATATTCACTCAAGGCAAAAACGCAAAATGCATTGCAGCGCTATTTTGAGGGTTTTGCTGGTGCATTCCTCTTTGCGACATGTTAATAAATCAGCTGCAGCATGTTTTTTCGCCCGTTATCAACTTTGCGCATGTTTATAGCGGCTCAAACCTTTGATACATCAAGGCCTTAGTGTTTGCATGAATCTTTTCTTGGTCATGTGAGACATTTTTACTCATAAGAATTTAATATTGCACTGAAACTTCATGTGAGCTGTCAGAAGGTCACGTCTCTTTGAATATACTCCACTGTATAGAGTGAAATAGTTTAACTGGGCGTTCCAGAGTGGACAGAGAGCAAAACCTCAAACAGCCAACATTCCCAGCATATTTCTCTGCTGCTGTAATGATTAATGCATGCCTACAGGAAGCTCACTCTTGTACCTGATGAGCTAAATCCCTTCCTCACTTGCAAGTTAATAGCTGTACAGCAGATTTACAGGCTCAGCCCTGAAGGTTTTAGGTTAACCGAACTTATCAGGAAATACCATAACTTGCTGACTTACAAGTGCAGAGTTGAACTAGAGGTTTGATTTTGTCCAGAGAGCACACAGGAGACGAAGTTAAGCTTATCTAATATGCTATGAATTCATGCTTTAATTTGTATTTTCTTTGAATATGAAAAAGACTGAGAATAACTTGTCCTCAATCTAAAAAATGCAGCTGTTTTATTGTTGCTCCCTCAGATGGATGTTTTCCAAGTAGGCTGGATGATTTGTTGTACATCTTGTTGTAAAGGTTTTGTTTATTTCACAGCCAGCTAGTATATCCACTAATGTTCCATAACCGCTGACAGGCAGAGCAAAATGAAAAATAGCTACAGGAGCAACAGTCGCTAGGGCTGATAAATTGCCAGGATGTTAAAATTTTTAACCTCCTCTTCCCTCGCCTGCAGGTCGAGAGCTGTGGCTCTCCCAAAGACAGTGTGAGTGTTGGAAACATCTACACTGGGGTGTGTAGGCCGTCCATGGCACCAGTCCACAATGGAGACATGGGCGGGCACAGAGACAGGATGCCTGATGCCTGCTTCCCCAAACAGGAGAAGAGGGAAGTGGAGAATGGGATCCCCAGAGACCCCTCCTCCTGCCAGGCAGAGGACAGCTCCCAGGGTCAGAGTCTGAGCCCTTCCCAGGAGAACGGATTCCTGCCCAACCGGGAGGAGCAGGACTTGGAGAAAGACAAGGACGATAGCCTGATGATGCCACGCAAGAAACGAGGGAGGCGGAAACTGGAGCGGCCAACAAAATGTGAGTTTTTCTGGCTTCTGGTTGTTGCACTACACGATCTTTTGATCCACTGTGTGTTGAGCCAGCAGGAAAAATCATGTGCATGTGACTAGTACAAGATGTTGAGTAATGATCTATAAATGGGTGTCAGACTGAGTGGGTCTGTGCAGCTCCACACACAGAGCATGGGATTGAAACTGCCAGGATTAGTAACACTGAGGTTAAAAGCATTGCATTCATGCAGCTGCACAGTGCACTGCAGGAGAAACGGCAACACAAATATTACTGCAGAGATCATCCTAATGTTGGTGCTGTAAATATTTGGAGGATTGTGTATACGGGTTTTATCTGTGTTGCATTTTGCTGCCACTCAGGATCATCAGGGTGGTCTAACAAATGCTTTTAATATGCAACAGCAGTTGACGTTTAAATGCACAATTTACAAGGAGAAACAGACAGCTGGTAAAAAAGGTTTTCCAGATTTCCTCTGACGTCATGAAGCAAATAGGAACTCCCTCTCATTTGATCCAGGATCACTGTGTTTATTTTTTTAGGTTATAAACTCGTTATTTCAAAAGAAAATATACTAAAAAGTGAAAAATACCAACAATTATACAGATAGAAATTTGCTAGCTGACTAAGGTCCTTGTCGCATTCATCCTCCTTTCCACCCAATTCCTGTTTCTCTTCAAATGTCAAATAAATAACACTAAAGGCCCATTTATGCTCCCTTACGTACGTAAATTGGTGACATCCATTTCAAACGTTTTCATGCGTCGCCGTCCTCATACTGCCACGTGTCTTTTACGTTGCCGTGGTTGACCTCCACTAGTGGGCAGTGCTGAGTTCATAAATAACCTCTGCCATCCGATGTTAGTTTCAGACACCGGTTGGTGGCGGTAATGCACCGCTATAAAGTTGTTTCTAACCATCCAACATGCCCTGAGCCTTATTTCAAAGGTTTGTCAGTTTCTATAGTTTTTGTCCTCGTCTTCATTCTTCTTCTGCATTTTTTCCCTTCAACGTTCCTCTTGTTCTTGTTCTTCTCTGGTTTGTTTCTGCTCAGCACTGCCACCGTGGTTTCTGGTGGTATTACTCCGTCTTCTGCGTCGAGTGACGGATGTGCAAGGTCCCTGAAAACGCACCAAATTACATGCGTAACCGATGCAAGAGACGGACGAAACTGTCCGTCCGTCTGCATATCCATCTTCTGCGGTCAGGCATAAATGGGCCTTAAGTCCTAAAAAATGTGCAAAAGTTAATACATTGCTATCAAAAGGATATGGCCCTTTTTTTTTAAAGCGGTTGTGTGAAGTACTCACAAGACAGAAGTCTGAGTGCTCTCAGTTTGGAGACTCAAAGCCCCCCCCCACCCCTTCTCGGTAGATAATAGCTAAAATCTACCTAGAGGAGGTCCATAGGAAGAACTCTTTTTTTATCAACATGATGCATATTTTAAATAAAAAATCATACAATTGTGAGCAAATGCTATATTGTGGATTTTTACAGATCACTTGTGTATCAGACGGTTACATGAACCATGTCTGCAGAACATGGCTCACAAGGCGGCACAAATCAGACTGCAACTTACCATGGACATATTGCAACATAGGTGTTTTGAGGTTGAATGTAGTGACATCTTAGAGATCTGCTTAAGATATAGACGTTTTGGGCTTGCCTTACCCATCTGGTTTCGTTTTTGAATTTTCAAGCTGAGAGTGCTCTGACTGATGTCTGCTGCAGGTAAGACACTGACTACTCAGAAGCTTCTCATACAACCCACATAGGAAAAATCCCCTTAAAATGAATTTTGCCTGTGGTGCAAAACATTTTAAATCATAATCCAGTTGTTCCAGCCAACTGTGGAAACATACCACGCAGGGCTTTTTTGCTAGCCACAATACAAATCATGAAGAAAAATCTGTTTTCGCCAGACTACATACAGCCAGTGCTATTTCAAGCATGCCAGGCACACGCTCTATTTGAGCGAGCCCCTGATGAGTTAATCTGCAACAAACTACAGTCGGCACTGCGGTTATGAACAAAAAATCAACCTCGGGTAAATCAACCCTAGTGTTCCAGGTACCTGATCTAGTCTGAACTATTTCCAGAAACCACTCCTCCCAACTGTATTGTGTTTTTAACTTTTGCTTATAGCTGATTATGTGTTGCAAATTATTGCAGTGAGATCATGTCCTAACTTTTTATCAGCTGAGTCTTTTTTTCCCTTCTGAGATACTGAAAACAACATTAAGATAGCAGTTATTTGGAAGTTGTACCCATCTGGTTATCTAATGGCTGGTTGTGAGTAATTTAATCCCATGTGTTGGACGCATTCCTCCGCTGCATCACACTCCTACTTCCCAAAGCAGTTTCATCTCAACCACACTACCCACAATGTCATTTTCTTAAAGAGGTTTGAAAATTTTGAATGAGTGACAAATATGTATATATATATATATATATATATATATATATATATATATATATATATATATAGTTACTGTGCATATGAGTAATGAGAAGAAATAGGAGAGGTATGGTGTGTGCATGTTAGGGTATAATTAGTTAAATTGTGAGAAAGTGGTGCACATTAATCTTTTTAGGCCAAGATAGAGATCAATCATCTCACTTAGTTCTCCCTTCACTCCCACACACACATTCTCTTTTTAGTCCTATCTCGATCTCAGCCACGTGCCTCTCTTGCCCCTCACTCGGCCACAGAGACACCAGCTTTGACCTTGATGAGAAGTGCAGTAAATAAATCGAGGGGAGGAGCAACCCGTCTCCTGGCAACGAGCCTCTTTTGGGAGCTGGCAGGTCCCAGTCTGGGGCCCTGCCAGGTGGATGGCATTGAGCCCAGAACTCTTTACAAACTGAGTCTGCACTCTGTATTCACCTGATTTGCGCTTCTAGGATTTGTTACGTCTCTTCTAAGCAGAAACCAGGGATTACCCAGCTTTCTGATGGTGACATAGACTCCACACAAGATTTCAGAACGCTGCTCTTAACGATTCAATTTTGTCGCTCAAGTGGTACGAACGCTAAACATTCAGCTATCGTATCGAGACACCAACTCTTTCAAGGGGGGGTAAGATACTGTGTAAGATACACAGTGTTGCGTCTTAAAGCAACACTGTTCTCCCCTACGCTGGAAAGTGTCTGTAACATGTGATTGAACATAATAACAGTTTTTGAAAGGAACTTTTTGAAAATGAACACATTATCTTGTAGCAATTCTCTTAATGCAATGTTCACAAACACTGAATGGTTCTGATTTTCAGGTTCTCGAGCTGCATTAGAAACAGACATGACTGTGCAGTCGAAATAATGGTATGGATTCAGGGACACTTCTGACATCCACTGTCCTTTTAAGGAGTTCATCTCTTATTTGAGCTAAGCAATACAACCTTCATAACACAATAGCAATCACTGACATGTTAACGTAGTTAGAATGAGGAACAAGATACTTTGAAAAGGTCCTGTTAGCCACAAAGCCAAGAAAATAAAAACTTCTTGCAAAAGGTGGCGACTTGGCTGCAGTCAAACATCAGTTTGTTCACAATATTTGGTTCTTATGACACACTAACAGCATTTATAGCTTTCTTTCAATCAGGACATTAATAGGGACATGAAACATTATGCCGTAACTGAACACATTTGAATGAAGTTTTAGTGAATGCCTCTAAGAGAGGAGCGACCTTGGTGGGGGCAGTGTGGCGGATCAATAGTCAGCTAAACAGGGTTTCTGTTATCCATCTGGAGGGCACAGGAAGGATTTGAGCCCCGGCTGGAGTGGAACTGAGCTCTAGCAATACCAGAGCTGGAACCCGCTCAAACTGGCAAAGTATACTCTCTCTGGGCAACATTAGCCAGCTCCTCTCACAAACCCAGTGACCTTGGCAGTCCGCATGCCTCACCAATTTGTTATATAGTCACTTATTCCTGTTGAGGACAAGGAGACCAGTAGAGAGGGATGGTTGGGCTAGGGGGAAGGTGGGGGTCCAGGGGGCTTAGCCACACATGGAACCAACTTGGAGAGGCTGCTAAGAGAGCTGACTATTGTTTGGACAGGTCTGTATGGTACTTCACTGACAAGCCTGTTTTGGCTGTGTAGAACACATGCCATCAAAAGTTGTCTTTAGCCTCTCAGGGCTCAAGTGTTACGATAGTGTCAGCGCTTCAACTCAGCAGATAGCCGTGTTTACTCTGGCTGTGCTAATACATGACAGGGCTACTTAAATTATGTCTGATGCTGCTGGAGTCGGACTGGGCACGTAACGAAACACTGTGAAGTCATACCTGAGGTATTGGGTTGAGCTTCTGTGAATAGACTGATTTGGCCTCCTTATCTATTTTTCTGTTGCTTCTGCGAGTGAAAAAACGTTCATGTATCATAAATCTTGACCACTGCTCTAGTGTTTCAGTTGGGTGGTGTCCCCGCACCCTGGCTAACCCCATTACCGCTCTGCCGAACATGCTTAAACAATGCTGTTTAAGAATGAATAACATGCCCTTGTTGTTGCAGACCTGCAGATCTTAAATCATGGCAAAGTGAGTGGAAACCCCCACTTGAACGTTAACTGTATGGTTGTTTTTTTTAAATGATATTTATTAGGCTGTGGTTTGAGTTCACATTGCACATTCTACCAAAGTTTCCTCAGTGCTATTCTTGTCTATCTGCACCCTGATTCTGCACCTCCGACTTTCAGTTTTGCAACTTCCTTTGTATGTATGGACATATACTAACCTGTTGATAGTATTTAACAGTTCTGAAGCATACTATAGTGGCTGTATGAAGCAAAATTTTCATTTAGTTCTTTCATTTTTCTTCATACAATCAGGAAGCCAAGGTTTTTAAAACAAAATCCAATATCTCTTGTATCATGCATTTAGAAGAAAATAACTCGTACAGTCTGACAATAGGAGCTATTTCCAAGATGCTTAAAAGCAGCAACTTTAGCTTTGCTTTCATGTTGAAATTCTAAAGTACACTGATAAGATCTTTTCAGATAATAATGTTTCCTCTTTTCTTTTTTTAAGAGGAGACTGAAATCATTGAATTGAACTTTCACCTTACATTTTCCAGATTAATTGATTTATCTGGAAATTAAGATAACATTTGGCAAATTAATCAATGTTCAAGCATAGCTCATTATGCATTATTGTCAGAGATTCAGTGTTTCATTATAGACTGTATAAAAGATGGACACGGCAAACGTTGCATCACCAAATTCTTGAGTGAATTGCTGTTTTGATCCATATTTGACCATATTTGGAAAAGGGGGTGGGGCTAGGGATTGGCATTTAAAACAGGCTGACCCTCCCTGGGGCCCCTAACAGGATAAAGTGGGTATAGAAAATAAATCAATAAATCGATGGATGAGTAACAATTAAGTGTTCTCTTTTTAGGAAAAATCAGTGTTGGTCTGTACTAAGAACTCTTTGTCCTTATTAAGTATTAAAAAATATCTTATTTTCTCATAAAAGAAGAAAGCCACTACAAAACTGCTCTGCCAAATCTAGACACCTTCTGTATGGCAGTTTACTGAAGAGCGTTACTGATACCCTTACCAAAATTTGATGGGGTTCTCCCTTTGACCATGTTGCCCTTTTGTACCTGACTTTATCAAATTTGACATGTTAGTTTTTGCATTTTGTTGTTCATAAACAAAGACACAAACACGCCTCTTAACATCTACATAACTACATAACTATGACAGTTTGGGAACCTCCACTGGCTGATTAAAGTCATGTGATATGATCTAAAACTTCTGGTACATGGTCCTTCACACAAGATCATTAGGTCAGCTGGTACAAAGTCAAGATTAACCTTTGACAGGGTGAGATCAGCTTTCTGAAACTACTTAATTAAAATGCCTGAGCGAATTAATGACTTCTTAGTTCTGTAACCCATTCAATTGGATAGTTTAGAAATAGCACTCTATTGCAAACTAGCACACTCTCTCACACACACACAGACCCACACACACATATATATATATATATATATATATATATATATATATATATATATATAAACATTAACATTGATTATATATCTATAAATATTAATTTGTGGCCAATTATTGGAAAAACTACTCTGCATACTGCTCCAGTTCTAAACAATCTTATACACACATACAACTCTGATCCACTTCAGACAGAGTTTGCTAATGTGCAAACAGGGTATTCATAGCCACAGAGTCACACAAGAGGAGCAATATGTTTCTGTCTTTATGGCTGAAAATCAGCTGCAGGAGCATGGCCATGCTAATAGCAGACAGCTGCGTGTCTCATGAAGGGGGAATATAAGGTCAGAAATATAACATTTGCCAGAGTAAACCTGGCAATTCTCCACTCCCATCATAACCTGGGCAGTCACTCCAAAACTTCTGGGTTGCATCAAAACCTTCATATGGTACCTGAGTCCACAAGCTCCAATGATCCCAGATGTTTTTGTGCTGCTGTGAGCATACATGCAGGTAATTCCTGAGCCAGCAGCTCTCAACAGTTTTATTAACATCACTTTAATTTGATCAGACACATAGTTATGGAAAGCGCGATTGATAAATGTGTTCTATTTTATTGATGAATGAAAAGGCCATGTGAGTTTGACACACATACAAGGGCAGCTGGTGCCAATTCCCACCCTCCAATGAATGATTCAAGCCATCCATTGTGCCACTGTCTTCTCTCTAGATGTGGAGCACAAGGAGGAGGACGGGAGTGATGCACCCAAGACAGAGGTAAGAGTTCTGTGCTGTTGTGTCTCTGTTTTCTGTCTGATGTAACTCGTAAGGTTTCTGTCACAGTTGGCAGCACTGTAACTTCCCTTTTTGGGACAAGAATTATGTTTCCTTTCTCAAACAGTATATCCTCTGCGTGTCAGTGTGATAGATGGTTGTGGGGCAGTCTGCACAGAAACCATTTTTATCCAACAAAAGAACTTTAAAAAAAAAAGAAATAAAGAAATACATATTGAAAACTAAGTGGTTTCTTCATCTGACTCAATCTGATGCTGGTATGTTATCAAGGTTGATAAATTTAGTGTTATTAATAAAATACCATTACCAATTTTTGCGGTGCAAGTTTTATTTATTCCTGTCTTCTCCTAAATCAACATTTAGGAGAATATGCTTGTTTGTTTTCTTGGAAAGAGTTACCAGAGGGATCTTTAACTTTCTAACTTATGTATGTTATATTTGACATTTACTTAAGCAAGCAGCAATTAGCTTAAAGACTGGTCTTCCTTTCCCTGCTCTACATAACACAAAAACAGAAAAGATCCATAGACAGAAAAAAAACACTGACTTTAATGACCTTGACACCACCTATCTTTATGGAAACTACAGTTTGTAGCTTCATTATAGACATGAGTTGGCACAAGAGTGTAATCTACCAAAATGTATTGGATTGGATTGGATTGGATTGATTGAATGAATGAATCAATTATGGATGATTGAACAAACAAATATAAATACATAATGTGCCACTTATTTTATATTACACCTAGCGCTACCGTCTAGGTAGCTGTTAGTATCTTATCTAAGCCTCCAAATCCCTATAATATTACCGGTAGCCTACACCTGCAGAAAGCGCTTAGCGTCACGCGCTTAGCGTCACGCGCATCTCCTCGCTGGAATCTCGTGCACAGACGTTTTCAAGTGGCTGGATATAACGTTACCATAAAGAAAACGGTAAGACTTATATTCTTGGCCATAATACGGAGCCCGTCTGGTGACGTCGATAAAAATAAAAAAAATAAAAACTCGTGGCCACAAAATACTAATGCGTGACCACGAGATGGCTAACTCATTACCGTGCATTAATAACTCGTAGCAACAACTTAATTATCTCATAGTCACGCAGTAGTATATCGTGGCCATGAGTTAACATCCTGAGGCCACGCATAGTAACGCGTATACCACGAGTTATTTTTTTTCCTGTGGAAATCACCACTGTAAATTTCCAGATTCAGTCAAACTGTCTGAATATTTATTCTAGCTCAGGTCTTTCGGGGAAAATCTTAATTAGTCGACATAATTGGAAATATTGACTTAGACCCGCTAAACTAGCTTATAGTTCTTTAAATACGTTCATGTTTATCTAATATATGATCTAATAATGTGATAATTGAACAATTTTAAAATACAAATTTTGTAGCAGACCCAATTAGGCTACTAATTAGTGGGGGGCAAAACTTAGTAAAAGTATCAGCTCAACTAGGCCAACTGTTCTGGCACATAAGTTACTGAGTGGTATCAAACTTCTCCCTCAGCAAGAAAAGAAAGTGAAATATTTCACAAAACTTTCAGCATGGCAACTTTTTACACTTTCATGTTTTCCATAGATTCAGTGCTCTCAAGTTGGGTATAATACTTCCAGACATAGCCAGGTGGGTTCTCATGTTACCTCAAGCCAATAAGCTTCTTACACTAATTTTGTACAGAATGCATAGATATACAGGTGGTATTGATCTTAATTAGATTTTTTTTTTTATTGCACAAATATATTTTCCAAAACAAGTATTGATTGAATTTTTACTTGACACTTTCTACATTTGCAGCCAATAATGAAAGCCTACACTTAAAATAAGCTCTACCTACAGTTTTTTATGTCGAAACTTTGTAGATTTAGATGTCCAGAAATACCAAGTGGTTCTTTTGCCTTTTGATTTATGAAAGAAATGGTACCTAATGGTGTATAGATTTGAAATATCAAATACACTTGGGAGCATAGGAAGTTGTGATCAGGCATTGCAGCCTCACTTCACACGAAGTCATCATCTTTCTAGAAATTGGCTCAACCTCAAATTACCAACGTTAAAAGAAGAATTTCTGTCAAGCTGTGGTGACAGGTTAGATACACAATTTTGCTACACGTCTAAATGCTTCTTTATAAAAGAGGCTCATAAAAGCAATCTAAAACATCTAGCTAACTTTTTTTTTAACACCTTAAACAGGCAGGTCGAGGCAGGCTACGAAGGGGAGTTGGTTGGGAGATCAGCCTTCGTCAGAGGCCCATGCCCAGAATAACCTTCCAGGCTGGTGACCCTTATTACATTAGCAAGCGGACCAGAGAAGAGTGGCTGGCAAAGTGGAAGATGGAGGTGAGTACAGCAGGATGAATGACTAAAGCTGTTAGGGTTAAACATAGGGCTCCTGGTGCATTCACAGCCAAGTGTATTTGATGGGTCATTTGATATCTCATGAAGGTACCATTTATTTCAGTGGACTTCCATGGCCACAACTGAAGTGGCCCCAGTGTTTACTGGGGTTTGGTTCTTGAATTTTGTATGCACTGTGCCAAAATCACACATCTGTTGGGGCAGAAATCACATCATGATAGATTCAGAGGGCTGTGATGGGATCATAAAACAATTATCAGTGCATTTTGATGCATATTTTATTTTTAATCAGAACTACATTTTTCTCACAGGGTGACTACTTGGTATTTGTGAAGCAAATTATTCGTAGCAATGGATAATAAATTTACTTAAATGAATTTATTTTATGAATAAAACAAAGAGAAGAGATGTGACCAGTTAAAGCTAGAGTTGGTAATGTTGGAGAGCTAGCAAGATTTGAAAGTGGTGCTTCTTCTAAGCTCCTCCCCCTCCCGTCAATGCTCCGCTCGAGCCACGCGGCACCCCCCCCCCCCAAATTTATGAACCACAGACATGAAGAGAGAATAAGATAGATCAACTCCAAAAAACTGTGCATGCGTCTAAAGTCTGTTCACAATAATCATCCCAGCAAGCATCAGCATGATTTTCTCATATTTATTTCTCCATTTAAAAAAACTTATTCAGCTGGAGAAGCTTACAGATGAGTTGCTTTTATAAAGTTAAACCATCATTATGTGAGCCATATCAAGAGCAACCTTTCAACATTTACTTTAACGTTATATGAAAACAGTGACGTGGAGTTGAGAATATCTCCTTTATTAAATACTGTGTCAAAGATGAGACATGGAGACCCGGGACAGCTGTGGAGTAATGGGTTGACAGTAAATCTTGTCAACGCTTCCACTAAGATACACACGCCCAGCAGATGGCACTCCTTGACTGGATCAAATGTTTCAATGCAGACGCGTCAAAAGTGATTCAGTGCTTCACAAAGCTTCACCTTCACCAAGCCTATGATTTAAACAAAATGCAAACTTTGCTTACACACACATGAACTGTTTAGCTGCCTGATTTTATTCAGTGTCGGGATTTGTCAAAGATATATTAGGAGTGATCATCTTTAGTTATAGAGCAGCTTTGTTAGCAGTCACGTGTTGTCAGACCTTCACGAATGGCAAACAGAATTCACGCGGGATGTGGAATTCACGAAATACTTCACAAGAAACCGTAGGCTAAGTACTCATATGACTCTTATAAAGGTCTGTTAGTTAAACAAGTTAACTTAAACACAACGGCTTGTCATCCACAGGATTGTTTTCTCCATCTTCTCCCAATCAAACCATAGTGGTTCAATCTCTTCCTGTTTCCATTTTTTAAGAAATTAAAGTCTGACCTTGAGATAAA